>OX439381.1:18481544-18864003 GCA_949319315.1 Zelleria hepariella
CGTCCTCGAGGATCACACTTTTATTTTTCCTCTCTAAAATTATTAAAATGCCATATTGCTTAAAAGTACCGTTGGCAAGAAAAATGTTATGCTAACAAAAATCGGAAACAAACTCTTATCTACATTTATAAATAAGGATTTTGGGACTTATAAGTCAAGAAATAATAAGTTTAAATATAAGTTTAATCATATATTTCAAAGCTGTTCTTAAATGTTACGCATTAGTACAGTTTTTTTTTAACATTATAATTTTAAATTTGTGTATGGTTTATAATAATAGTAAAATGTACTTTTTTGGTAACAATATAGGCGAATAATGATTATGGTCATTCGAACACTGGAACTTGTTAAACAAAATTCTCTGAATCCCACGATACAGGTTCGCCTAGTGTGGAATTCACAGTATGTTAACCAGTGTTATTTTTTTCACGGAATGAAATAGTACTATTTTACTTAACTTTATTCTCAACTAGCTTTTGCCCGCGACTTCGTCCGCGCACACTTAGTTATTTTTCCCGTTATCACAATAAAACATAGCATAAAGCACTCAGCAATAACGTAGCTTCTCATTATTGAAGGAATTTTTATAATCGGATGAGTAGTTTTATAGATTAACCCCTACATACTTACATACTTACAAACTTTTCCTCTTTATAATATTAGTGTTGATAGCTAGTGCCCACGACTTCATTCACGTGGCTAAAAGAAAAAGGATAAACGTGGTGATTTTGCAAATTGTACCTAGCAAATTTTTTACCACCTATTAGGTATGATGTACTTAAAACACACCCCCTGCACTATCAAAGCGTTGGCCCGAGATTTCGCTCCCGTGGACCACGCGTTGTTATCTGCTTCCAAACTGAACGGAGCAAAGATGCAGATACCTACTGTTATAGGCGTCTAAGGCCCGGTTTCTGAGTTGAGAATTTGGCTAAGCAAATGGGTAAGTATCGTCCTGTCTCTGCAGATTTCTCTCAAAAGAGCGTGACAGAGCGATACGTAAGTAGGTATGTGCTTAGTAAAATTCTCAACTCAGAAACCGGGCCTAACGATTTAACGCGGGTTACCTACATTTCAAGAAACACTCAAAGATTATCTTTTCTTTTTAGCCCTATTCTATTATTTTGAGTCCGCTAATCTGCTACTCCTTATTGCAAACTTACAGTCTGAGTTGTCTCTGTTCAGTTGGTCACGCCCCAAGTCTTCGTGCCTTTGTGGCCTTTGTGGTCATTGTGGACACTGCCTCTACCGATGTTAGAGAGCCCTAATGCGTATTTTGATACCCAAGTACATCTCGTTTGCTTGCGCTGTTTGCTGAATGAATATTTATCAGCATTCGCTGCTGTACGTCACAGGTCTCAACATCTATCTGGCGTTCACTAAAACTGTAAAAGATCTCCAACAGAGCTAGTTACTTGTGTCACCTACTCGAATTATAGGCACAAAGTTACTTAACAGAGAAAAACTTTAAGAAATTTTATTTTATTTTTTATTTTGCATCATACCATTTCAAAGAGAACGATCATAATAATTGGGTTCTGACACCAGAAAATATGAGATAATATCAGGAGATACTTAACCATATTATTTCTATCACATTGAATAGTGTTTTTTTCTATGAGCTGCTCTTCTGAAACACCCAACGCACCTTCTTAGCATCTACGATACCATAGTCTGAAACAACCGTTTTGAATCGACGGTCTTATTCTTCTTTCGTGTTGAAAGTGTCACAACACACGTCGCGCTGGGGTCACCTCCAGGAAATCCGATAAGCTGCACTGTGGAGCATCAGGACAGGTATGACGACGCGAAGTTGTCGGTATGGTTTAAGATTGGCACAAAACACCTCTTCTGGCTCAATTTCTCACATATCTTTCATGCGGGCAACACCACCACGCAGGCGGTTCAGGGATTTTCACATGCTCCAATCTTCTCGTCAGTCTGAAGTATGTGGAAAGCTTATGAGAGTTGTCAACAATCAATAGGCGACTATGATATTATGTAAAAGTGCACCTGTCCAGTGTCCAGTCCTAGGTACTTACTTAATGGAAATAAAGCGATCATGGTACTAATGTTACAACATCAATGGCTGATGTTATGCGCCTATGGTCGCTCGGGACTCTACACTTGCACAGTACTCACAGCAGATTTTTTGGTCAGAACATAGTATCTTTATTTTTCATCGAGGTCTGGTGCATCCTATTCTTCCCTGAATAACCAGCAAACAGCAATGCACTCAACGGACGTCTTATCTCGTCTGGCCAAAAGATCTCAGGATGCAACCGCAACTTTGTAAAGAGCTTTGATAAAACTGCTGGATGCAGAGTTTTTAAAGTAAGGATTTATTGGCTCTTTCAGATTGTAAGTAGCTATCACTGAACTTATGTTTTTTGCCTGTTTTGAGTAATTAAACTTGTAGATTTTTCCTTTATTGCTTTGTTGATATACCATTTTTGTGACAGTGACGGATGACAGCGATAATTAAAAACAACTTCTTCACTGTTGTTCATCGTTTGAGTTTTGCGGCACATTTGGGCCTGTTTGGTGCATTAAAATTCACCGTTGTTCAGTTTTCGATGGATTTACGAAAGTAAATAGCTCAACGCTACGTTATGACAGAGGGTCTTTGGTAAATGGTTGTGTCGTTCACTTTTATACAAATAGCCACTATATGATAATCTTTGTGTGTTTATTTTGCTCCTAAGCACCAAAGCGTGATAATATGTAGCCTATATGTTATTCAGATGTCTCAGCTATCTACATTCCAAATTTCATCCAAATCCGTCCAGCGGATTCAGCGTTATAAGGTAACACACACACTCACTCACTCACTCACTCACAAACTTTCGCATTTATAATATAAGTAGGATTATATGGTAGCGTATTACGAAAAAAGTGACAGTGTATTACAACAAGTTGTAATCAAGCAAATAGACTGACGGTTAATTAACCCAACATACACACGACAGCACGTCAGACTGTACACTTTTGGGCGAGGCCCCATTGGTGCGTTGTGCTGCGTTGCGTCGTCGTTGCAGACACGTTTGTATCTGTCCATTGCGAAGGCTGAACTGAGACGCAGATGCGACGGCGTGTATACCCTCTTGCGTCGCGACGTCGTGCGTCGTCGCATCAAAGGGGCCTCGCCCTTTGTTGTAAAGTCTCCCGTAACGTAACCGAGTAGAGTGCTAGCGTGTAAGCGTCGACGTGCTGTCGTGTGTACCATACCAGCCAGAGGCGCAGACGAATATTGGTTAACCGTAGTTTATCCGAAAATGGGGAGAACCAATTTAAACGTGGTTGCACATAATGTTATTATGCAGTAATCCACAGAAGTTTTGTCGGTAGAAACATTTCCGGCTTTAATTGAATTTTTGGTTTATTTTGTAAGGTTTTACTTACTTTAAATAAAGTAAGAAACTAATGAAGTAGGTATAGAAACTAAATTTCAAATTTCAAATACCCCCCGACATTTCAGCTTCAAATAAGAATATCTTATAAACGGCTGAACAGATTTTGATAAAACATATTATCAAAAATTTGATAATTTCAGACAGCTAAAAGGACTGTTAACTCTGAGTTAATATCAATAATTGTATGGAAATCTTAAATTAACTCAGAGTTAGTAGGCTAACCCTGACTGACGCAAGTCCGCCTAGCCTTAGGCCCCTTAACGCCGGTTTCTGATTTGAGAAATTCGCTAAGCAAGCACTTAAATATCGTTCTGCCTCTGCGGATTTCTCACAAAAGAGCGTGACAGAACGATACTTAAGTATTTGCTTAGTAAAATTCTCAATTCAGAAACAGGGCCTTAGCCGCCTTAGCCTTAGGAACTTTACCTAATCTAACTTTACATTATTAATAATCAATCCTTATTTTTTTAACTTCTTTTGCCCAAAACCAATCTTCTGGTAATTTTGAGTTAAATGTCTGTCATCTAGCCTACGTTGTACGAATGGTGCAAATCAGAAGTTCTCTTGTATGTATGTTTGGTTTCGTTACTTGACAGTTTTGATGGAGAGCGTACGAGGTAGGTAAATATTTTGAGAGTTGTTTATGAAGTTCAGTTCATATTTGAGTTGCATTTAATTTAGGTATGTACTTACATTCCTTATTTATTTTGTTAGTATTATAATCTGTTAAAAAACTTATTGTTTGTTAACTTTCAGACTTTGGATAATTCCATTGACCACACCTTATCAAAAATTCATAATTGTAATTGTGATAAAAACTGAACTACTATTTTACAGTTGCTGGATACTTTCTAAAGCCTATTTATTCCTCAATAATGTATAGTGTGGGTCATTTGGGAAAAATATATAATTATGATACATCCTTTCAATGACTGCATTATCAAGTAGCAAAATATTTATGAACGCAAACAATAATAAAATTGCGTAAAAAATGTCTAAGATACCCGGTTTTTTGGCTGAAACACCTTTAGACGGCTACGATATTTGGAAATAAAATATGAACACCACAAAGTAGGTAATCCAATGTTAATCCATTGTAAGTAAGCTTTTTTTGTTTACTCCATTCGTTTAGTACCTAATAAAAACCATGAAATGATGCAGAAACTGTCAGCGCGCTTGTCATAACCGCCACTCCGCAGCGCAAGTTATTATGAGTTTTATATAGATGGTCCTTAGTGTGACATTCCCACTTATGCGCGTCGTGTTGCTAAACTAGCGACTGTATTCAACTTGCGGTTCAACGCGCAAATTAAAATTTTATCAAAACTTTTAAGGCTGACGTGGAATTACCAAACGTGAGTTACAGCCGTTCTCAATAGAATGAATGTTGGATTCAACAACCGGGAAACACCCAACCTTTGTTTGACAATTCTGGCCATTGACCTCGAACTGACAGTATGGAATCGGGGGTCACCAAACAATACTGGTTTTAGACACTTCCGCCCTGCCATATTTTATTTAATCACGGTCTCTGCTAAAAGTTGGAAGTTGGAATTTACGAGACAGTCCGTTGCAAAACTAGATAAATACCCAGGTATCAGCTCTGGACAGGCGTATTTGAATTCAAATTTTGAGTTTGGATTTAATTTACCTAATGGGCATCGTCATTTTTTTTTTATTCTATAAATCGAAAATATAGACAAATATAACAAAGTAATTTGAATATTTCCTTAATTTTTTATGTAAATATTTTTTTATTAATTATTTATTTCCAAAAGTTTTGTGTATGACGTCACCACTGGCATTATGTACTAAGTTCATTGCCTTCATTATTGCTTTTAAAAAATAAAATTATGTTGACGTTTGACAAATGTCAGTGTCAAGTCAACAAGAAGGTAATTTTCTCAGTTATGTGACACTTTTGACAGTTGTATTTTTAAATATTTGTAGGCAATGGAACTACCGCATTAGAGGCTATGATAACGTCATCGAAAGAAAAATGAAGTAAACATTTTTGGCGATAAATATTAATAATCCGTTTTAATTTTACTTATTTAAACCCCTAATACGGCAATCGATGCCTCACTGATCAATGCTCATTGTTAGTGTCGCCCCATACGGGCGCTTTTGCAACTACAACTCAAAATCATCTGTAGAATAGTCGGCCATACACTAGGGTACCCTTTTTGTTCGATTAACATTATGATACACCATAGGGTAACCAGGCTTGTCACTGACCGTACGCGAATGAAGTTTTCAGAAACTCATTTTCGCAAGCATTTTCTTGGCAACATACCTTTTCATAGATAATATAGAACTGATGTTAACCAATGTACCTATAGGTAAATAACGCCAGGCCAAAAAAATACTGCTAGATACTAAGCTTATTCTTCTTTTTTCAGAAGTCCACGCGAATGAAGTCGCAGGCATAGTATGTTCATGATGTACATGATTGATCCATTATGGTATTCAGTGACAACTTACACTAGATGGATGAAGTGGCTACTTATACAAGCTGGAACACTTTTTTTTCACACATACAAGGTGTTGTTTTGTAAAGTGACACCCGACTCAGGGGTAATTATATACACGATACAAACGCCAAAGAATATTAATATAGAAAAAATAGTACCCAAATTGGTGCCTTCCTTACTTGCGGCCGCAATATCTTTGAGAAGGCCGGGGCTGTCCGCATGTCGCGGTTATTTAGAACAAATTGAACAAGGTAATAAAAAAAAACTTATTTTTAGTTTCAAGATTTACTAAAACTGTCGTCCCCGTGTCGGGTGTCACTAACCGAAACAACACCCTGTATAGCAAGTTAGACGTGGAAACAATCCTACAACCTCACAAAGTTGTTACGTAACTGAACGGTGACACAATAAAGCCTTAATAATTATTATTATTCGTCTCCCCGCGAGTATTTATCACCATCCTGCTCGTGTTTGTCTCCCGCGAGAAGCGCTCAAGCCTCCTCCGTTGGAACCGCAGCGTACTCTGAGCAGATAGACATGAATTATAGGTGGTATAGCTAAAGGGTTTGTTTGTTTGTTACACTTTATTGCACTCAAAATATATAAAGACTTAGGTAAATAACATGGTAGTAACGTGTACAAGGGCGGACTTATTTCTAAAGAAATTTCTTCCAGCCAGCCCTGGTTAATAATGAAATATAAATGTTGAGAGCGGGATGGGCAAAATAAAGCACAAACATCAGAAATTAAGATTCTTAAAAATTATACAGGGTGTTAAAAGACCGCCAACAAAGCGGGAAACCACGTATTGTCCTCATCATAAGGAACATTTTTGCTCAAGGAACTATGCCTGGGAAATCAACGGTTTCCGAGTTAATGAGGTTCAAAGTCGGCCTTTTCAAAACTTTTTTTTTGCAAAAATGTATTTAGTATCTAGTTCTTTACATACCTCCTCAAGAAGCCATATCAAAATTATGAATATTTCTTACAAAAAACGACGTTAAAATTGCAACCCGCAATGTATTCTAAACATTGGCACTTCAAGCTTAAGTAACATAAACTTATACCTACGTTTGCGCAATATGACTTCTGTGCGTTACACGTCCATTGCGTGATAAAATATTTTTCAAAAGTATAACCTCAAAAACCAAAATCATTTCCCAGCAATAATTTATCGAAAAAGTACTTTGCTTCGGTGTCTAGTATGCGTGGCTTTCGGGTCTGTTGGCGGTCTTTTAACACCCTGTATATCAACATAGACGTACACACCATTATTACACCCTAATACAAATATTAAACCCTAACGAATAGTAATAAACTAGAGGATGACAGTTGACAGAATCTAGATGCTCTAAGATTAACAGATACTCGTAGACATCAATTATTTATCATATTACAGTTGTTTTATCTCACGAAGGCGGATGAGCTATACTTGTAGTTGTAATGGTTATAGACGCACGTTCTTGTGTGCGTAAGTCAAAAATTAAAAATTCAAAGACACACACGCTAAAACAATGTGCATGTACATTTACACACACAAGTATGGCTCATCCGCCTTCGTGAGATAAAACATCTTGTACAAACCTATTTTAGAATACGTAAGGACGATTCCCAATCTTGCACGATTTATTTTGTTGAAATAAAAATTGTTCTTTTCTTTTAGCGTCAGCGAAATGTGCAAAGATTGGAGGGATTTAGCGAAGGACAAGGAGAGCTGGCGTCTTTTGGTTACGGAAGCCAAGATCCACTTTGGGTTGCTGAGCCAGTCAGAATGTATGAATAAAATATAAATTATCACGTAAATACTGAGTGACGTGAAATAGTACTTTATCTCAGGCCTTTACAGTAAGTTACAAGCGTCATGCTATCATAATACTTGCCTTTCCCATGGACTAGGCTGACAAATCTGAGATCGGTTTAGTAGTGTACAAAAAAAGTATTTGGGCTCGTCCGGGATTTGAACCCGGGACCTCCCGCACCCTAAGCGGAAATCATACCCCTAGACCAACGAGCCAACTGACATATCGTGTCAATAAATTCATTGTGCTGTTACAATTATTATGAACTAGTTAGTAATCTATCTCGACTATTTATGATCCCAAAGATAAAAAAAAGATTAAACATGAAATTTATATTACTTACCAATATGTAGTAGGTATTTTTGCAAACCATCTAGATGGTTAGTCAAAATAACAAATGAATGTACTACCTACATCCATCATCAGATGACTCGTTTGTATAGCTACGGGTTTTATTTCCACTCAACGAGCGAGAAGTCCCGGTTTCAAATCCCGGACGAGCCCAAACCCCTTTCTGAACTGGCTGAATATCCAGCAGCAAGACCTACTGATAATACGTGAGGCTCCTTTTTTCACCTCTTTTGTGAGCTCAGTAAAGTTGTCGGTTAAGAGGCCACTACATCTAATAAAAATACTTAAGTCTGCAAGTTAAGGCTGATGACTAGAATCCAGAAACAAATCAAGAAGTTTCCAAAATATAACATGCATTTAAAAATATATTATTATGTTCCCCCGTTTTGGGGAGCTGCATTGTTTTCTGAGGCCCCGTAGGTAAAGGGTTAATATATGAAGAGAAAAAAGGCATTTGGGCTCGTCTGGGATTTGAACCCGGGACCTCCCGCACCCTAAGCGGAAATCATACCCCTAGACCAACGAGCCAACTGAAAGAATATGTAAATGTGTCAATAATACTGATACAAAAAGTAACTACCGATATCTAGATATTTTATGACCACAAAAGATTAAAAATACTTATAGTATTATATTACATCAATAATTTTATTATTACAGAAAAGATTCTAGAAACAACAATACAACTACGATAACGTGTTAATATTTCATAAGCATCAGATTGATATACCTACAAAATGTAATATAAACACATAAGTGAAATTCGAAATTATAATATTATGTTATAATTTGCATATTTACACATTATTTTTGGTATTTACCAAAAAAGGTAGCTTTAACATTCTGCCTATTTTCATTCAATTCACTCTACATAAGGGTTTTTCAATTTTTTTCATGACTGTGAAACAGGTTGAAAACATTACTGGAAAAAACTTTCGCGGCCCCTACCAGGGATTTGTCAGTTAAATACACCTTTAGATCATAACATAATAACCGTGACCCCCAGAAACCCTCATAAAGAAGCTTCACGATACCCCAAAGAAGCTTCGCGACCCCTAAGGTAGCTTCGAGACCCCCCCGGGGGTCGCGGCCCACTGGTTGAAAAACACTGCTCTACAACATTAACTCTACTACGTATCTGCATTAACTCTACTGCGTGGTGGCGGAAAAATTACTTGATACTGTGTAAGTTGAATGGTAATTATGCCCTCCTGGCACAACAAATGGTATTTGATAACAGGATGCCTACTATCGCACTTGGTTACTTTTTTCAATATTTTCATACAATCTGTAGCAATCTGTAGCAAACAAGTCGACATTTTTAAACTTTCATACGTAGGATCGCACTATGCCCACTTTTCAAAGGTAATGTTTTTGTCGCATTTTGACATACCTATTTGTAAAATAACCCTTATAGTTTGAAGAAAAAAAGGCAAATTTGGGCTCGTCTGGGATTTGAACCCGGGACCTCCCGCACCCTAAGCGGAAATCATACCCCTAGACCAACGAGCCAACTGAAAGAATGTGTAAATTAATCGATAATACGGATACAAAAAGTAACTACCGGTATCTCGATATTTTATTGCACCAAAAGATTGAAAAAAATATATATTAATATTTTATCACAGCAATATAATTAAATTTAGAGAAACGATACTAGACACAACTAAACGTGTAAATATTTCATTATCATCAAATATTTTGTATTTCATAAACGATTTTGCTTAGTTTTATTGACGTCGGAATTGCCGACTAGTTTTGGCTCAACATCTCATTTCACAACGCTGCTACGTTGGCTCGATGAGCGTTGCGCCCTACGGCCTTTCATTCAGGCTTTCATTTTGTATGTTTACCCTAGACCGAGGCACCTGGGCTCGATCTAACGCTGTTTGCGCCGCCGACTTATGCTCACATAATAAACAGTCTACTAACAGTAATTTTAGCGGAGAATACATTTAGGTAGCTTATTTATGTGAATTAGTATGAGTTTATGTAACTGCTAAGTGAGTCCCGTCTTAAAAACATTTTGTGCTTTTACAACTAGAACTTGGTAAATTGCAGTGCTTTTTATTGACCGAGCAAGCGAAGCGAGTAAAGTCTCTCCGTTTTAGCTTGGGCAAAAATGCTTTCATCTGTCCGGATGTCCGGATGACGGGATGTCTGGATGTCCGGATGTCTGGATGACGAGATACCTGGATGTCCGGCTGTTCTCCTGTTTGCGTTTCTAGACCGATTCTCATGAAATTTTGTGAGCAGAATCGATATATTTTTCGTCATTCAGGATTTTCGAAATTTTAAAAAATGGCGGACATATTATAGGGGATGAAAACGTAAAAAAAAACATATATCAGATATTTCGAAAAATGTTGGACAGACTCGTGAGGGCTAGCTCACTACACTGATTTACATAAATTATGACTCGTCTTGACTTCATCCGGAAGTCTAATAAGTTCTAGAGTGTTCACTTCATTAAATGTTACTTATAAGGGTGGTAGGTATTCTTCTTCTTCTTTGATTCCTTTACTCCTCCGTGGTGTCTAGGGCTAACAAAAGGGCAAGATATAGGTATACATATAAAGGCCTTTTTGCATCTACGTAATGAGCAGCGTCCAGTGGTACCTTCACTCACACTAGATGGGTGAAGGGACAACTCGGCGCTGCAGTGCCCGGGGCATTGTTTTAGATGGAGTAAGCTTGCCCAGAACCTATACTATCCTGACAGATTAGTCAGCTTAGCCCACAGGAAAGACGAGTCAATACGTGTGGAGCTAACTAAGCCGCGGGTTTTCTCACGATGTTTTTCCTTCACAGTTAGCGTCTTGCAATACAATAAAGTCTATGATTTAAATTTTGTTGCCGTTCGTAAGTGCCTAAAATCTAAGAAGTTATACGATTTATGCCCGTTTTCACCAACCACCCCTAATTTTAAAAGGCCTTTTAACGAAAGTTATCTGCACCTCTGCAAGTCTATGGAGCATGGATGAAGGACCATACCATACTAATTAATGGGAATTGATCAGTGAGGCATCGATTGTCGTAAATTGAAAACCATTTCGAGGAATAGGGATACTGATTACTATTAGGGGTTTAAATAAGTACAATTAAAACGGATTATTAATATTTATCGCCAAAAATGTTTACTTTATTTTTCTTTCGATGACGTCATCATAGCCTCTAATGCGGTAGTTCCATTGCCTACAAATATTTAAAAAAACAGCTGTCAAAAGTGTCAAATAACTGAGAAAATAACCTTCGTGTTGACTTGACACTGACTTTTGTCAAACGTCAACAATTTTTTTTATTTTTTAAAGCATGAATGAATGCAATGAACTTAGTAATAATGCCTATAGTGACGTCATACACAAAACTTTTAGAAATTTTAAATAATTAATAAAAAAATATTTACATAAAAAATTAAGAAAATATTCAAATTAGTTTCTTATATTTTTCTATATTTTCGATTTATAGAATATAAAATAGAATTTGACGATGCCCATTGCTTAGTAAAATGCCCCTGAAGCAAGGAGCATGTTCATCCGCTCCCCTACCCCTATAACTTACTTGTTTCCATACTTAAAACCTAACAACCTTGAATGCTTCTTTGTACAATCTCTCAAGCAATCCAAAGGGCCACAAATCACCATCACGTTGGTAACTTACCCGTATAGCAGTGCCGTAGGACTATTTATTAGCAGCATGGTTCCGATAGCGAATCTGAGCGTGTTACTTTGAGGTATTCGCTCTACACATGCTATGGGCCGACAGACTTGTGGGCTGGGGAAGTAAGATTTTTAAACCAATTTTTGTTCTTCTAAAGCACTAAGAAACTAGAGGAGGCCCCTTACAGGGTACTAATTTCATTTTTTTCCTTTATTTTTTAATTTTCAACAATTTTGGGAATAATAAAGGATTTTTTATATTTATTTTCATTTTAAAGCACTAACCCGTGCTATGAAGCATTATAAAGATTTTTATTTTTACACGGTATGCAAGAGATTGCCGGTTCAAGTCCTGTCCCGAGCGAATTATTTAGCCTTATAAAAATCTTTGTAAGATATTGAAACATTTTAGACTACGAAACTTTAAGGGCCTGCATTCATGGACTACTTGACTTGCTAAAGTACAGTTCATGTTTTAAAACTTAAACTTTCGTAAGCACTGCACATTTCCTCCCCCCCGCACCGGAGTTGTCCGCGCGGGCGCATCGTCAACGAGCCCGCAGTGAGCGGATGAACGCCAAGACGAACGCGTCGTCCATCCCTCCTCCATGACTAAGACTTCCGGACGAAGTCGAAACATGTCGGCTATTCCGACAAAATAAAAGTAAGTGAAACCGTTAAAGCGATATAAAAATGTACAGTTCATGTCATAGTAGATAATAAATCCTTTGGTTCGTAATACCGTGCCTCGCCATCAAGTCGGCAGTCTGAAAAACGGCCCCCGTTTCAGGGTCAGTGTTGCCGTGCCGGCCCTCGTGTCAACATAAATCTCGTTGCAACTTGATTATATCGTTTTAGGCTGAAACAAAGTTGCGCGGTTCACCCTGAACTTACTTCTGCTGACTGGTTTATGTGGCAGGTATGAGGTGGAATATAAATGGTCTGTTAAGGCAAGTTTTAATATAAGAGGCATCATAATATGACTCTACATAATATATTATCTACAAAGGCTTTGTTGGCTTCAATCTGTGGCTAAACCGACTAAGCTGAGAGGATCATAAGGGTTTTGGACACATCTACTTCATCCAAAACATGGTGGCACGCTTCCAGGTACTGCAACGTACTACTGGATGCTATAAACCTTTTATTGTAAACCTTTTTAACGTGGCATAGACTTGTATGGAAATGCCATTTGTAGCTACTATATTTTGTTGTAAGAAGTTATCTGTAATTTCTTTCTGTTGTGCATTAAAGAGTTCTCTATCTCTATTTATTAAAATTGAAATTGAAATTGAAAAAAAGTTAATTCATCATAAAACGTAGGAAGTAAGTCTCACTTTTTGTACATACCTTTCACCGTATAGCATGTCGAGCACCATGCCATTCGCAAAGTAAATAAATAGTTAAAAGTAAACGCAAAGCCACGATTTGTTCATCGCGAAATTTTAATATTGTCTGTCTGAACTGCCGTGGGCGTATTTAAACTGCCATCAGATTCGCATGTAAAACAATCAAAGAAAAAAGTAAATCGGTCCACCGGGCCGTATTTTATTTCGCCTCATCGTCGTCCAAACAATGCTCCGTAGCAAATAGAGCGCGAGCGAATATCGATGGCACATTAAACAGCGCGGCGAGATCAAACAAAAAGAGCGGGAAAAGCGAAAAACAGCGGCAGAACCATTCAGACACTTAGAAACTTTCAGCGGGAGTAAGGATGGAGTAGGTGAAACAGAAGGATGGCTTCGTAGGATGCAGTGCGTAATGGTTATAAGCGGAAAACTCGCTGGTGTTAAAGTTGCGACCACTAGTGAAATTGGATAGCTCGCGTAACATAAGGATGGGTTAGGCAGTGCATATAGGGTATAAAACTATTTTGTTTGATGTAGAGAGGGTTAGATAGGCTTGGGCGACAACTGGAACATAAAAAATCTGGCACTAGTGCGAGTTGACACTCCGGAAAAACACTAGTGGTTCTTTGGCACACACGCCGACATTATGTCGGCATCAAGAATCACTACAGGGTGCATTCTAAGTCGTTAGCGGAACTTTAAGTAGGCATTCTACTGATCAATACAAACATCTTGTACTAGGTGGCGAAAAAAATGGAGTGAAAAAAATATCAGCTGTTCCATACAAAAGGTCGACTCAGTACTGCGCCAAATGTATGTAACAGCTGATATTTTTTTCGCTCCATTTTTGTCGCCACCTAGTACAAGTTGTTTGTGTTGATCAGTAGACAGCCTTCTTAAAGTTTCGCTATCGACTTAGAGTGCACCCTGTAGTGGTCAACTGGCACACCTTGTGGTTACAGGTGGCAGATATTTGTGATTGTTCAACTGGGCATCGAACTCGGACCTATGTCTAAGCTCTATGTAGAGTCGTAGAGTCTGTGTACTCTTCATTGACTGATTAACTCTTTATCGCCTCTATACTGACTCTTTCACTCTACTACTAAGGCCTTTGCATCTACGTAATGAGATGATTTATACAGCGTTTAGTGGCACCATCACTCACACTAGATGGGAAGAGACCACTCGGCTTTGCAGTGCCTGGGACATTGTTTTAGTTACCACTCTATGTTGACTATATCTCTACATTGACTCTATCACTCTACATTGACTCTATACTCTACATTGACTCTATTACTCTGCATTGATTAAATAGACTCTACATTGACTCTATCACTCTACATAGAGCTATAAACCCATGGATACTCTCTAACCCATTCTTGTTCTACGCTGGCTGGTCACGAAAGCCGTATGTATCGAGATTGGTACGAAAATATTGTTAGTCTTACGTTGGTGACAGAATGTGGCCCAAAACAGGAAAGAAAAGCGAACAAAAAGAATGATTATCGGTTTTATTCACAATGATTTTATTTATCACGGTTTTTTTCTTTTTTGCTTCCTTCTTAACTCTACAAACCACTCTTACTGACGAAATACCAACGAGTTATTTAAAAAAAAAAACAAACATTCTATACAAAATTTAATAGAGCAGCTTATACTGTAGCGCATCTGCAATTTTTGCTAATGATGATAAGTGGATGATTTCTTTGGCATTATAAGATTATAAGAACCATTCCATAATCATATTGAGAATACAGTCAGAAAAACCGTAATAAAAAGAAAGTTTTTGGTCAGGGTGGATAAATTTCACTATACTGAAATTGTAATTTTTTTATCTTTCTTATTTGCATTTTAATCTGATTTATTTTAATGCAAATTTTATTTTACTCTTTAATTTTAAAATTTAAACTTTTACATGATTTTAGTTTTACCTAATGTAATTAACTTATCTATGGACTTTACAATATTTTGATGATATTGTAATAATCTTAAAATAATAGTTATTTGTTTTGCAAGAATGCAAAATTATTGTTTGCGGCGAGTGCTTGTATTGAAAACCGAGCTAGCGAAGGTTTCTAAAATTGAGCCACGAGCGTAGCGAGTTAAGAAAGAAGAGCCTCGTTTAGATGCGACTCTCCACGAAAGTGCCCATTTTCTATACAAAACTGTGAATGCAAATGAGGCATAGGCATCTAAAGTCACGGAATAGAACATTCAGATACGCGGTTTCTTCTTACAGTCTTTTTAATATTTTGTACACCATATTTATTTTTAATAACAGTAAATTAAAAAAATGCTCCGCTTCTATTTTATCAAATAGATAATTAAGGGTTGGTTTTTTAAAGATTTTTTTTCAAACGATATAACTGAATTTATTTTTTGCTCTAGAAAGTTTATATGGTAAAAGTTCAGAATGCACCCAGAAAAAAAAAAAACATTATTTTATTTACATTATTTTTGTGTCTGGATAAATAAACTTCAGGAAATTAATAATAAAACGAATGGTTTTAATAACAACGAAGCTGAAAACTTAAGTGCGGCAGCAGTAACTACAGTAAAATATGTTTTTAAAAGGAACTTAACTGACCCACCTGTTTTGCCTGTAAGTAGTTGTCTATAGAGTTTTTCCCTTATGGCTAACAAAATCATTTCCTCGCTTCTGTGAGATGAAAAGTTTTGTGTTTCGGACGAATGCAATATTATTTGCGTCTCGTGCTTCTGAATACCTCGCTACGCTAAGGTTTCTTTTTTGAACCTCTCGCTACGCTCGTGGCTCAATTTTAGTTAACGTAGCTGTATGTAACTCCTCCACCTTTAGATCAGCAACTATTTGGGCACGTTGAGCTTAAATGTTGCTGGGCACCTTCCCTTGGGATCTGGGTGTTGCCTCTCTATGTCCTCATAGTTCTTAGCTTCTTGGGGTGGTTTAGGGTTTTTAGCTTTTTTACAGCAAGAATGCAAAACAATAATTTTGCATTCTTGCATAACAAATAACTATTATTTACTTTCTAGAGCCACTATTTCATATTACCCACTAAAGAACCTACGACGGAAGCTTTTTCACAAAACCCTGTACTTCTGGTACAATTTAGTTGGTGGTATGAGTTCCGCTCGCTTTTCCTCGTATTTACATTCGCGCCAGGTGAGTGCGACTTGCGCTGGTTTATTAAACAATTTTAGGGTTCCGTGCATTCTATGTACGGAACCGTTAAGTGTTATGATTTCACAATATTTTCTTGGGTGTGCAGTTGTGCACGAGCACTACTATGATTTTTTTGCTATCTTTTCTTTATTAATATGGAAAATGGCTTACATTGACATTAGCCAAGTAGAGTGTAATCTGTCGTTTTGGATGACCTGTAAGGACAGTATAAATATGCAAAAAATAAATAAATAACATTCGTCTGCATTAATTTATATTTTTATTTACAGTAAATTATATTTGCCTCGAAAAATAAGTACGTAGATTGAAGTCTTAACATTACACAGCAATTTTGGTTTAAAGGTAGACGATAGCAGCGTGGCGGGAAATTCAAAATGTTCACAGTTTTTTACATTTTTTAGCTAAACTGAGCTATTTTTGTTCAGCGTTTTTCGTTCGCGGCAATAAAACAGTATTCTTTTCATTATTGTAAACAACAGAACAACAATAATTCAGCCGATTATGTGTTCTTGTCTACGACAAGTTTTTTGGGCAATACCACTGCTTCGTAGATCAGAACACATAATCGGCTGAATTATTGTTGTTCTGTTGTTTACAATAATGAAAAAAATACGGTTTTATTCTCGCGAACGAAAAATCGCTGAACAAAAATAGTTCAGTTTAGCTACAAAATGTAAAAATCTGTGAAAATTTTGAATTTCCCGCCGCCTTGCTATCAACCACCCTTAAAGTATTTCCCAGGGATGGAAATTATATTGTCCTCGCGACTAACTTTATCAGTCTGTCTGTGTCAGACATCTTTATTCCAAACCTAAGTTTAAAAAAAAATTATCACTATTATGCAATAAATTTTTAATAGGTGTGTTAGCCTGGGAAACGAAAATTTATTTTACTTATGTTTTATTCCTATATACTGTGTACTGAGTGAACTATGTACCTAATTATCGTAAAAATGAAATAAAATCAAGTCTGTCTTTTATATTCGTGACTATTTGCCAGTCGATACTGCCGACGAAAAAAGTTGAAGGCGATTATTACTGAAAACGCATTTTCAACTTTCATTCATGAAACTTTTTTATTTTAATAAGGCTGACCTGGCACTAAGAACTTTAGCTCCAGACTCAACTTTTAGTGTAAAAGCGCTATAAACCTTTACTTTTTTAATAAAATGTCAGACTTTTACTTTAGCTGGGGCCTTGAAGATAAAAACATACCTACCTAAGTTTCTGAAGTGAAAAGTGGCCCAAATAAAATGTTTTATAGCATCAAAATATTAATTGTACACACGACAGCACATCAGAGTATACACTTTTGTTCTAAAGTCGCCCGTAACATAATCGAGTAGAGTGCTAGCATGTAAGGGTCGACGTGCTGTCGTGTGTGTACACAAGTACCAAAGACGGTAGGTATAGGCTTTCAACATAAAATAATTATCTTGGGAGTCTTGGAGTCAAATGAAGGTCATTATTTTGCCTTGATTTTTCAAAGCTCTTATTTTTTGTAAAATTTTCTTTACTTGGGCTAATTTTGTCTCCATATGTAGAATTAAAATTAGTTTTTGGAAGAGAATAGAGCGTTAAAACATCAATGCCATGATGATTTCTACTAATTTCTACAGCGGCAAATATATGGTTCAACTAATAGGGTTGGCCCCATAATTGCCAAGCGAATTAGGTCAGTAACAATAGTACAGGTGACCATTACGGTCCTGCGTAAATTACTGTTAATTACGCACTCAGGGGATGGAGGGATTAAATCACTGCTCTTTTCAGCGCTTGGCAGCAAACTCCTTTTTTATCGAACACGCTATTGCGTTCATATTGACAAAGTTTTTGAACTAAATTTCTTCTTGAATTCGCATAGTCCCGCTTTGATTTATACTTCGTAATGTTCATTCAAAGGTAAGGCTATTTTGTACACTAATTTTTTTTAGCTCTCTGACGTTCCAGACCCGCGTTGAGCGAAGCTAAGAGCGGCTCGATTTTCGCAGACTTGACAGACTCGCGAGGTCTACTGCTCACAAAGCCACTAGTTTATAACGTTATTATTAGCTTAGCACTCCTGGGGGGTTACCCTTGACGCCATTGCGTTTTAAAATTAATTTCTCTTTTACATCGCATAGTCAAACTTTGATTTTATATACTTCGTAATGTTTATTCAATATACTACTTTGTACAATACCAATATAAAATGAGTCTTAATTCGTGAAATTTGTAAATTCCGACATATTGAAAAAAAATGCGTAAAGGGTAGAGGGGCAGGTCCGCTCTGCTAACGGTGAAGAAAAAACCTCGTGAAGAAACCTGGGCGACTGAGATAATAATAAACTCTCACCGCGAAAATCGCCAATACGCAGTGGGCACGCGTGGCCCGAACTCTATCTTTCTGAGAGAAGGCCTTATCCCAGCTAGTGGGACAAGTACAATAAAATTGTACAGGCTACATCATACTCAGCACTCCAGCACAGACCGCGGCGTTGGCACCCTCAATGTAAAACCAGTCTTTAGTAGGGCGTGCAAAGTTTTTCAATCAAACATTTGTTTCGTCCGAATTCGCCTGCAAAGTGAAGCCGAAACAGGGGATTTGAATTTGCTCTCGTTTAATTGTTTTGTTGCGGACGTGGGCCTTACCGCCGGTTGCTGGAAGGCTATTTAGTCTTGCACCACACGAGTGGTTTTAAAAGCGAGTCGGTAACTGCAAAAAAGTCGCTGCGAGCGATGGCAACTTTCGGTTTCATTCACACTGTAATAATAGCGTTTGTTTTCGGTGACAACTTGACAAGCGAATCAGCTTTTTCCTCTTGAAACCCATACACCATTTACATCCCATGCACCATTTCATACAATCATGTGGAAATTGATTAGGCAAATGGCCAACCGAATTATTATTTGTGGTACCGACTGTGTTTAAAAAAACGCCCTTAATCAGGTTTTGTATGTCGTTTCAGCCTGGTCAGGGTGTATGGTTTTGAAGAAGAATATTTTTATGTGCTTGTTAAATGTGTTAGGCCCGTAGGATCAATCACAGTTTTTAAACTGGTTTACCAAAAAGGCTAGTTTAAACCCTATCTGTCGATTAATTTTTATACAAAATGCGAGGTTTAATCTATGGTCCGAGCTTAAACTGTGATTGATCTTACCAGCCTTAGAGGCTAATGAATGTTAAAAGTAATTTAGCTGTTTCTTAGACGGTAAGACATTATCTGGTGCTCTCACATGCCCAACCGTCAAGCTACGAACGTGCAATCTCTATCTCTTAACATCCAACTAAATCGACTGCCCTACAACTTACAGAATGTTGTCATACCGCGTTGCGGTAAAAAACGCTCGCATGACGGGGCCTTTCAGCTAATTTGATGTCAAGAACTTGTAATTTCAGTTGGCAGCTGCGGAACAATCGATGCCCGTTTAAGACGAAAGGTTCTCGAGAATCTCGAGTGATGACCTCGAATATTAGAAGATTACTAAGGCCTAAAATAAAAATAAAACTTTGCGTCTACATAATGAGATGATTTATACGCGTCCAGTGGCACCTTCACTCACACTAGATGAGTCAAGAGACCACTCGGTGCTGCAGTGCCTGGGAAATTGTTTGATATGAAGTAGGCTTGCCCAGCACCGATACCATCCTGACAGCTTAGATATAGCTGATAGAAATAGGCACCTAATAATCTACGTCTACTAACATGAACAAATGATAAAAATTGGCCTAGTACAAGTCGGGCTCAGAAACCGAGGGTTGCACCACATTCATAAAATTGCTATTCCGTGCATATAAAACATTCAGAACTCTAAATTGATTGGCCAATCAGATTATTGAACGAAAGAATTTCTCTACTGGCACAATTCGGCGGCGTTTGTATGTTTTAATGTACGAGTATGTACGTATGAATGTTTGTTCGACGATAACTTGAGTAAAGGTCACTAGCTAGGCAAAATCCGACCCATTTTGACACAAATAATATTAAGTTTAAAAAAAGCAAGATGTAGCCTCACTAGCTAGGCTTATACCATCCATCCGCAGTGGGCACGTGTGACTTTCTCTCTGAGAAAAAGCCAAAAATAAGTACTTAAGTATCTCAAAAAAATATTATTTAGGTCAGACAACTCGTCAAACTTCCAATTAAACACAACACGAAATACCTGCAGATAAAACGTATCGCAGCAATAAAACGGTATCTTGTAGCAATGATTAAAGTTTATCCCGCAGTAAATTTTACGTTTTTATGATTGCATAATTTACAGTTCAGATTAGTAGTTTTATTGTATCTAGGTACACCATTGAGGAACGAAAGTTGTGGTACCTCAATGGATAATGGACCATTGGACTTTCCAGAAAGATATGCCAGATTCGGATCCCGGTAGTGGAGTTTACGGCTTCAGCCTGCTCCAGTCTTACTTACTTACCACGTTGGCAAAAGATTCTGGTCTATTTGACGTATATTTTATCCCACCAAAAACATTCTGTAAAAAACTAACCAGGTCTCGATGGAGCTACTTGTTTATCTCTAAAAAGTAATGAAATCTAGACAAAGTCGTGCCAAGTCTAAGGTTCCTTACTGCGATTTATTTATTATTATAGTTAATGTTGTGAGACTTGGCCGTTGAAGGGTACACAAGCGGTTCTGGCGACAGATTGGTGCAATGGTGTCATGGAGCACCTGCGTCATGGTGCGGTTTTGTACCCTTGGGTACCCTTCAACTGCCAAGTCTCACAACATTAACTATAATAATAAATAAATCGCAGTAAGGAACCTTAGACTTGGCACGACTTTGTCTAGATTTCATTACTTTTTAGAGATAAACAAGTAGCTCCATCGAGACCTGGTTAGTTTTTTACAGAATGTTTTTGGTGGGATTTCACTTCTTTTTGTAGAAACGTGGGCATATTGATTTATTTTATTAGATTTTCTGATTTGACAGTTTTTTAATTTGTGTAATGTTCGAGTAGAATAAAGTTAATCATTCGACTATTTCTTCTTGTTAACTTGTAGGTACTAGTGGTTCGCCCCGAACTGTGAACTCGCGACCCCATATAAACTTAACAACCCCATATCTTGGCAACCCCTCGACCGATTTGGCTCATGTTTGAACTTAAAAATTCTTTTAATTTTATTTACCCGTTTACCAAATTTCATAACGATCCGACCAAATTTACTAAAGTTATCTTCGAACTTTCATACATACAACCATACATACATACATACAAACAATCAAACGCCGGATCGTTCCAGTAGACTCGGAGAACTTCGCTCGCTCGTTCAACTAGTGGTTCGCCCCTGAAAATTTTTATGAACATTATGAATGTTCGTTCGACGATAACTTGAGTAAATTTAGTCGGATCGTTATGAAATTTGGCAAGCGGGTAAATGAAATTAAAAGAATTTTTAAGTTTGAACATGAGCCAAATCGGTCGAGGGGTTACCGAGATATGGGGTTTATATGGGGTCGCGAGTTCACAGTTCGGGGCGAACCACTATTATAGTTTTCCCTTTATGTGGCCATTAAACCCTAACTCTGTACCAAATTTCAGCTCTCTGTGTTTATGGGAAGTACTAGTTCTATTTTGATGATCATGAGTGAGTGAGTGAGTGTGTGTCATAAATGCGAAACTTTGCTTTCGCTTAACTTCGGAACTAAATGACCTACAGACTTGAAATTTTGGATTTTGAGTATGTGAATATAACTTACTAGATGACGAAAATTTCTGCGTTCTCGTCTTATCCAGAGGTTCTCAAATAGGGGGCTGAAAATGCGGCGAAATGGTTCCAGTAAAGGATGGTACGGCAGTGTTTGCTTCGCGCTCGACCTGGCGGGGGCACTGCCGTGCCCCCAGATACTGCTTTTTTCGTCGGGGTATTACAGTATTTAGCGAGCAAATAACCAGAAAACCCTTATTAAATAGCACTGATAAATCTTTATAAATAAGACGGCGCATTGATAGTAGGTAGATGGATGAAGTCCATTAAGGAATGACGACTTCGAGAGGGGAAGAGATTGGTTGGGAGACCACCCACCAGATGGGCCGATGACATAGCCCAAGTAGCCGGAAAGCAGTGGTTGCGTCTGGCACAGGATCGTGAGCGGTGGCGTGAGCATGAAGAGGCCTTTACTCAGCAGTGGCTGTCAACAGGCTGATGATGATGATGATTAGCCTCCGCAACTAAAAGACGCCATCTCTGGCTATCTTGCGCCACTTAGGAAGTATTATTGCAAATATACGAAAATTTGCCTACAGTTGATTTACGACCAAAAAAAAATGAATTTGGGCTCGTCCGGGATTTGAACCCGGGACCTCCCGCACCCTAAGCGGAAATCATACCCCTAGACCAACGAGCCAACTGACTGTTGTAACAAAATTTCGAATCACTTATAAACGCTGTACCAAAAGTGAAAGGTGATCGTAAAGTTGCGTACGCGCATAATGATTGCATATATTTAAAGTTCATTTTGTTTCACATTCACCTGTGGTCGTTGCGTTTAGCCGTCTCTTTCTATTAAATTCCAATATTTTGACCAGTAAGTAGGTATCTTTATCAACGTTTGTCTATCTTTGGGGTCATAAATATGTACTGATTGGTATGCAGTGTTTTTTTTATGTAATCGATTTATTTACAATTATTTGTCAGTTGGCTCGTTGGTCTAGGGGTATGATTTCCGCTTAGGGTGCGGGAGGTCCCGGGTTCAAATCCCGGACGAGCCCATACACTATTTTTAAATAACTATTTTGATTTTATTTATCTAGAATTTACATAATATTTCTTTGGTCCAAATAATATTCAAGAAATCTCAGCATTTCGCGCAACTAGTCTAATTTTGGTCTGCCACATTAGACCAACCAGTAATAAATGCAAGCAACATCCGTGATGAAGCGAAGGCTTGAAAAGGAGATCTTTGCCAAGCAATGGCACTCAACACAAGCTGAAATGAAAAGAATGCCTAGCGCATTATCTACGAATATTCAGAAGGCAAAGGTAAAATGAAATAACCAAACCCCCTTCATCAGAAAGCGGTCTAACCTCACCACCTAAAGGTGGATGTCCATTACTGTGCCGTGTAAAATGCTAATATACCAGCGCTGAGCGCGCAACATATTGCAATACAAGAGCGCTCTCTGCATTGCAAATGTTCCGAACGTTCCTCCGGTTGATTGTAGGGCGTTTGTGGATTGTATTATCTTATTATTTTTGTGGAATATCTTTACTTACATTGTTCGATATCTACACAGAATATACTCTAACCCATTGATAGCTGTTTGGCAACGAGAAAAATTTACGTTTATTTTAATTTAACGCTTGTTACATTGTAGATGAATGATTTACTTACTTTTAAATGGAAAATATTTGAGTGAATGGATTGTATTATTAGTAAGCTTAATTGCTCAGAATATACATATAGTACCTACCATCCTCATAGGTTAGTACATTATTACTTTAAATATTTTTTTGGATATTCACAAGGCCTTCGACAAAGGGGATAGCCGTACGTGGAAAATCGAGGGCGCAATGAAATAATATCAGTTTTTGCATTACCGAAAAATCAAAAAATATATCGACACCACATCGACACCTACCTACATTTTAATACTTCTTGAAGTGCGTTCTAGACTGAACTTTTAGGGCGCACCGGAAAGTTACTAACATGGGGTATCTGAGACTGTGGCCGACCGTACATGATGCAAAACTAGGGGGAGATCAGAGTATCAAATTCGAATATAATAATACGTATTCAATGTACAATAAAAACATAATATTATCATGTCTGTCGCCAGCCCTAAGCCAAATTTCAATCTCCCCGCAGCCAATAAGCTATAAACACCGCGAGACCGCTCAAATATTAACATTACACCGTTACCTACACGATCTTAATCAAGACGTATTAATATCGCAAATTAATCAGCACAATCCATACGTGTAAAGCCTCGATCACACTGGATTTAGTTGAAATTAACCAGCTTATTTTTTTAAAGCAATATCAGCTAATTTGTATTATTTTTCTGAATAACTGGGCACTTACTATAAAAATTGTTTTGTTTCACCTAAAAAAGAGAACTACAAAATCAGCAAATTAGTATTATTCTTCTAAATAACTTGGCACTTACGTATAAAACAGTTTGGTGTCACCTAAAAAAAAGAGAACTACAAAAATATCTCGGTACTACCAATTCTAAGAAAATACTTTCTCGTCAAAATATTTTCTAAAATATTATGAGCTAAACTTTATTGTTGTGGGCTTGACCTTTAACCTCATAGCTTGATTTCAAGGTCAAAAGTCAACTCTAGCCATTAAATAGCAACGTTAGCAGTGATCAGTTTTTGAATGGATATTCTTTTCAGAAAATGGACAGACTTAACCATTTTTAGGTGGGTACCTAGGACTTGACAGTCCGTTTTTAGTAAAAAAAGAAGGATATGTAATTTTTATGTCATCGACGACGTAAGTGTGCCTTTCCTTTCATCTTCATATGACCAACAGTGAGCGCCCGCCCTAAACAGCCTATCCAATCCTCTGGCGCGGTCGCCGGTATGTCACGCGCGTGTCTGCGGTCTACCGCGAGCGTGTGACGTCACGACAACAGCGATGACGTCATCGTGTCTGACATGATGGCCGAGGACCGGATGTGTGCTGAGGGCGGATAGCGCGCTGGCAAATTGAATGAGGTGGAGATTTACCGGGTGGCCAGTATACAGGCTACTGAATACATAAATGCAAAAAATCGGTCTATGTCTGTCTGTGTGTTACCTCATCACGCGAATACCGCTGAATAGTTTTCAGTCAAATTTAGGACCGTGATAAGTCCTGGTTCTGGGCACAATATAGGCTATCCGATGTTCAGAATATATTGCGGGTTGCAATTTTAACTTCGTTTTTTGTAAGAAATATTCATAATTTTGATACAGCTTCTTGAGAAGATATGTTAAGAACTAGATACTGACTTTGAACCCCATTATCTCGGAAACCGTTGAGTTCCCAGGCATAGTTCCTTGGGCAAATATGTTTACCATGATGAGGACAATACGTGGTTTCTCGCTTTGTTGGCGGTCTTTTAACACCCTTTATGTGGTCTCCCACTTTGTTGGCGGTCTTTTAACACCGCTCGGTATTCAATACAAGCACTCGCCGCAAAAAATAATTTTGCATTCTTGCATAACAAATAACTATTGTTTACCGTTGAGCGGGATAGACAGAGTTATTAGCCGTATGCTTTGCTTGCTGGCTTAGCATGAGAATGAGTAAGACCTTATCTATGGGCTTATAACTTTATCTATCCCACTACGTCACTTTAGGTCGAGGGAGATACATATAAACCACTTTACTTCCTAAGCAATTCTTATGCTAAGCTTCCTGGTATCTTATCACGGGCGATACCTTAATGTAAACAATACATATTTATTATTAAATTGATAAATGTATTGTTTAGATTAGGATTTTTATTCTATTTTATTCTATTGTTTTCTTTTGAGCCCTGCTACCGCAAGTTAAGAAATAATAACTATTAAATTAAAATACCCCCGACATTTTAGCTTCAAATAAGCATATTAAATAAATAGCTGAACCAATTTTGACAAAACATAACTAAGAACATTCACTAGAAAACCTGCTTTCAAATTTAAAAAAAAACCTACAACTTCCAAATCGTTCACCCACTTTAGAGCTACGGTGCCACAGACAGACACACCTTCATAAACACTTAAACAGACACACTCACAAAGCTGTCAAACTTATAACACCCCTCTTTTTTGGTCGGGGGTTAAAAAAAACCTTCCTTTTGAGTTTTCCTCCACAGTCGAATTTAAATTAAATGTCAAATGTGTAAAAACGCATACGAAGTCGCGGGCACAACTAGTACAAAAATAAATCAACGTCAGAAAATCTGTTTCACTGTCTTTTAACCCTGAATCTTATACATAGAAGGAGACTTTAATTTCACTTTAATGTTATTAAAACCGTGTACTTTGTGTAAAGTGTGTGCTTAATAACGACCGGCAACTTTATTATAATTAACCTGTTCGTAATTTTAAAGTTGAAGCATAAATCCGCGTCGAGAAACACGAGTGTAAGCTCTTGGCTTAGTAACAAAATAACGAACTGCCTGCTTTTGTCAAACAAAGGTTGAGCAGGATCTAGTGTCGTTGACAAAGGCTTTTTTGTTGTAATATCTTATTATGTTCGGCATGGTTGGGTAGGAATATAATTAACATCGCATAAATGTACGCTGTTTATGACACTCATTTTATTAAATACTAGCTTTTCGCCCGCGACTTCGTCCGCGAAGACTTATAAGAAGTTGCCTGGGTACATCTTTCACTATTATCAAATTAGCATGAATAGAGTCATGGGTGTGTATTTTTGTTTGTAAGCTATCTCTCTATTCCAAATGTCATCCAAATCCGTCGTGCAGTTTCAACGTGGAAGTGTATGTGTTGTGTATGTGTGTGACCAAATTGGTAAAGATCAAATGAATCCAACAAAAAAAAAAAACATACTTTGAAGCTTTTTGGCCGTTTTAGGTGTATCATTATTATTGTGTTCTTCATGCTTAGTAGATTTGCTATAAAACGCAACTATAGTTAAATGTTCATTGAATAGTTGTACGAGTAGCTTTAATGGTTCCGGCATTGTTATTGATACAAAATCAGGAAAACTCTTAAAATGTTTCCACCCTTTTTGATGCTGAAACATGTGTTTAATTATTATTTCCGATTTAATACACGACTACTTAGTTTCAAGTTAATCTGACCCAATAAAATGATAATTTCATACAAATTTTGAACCCCGTTTTGGCCGTTTTAGAGTAACCATTATTACTTTTTTCTTCATGGTTGGTAGATTTGCTATAAAACGCAACTGTAGTTTTCAAAGTTGTAACTTAAATGGGTTGGGCCCAGCATTGCTACTACATCAGGGAAAAATTTTCAACGTTTCCACCCATTTTAACCCTTCATTCGCTGAAATGAGAAAAATGCTGAAACACGTTTTTGATTATTTCTGATTAAGCATACGAATACTTAGTTTCAAGTATATCAGACAAAAAAAATATATTTCATACAAACTTTTAACCCCGGTTTGGGAATTTCAAGGGTTAACATTATTACTTTTTTCGTCATGGTTGGTAGTTTTGCTATAAAACGCAACTGTAGTTCAAATTTCAAAGTTGTAACTTAAATGGTTTGGACCCAGCATTGCTACTACATCAGGAAAAATCTTCAAACTTTTCTACCCCTTTTAACCCTTTTGTGGACAGAAATTTGAAATACGCTGAAATACGTGTTTAATGGTTTCTTATTTAATATACAAATACTAAGTTTCAAGTAAATCAGACCAAAAATTTTTTTTATTTCATACAAACTTTGAACCCCGGTTTGGGCATTTGAAGGGTTAAAATTATATTTTTTTCTTAATGGTGGGTAGTAATGCTATAAAATGCAACTGCACATTCAATTTCAAAGTTGTAGCTTCAATGGTTTGGGCCCAGCATTGCTACTACATCAGGAAAAAAACTTCAACGTTTCCACCCATTTTAACCCTTCATTGGCTGAAATGAGAAAAACGCTGAAACACGTGTTTGATTTTTTCTGATTTAGTATACTAATACTTAGTTTCAAGTAAATCGGACCAAAAAAAAATTTTATTTCATACAAACTTTGAACCCCGGTTTGGGCATTTGATGGGTTAAAATTATATTTTTTTCTTCATGGTAGGTAGTTTTGCCACAAAACACTACTGCAGTTTCAATTTCATAGTTGTAGCTTTAATGGTTTAGGCCTGGCATTGATACTAAATCAGGAAAAATCTTCAAACTTTTCTACCCCTTTTAACCATTTAGTGGGCAGAATTTTGAAAAACGCTGAAACACGTGTTTAATTGTTTCTTATTTAATATACAAATACTAAGTTTCAAGTTAATCGGACTAAAAAAATTTTTTATGTCATACAAACTTTAAACCCCGGTTTGGGCATTTGAAGGGTTAAAATTATATTTTTTTCTTCATGGTGGATAGTTTTGCTACAAAACGCTACTGCAGTTTCAATTTCATAGTAGTAGCTTAAATGGTTTGGGCCCGACGTTGACACTACATCACGAAAAATATTCATACATTTCAACCTCGTTTAACCCTTAAACGGCTTAAATTAGAAAAAAGCTAAAACAGGTGTTAAATTATTTTTTATTTAATATACGAATTCTTAGTTGCAAGTAAATCCGGACAAAAAAAATATTTTTTTCATACAAACTTTGGACCCCATTTTTACCGCCTTAAGGGTTAAACTTGAAGTAAATCTGTCTTAACCCGTAGCGTGTCCACAAATTACAACTATTGTCAAATTTTCATTGTTTTGGCATTAGCGGTTTTGTTCCAGCATCGATCGTAACTGGTGAAAAAAATCGAAAAACTTTGGCACCCATTTTAACCCTTAAGAACATAGAAATGAGAAAAAATCTGAAATAGGTGTCAAGTCATTTAAAAAAAAAGTACAAAAAATCAAGATTTAATAACAAAAAACCAAAAAAAAATTTTTTCCCATACACACTTTCAGCCCTATTTTGACCCACTTAAGGGTTAAATAAAAAAAAATCGCTTCTTAAATGAACCCTCCACCATATAACGCAACTTTTGTCCAAACATACTTATAGGTTCAGCCGTTTGGGCTGTAGCGTGATGAGTCAGTCAACCTAAGCCTTTTATATATATAGATTATTTTGTTTAAAATTATAATTCGTGTGTGGGTTTTCTTGAAAACACGCGTTGTGACTAGAGATACCCCTAGACGAGACTAGAGATAAGGACTCAGTATTTACTCAAAGGTGAGTAAATACGCATAAATATCCGTTTTTATTCAGTACTTTTTTCAAAATGACCAGGTTCGATTCCCGGTAAATGCATGAGATTTACAGTATCAATAGAAATAGAACAAAAGTTCATCAACAACACAAACAACAAAACCCCTTTTAGTTTTAAGGCGCTGGGCATAGTGAATTAGCCCGCGCGCAAAAAAAAAATGCACAAAATCGATTCCTGTAACAAATACACTAAAAAAATCGAAAATTTTCACATATCAAACCCTAGAATTAGGTGAGAGCTATCTAAAACAGCCAGTTTTGTGTTGATACTCATAACAGATTGCAAGATATTTTGTTTCAAAAAAAGTGCGCCGCCTATTTTTTTCATCAAAAATATCTTCAAAACGTTTACGAATCTCAACACAAAACTGGCTGTGATAAATAGGACATACCTAATTCTAGGTTTTGTTAAGTGAAAATTTTCGTGTTGTTTGGTGTAGGTATTTGATACAGGACTCGATTTTGTGCATTTTTCTTGGCGCGCGGGCTATTCACTATGCACCGCGCTTTAAGGCGCTGGGCATAGTGAATTAGCCCGCGCGCAAAAAAAAATGCACAAAAACGATTCCTGTTTCAAATACACTAAAAAAATCGAAAATGTTCACATATCAAACCCTAGAATTAGGTGAGAGCTATGTAAAACAGCCAGTTTTGTGTTGAAACCCATAACAGATTGCAAGATATTTTCTTTGAAAAAAAGTGCGCCGCCTATTTTTTTTCATCAAAAATATCTTCAAAACGTTTATGAATGTCAACACGAAACTGGCTGTTTTAGATAGGTCACACCTAATTCTAGGGTTTGATATGTGAAAATTTTCGATTTTTTTAGTGTATTTGATACAGGACTCGATTTTGTGCATTTTTCGTTGCGCGCGGGCGATTCACTATGCACAGCGCCTTAAGACCAATAAAATATGTAAGAGTACTTTTTTCCATGATATCAAAGAGAAAGTAGAGCCGATTAATTTATCTCTACTAGAAGGCTCTCAGTTAAAGCTCCACCCGATTATTAATCACTTACTGCGTTGAAATTGAGGTAAGTTGGAACCTAATATTCTCGTAAAGCTGTATGTACTCGTATATAAGGTTTTAGGTTCATGGTCGACAAAGCAGTGTCACCGCCCAAAAAAGTATTTTATGACCAGAACACATAATCGCCTGAATTATTGTTGTTCTGTTGTTTACAATAATGAAAAGAATATATTGTGATAGATGTTCATAACATGACAAGTCGTGTAGAGGCAGCTTTACAAAATGTTCTGCCAAATTAAGGATACTTCCAAAACCCTTATGTATTATTCAAGTAGAGATATTATTTGTAAAAGGTTCTAAGAGAAAATATTATGAATAATTTGCGAACATAATTCTATAGACGTTTAGATGGCTTAAACGGTATGAAATGTCTTTCAAAATATTACTTCTTATGATCTGAATATTTCTTTACTTACCAATTCGGCTTTGTTACTGTGCCGAGCTTTTATTTAATTCTAATGTTCTATCTTTCAATAAAATAGTTTGATGAGGGTCAGATAATTTCTCTATTATGTCATGTGTAGTACTAACTGAACGCCCTTTCATCTACGTAATGAGATAATTTTTATACAGCGTCCAGTGGCACTCACACTAGATGGATGAACAGTAAATGGATGCAGTACCTGAGACATTGTTTTAGATGGAGTAGGCTTGCCCAGCACCTATACTATCCTGACAGCCGTCTAGCCCACAGGAAAGACAATGTCAATACGTGCGGAGCCAACTAAGCCGCTGGTTTCCTCACGATGTTTTTCCTTCACCGTTAGCGTTACTTCCTGGTGCGGGCATGTACCTATGACTTTATTTATTTTCAAAGTTACGTACTAACTGAAAGCATGCACGAAAACTGATATACATGTAATCTCAGAAATTCGTACTATGAGAAATTCAAGGCAGTAACATAATATTCAATTTCAAACTAAATAATGACATGGAGTGCAGGAAATACGGAAACCTAGAAACGATATTGCACTGGAATATTTTTCACCATTATTGGCAAAATGCAGCATTGGCAAAATGCAGCTAAAAGGTAAGAACTCTCGGCATCTGCAACGTGCCCAACAATGTTGAGGCTCCCGGGAAAAGAAAAAAGATATTTATACCTCAACCGACTTGAGCCTTTTTTTTTTATATTGCATTAGTTTATTATATCATACCTAGGTTTTTCTTTAATGTAAGTATTTGTGTGTATATTAGCATGTATTTGTATGTTATAAATTATTTATGTGTTGTTTGTTCATGTACGTCTACTTTATTGGCCGTCTCCCGCCGTCATTCAAAACAATAACTCACAATTTATTTGGCTGGCTGGAAGAAATTTCTATTGAAATAAGTCCGCCCTTGTATGTAATTTCTCACCATTGTTATTTAAGTTTTTATTTTGTGCAATAAAGTGTAATAATAGCCTTTTAGAATAGAAAGAAATATAAAATTCCAACAAAATTAAGAAGAAAGAAATATTTCTGAAAAAACTGGAGGGAAAACATCAAAACTGGAAAACGTTTTATGGATTGTACTCTATATCCTGTAATAAATATACACCGTGGAATTTTAGTGGTTTTAAAGCCGAAGGTATTTTGTTGCACTGGTGATTCTGAGCCAAATTATAAAATCGTATTCCAAAACTCGCGAAAAAAATCACTTCTCCATACAAATGGTGTCGATTGGCGATAGCCGTTTGTATCGGAAAGTGCTTTTTTTTTTTCGCTCGTTTTGAAGTAAAATTTTGTAATTTGGCTCAGGATCACGAGTGCAACTAAATACCTTCGGCTTTAAAACCACTAAAATTCCACGGTGTATACAAGGTGTTAAAGACCGCCAACAGACCCGAAAGGTACGCATACTAGACACCAAAACAAAGTACTTTTTCGATAAAGTATTGCTGGGAAATAATTTTGGTTTTTTAGGTTATAATTTTGGAAAATATTTTATGGCGTAATGGAAGTGTAACTCAGAGGAGTCATATTGCGCAAGTGTTGACATAAACTTAGGCTACTTACGCTCGAGGTGCCGATGTTTAGAATACATTGCGGGTTGCAATTTCAGCGTCGTTTTTTGTAAGAAATATTCAAAATTTTGATATGATTCCTTCAGAAGAAATTTTAAGTACTTGATACTAAACACAATTCTGCAAAAAAAAAATTTAGAAAAGTCCAACTTTGAACCTCATTATCTCGGAAACCGTTGATTTCCCAGGCATACTTCCTTGGGCAAAAATGATCCTTATGATGAGGTCAATACGTGGTTCCCCGCTTTGTTAGCGGTCTTTTAATACCCTGTATAGGGTTTTTTTAAACAAACTGAATGGCCAAAACACAGTCATGAACAAGAACATAAGAACCCAAAAAAACATACAGGAATAAGCATAATATTGAATGGATAACCTCATTTTATGAAGTCGGTTAATATCTACCTAGTTCTCTTCCCAGCTAAGCAATCAATCCCTCAAAACTTGGTCCACGTGTTGCCTTGCCAACTAAACAGACATAAATTGGACCAATCTCCAACTGTGAATTTCTAAGGTCACTACACGATCAAAGGGAAACTTAGAGTTTAAATTACAAGCATTCCACTAACACTGCCAAACATTAACTGATAAGCCGAAGGAACTTGGACCACTTCCCCGTAAATGGCAATCAATAATTCAAGCCTCAAAACATCAAAACATCCATTAGCTACGAGGGGTGCTATGCAGGAGGCGGCAAAGTTATCGAGTGGATAATTATTTTGGAAAATGCCCAAAAGAAAGAAGATTTGGATCATGACAACATTATTAAAAGTCATGTAGGTAGGTAGGTAATCGTATGAGGTAGTGGCCACCCCTGGTGTCAGAGTTTTTAGGCCGCACAAAGGGTCTCTGACATGGCTTAACGATTGTTATTAATCAACAACAACCGGGACCAACGGTTTAACGTGCCTTCCGTAGCACGGAAGCGCTCAGATATTATTGCCACTAGCGGTCACCCATCCATGGACTGACCGCGGCCGTTGTTGCTTAACTTTGCCAATCGATTAAGAACGGCTAGTACAACTAGGCTGTGAGCGTAAGTCATGTTAAAAATAGCAATTGTAAGAGAGATCTCGTCGCGCCTGGTTGATGCCTCAGGTGACCAGAGGGCCGGTGCCTACCTCGGGCAAAGGCTGAGCCTCGCCATCCAGCGGGGCAACGCCGCCAGCCTTCTGGGCACCCTTCCGAGCGACGGCGGCGATCTGGCCCAAATTTTTTATTTAAATTAAGTAGGTTAAATTAGTATAGTTTTCTTTTTATTATTTCTTATTAGTTTAGTTTTTTATATTTAATTTCGTTTAATAAATTATTCTCTGACGCAATTGTAAACATAATATTATATTTAATATAAAAAGGGTAAATATAGTAGAGTCAACAGCACGTAAACCTTAACATTTTTGTTGCAATGTCACCCGTATCGTAACTGAATGTAGTGCACGTGTTATAAAACCCCCGAAATAATAAGAAAAGAGAATAATAATTCTGGAAAATGAAATACTATTGAGTTACCTACCTATTGTAAGATAAAATCCCAGAGTGAAATAAAAGGAAATTCAGTTTTACAAAATCGAATCTATTCAATTTACTACTTTTAAATCAAGGAAATGTCAATTTATTACTTTATCAATAAATCAGTAAATACAAATTAATTTCAATCTAGACTGGGATGTTATAAATTGATACTAAAATAGGAAGGGGTTTGGAAATAAAAATAATGTTTAGCAAAAATACCGTTACGAGTTTTATTTCAAAAATATAGGAAACTCAATGAGCAAATTGTACTTTTTCTTGGATAAAATACTTATTTAGCAAATATCAAACATTTTGGAAATAAAAATAATGTTTAGCAAAAATAACCGTTACGTGTGGTTTTATTTTAAAAGTATTGGAGGCTCAATAAGCAAATTGTACTTTTTCTTGGATAAAACACTTATTTAGCAATTATGAAACATTTTAACACTTTTACTACAATACACAGCAATATTAAAGTACATATCTTTTTAGCAGCCAGGATGTCGACACAAACCAACAATTCGTATGAAAAAATACAAAGAGAAAGAGGGCCGCACCACGCGGTGGCAGCTTTTTATAGGCTACCCAACGATATTTTTTTAAAAGTGTAACAGTGTTTACAGCTTACCATGATTTTATTGGCAAAGACTAAGATTAGAATCGAGAGACTAATATTATAATCGAAATAATTCATTAATATTTAAGTGAAAAACTTACTAAAAATAACCAGTTTCTCACACACGCGTGTAAGGGTCGATGTGTTGTGTGAATGTGTGTCACAGTACACACTCATACAATCATTTTTCATAGAATAAAAAACGGACCAAACATCAGAAAAACTAAATGTTTTGGCAAAGAGACAGACTGACGAACGGTTCTGCTTGCTTATGTACGAGTAATTTTGCTTAAAAGTGTGTATCCCATAGTATGTTTCGGGAAATGACTTGCGGTTAAGACAGGCCCAATCATTAGATGCTCAGCCTCGGTGGCTTTGGCTGAGGCGCCACATTCTTCAGCGAACTCTCCATAACACAAAGCGAACTCGCCATAACACAAAGCGAACTCGCAGACAGGAAAGCTCGTTGAAAGTTCAAACGCAGACCGCGGCCCCGCGAGGTTCACAAGAGCGACCGAGGTGGGAAACCCAAAACGTCCGCTTCAACTTTATCCAGGGCTTAATTGTCTCACTTTTGAATCAATCGCGTTCCCTTTCATCGTGATCCCGCGATTTGAAGTCCACAAATTAATTTGCGTACATGATTTTTGTGAATTTTTCACTGAATATATTTTTATTTGCTCCAGTATCATGTAAATAATAACCCCTGTGTCGGGTGTAACTTTACAAAACAACACCTTGTAGGTGAAATTACCACTCGGACGCTGCTGAAATGTATGTATAATTTTCTCTCATTTTGTATCAGTTTGAATGAAATAAGGCCTAAGTTGTTGTCATCTTCTGAAACATTAGCGAAGCTTCTGTTCTATCCTCCGCCGCAGCGCCACTTGTGACCAATTTAGCGGAAAATGTGTCTAAAGAAGGCACTTAATGGTGCTTTATGGGGATGCTTAATGATTCAATGATTTAGATAAAGATAAAAGTTAAAAAGTATTTATTTAAAAAACCACATAAATTATACATATAATTACAGTTTCAGTGATTATAATAAGGGTTAGAGTGCAGTACAGTAATGATTATCCGTTGGTCTCCATGCTAGATTTACATCTGTGTTGTGTAGCCAATTTTGGTGTGTCCCATGTCTTTGAAATTAAATATGTTGGCCCCTATGAGTGATATTGACGGTGTAATGGGTTTATTTCAAGCGTCATTTATCTGTATAGTAACCAAATCCAAAATATTGCAGGTTATAATTAATTAGAGACAAACAATTAATAAAAACTAAAACACTAGATTCTGGTTTGTATGGAAAACGCTTTGTCCCACTTTTGAAATCACAACTTCAATGACGATTATTTTCGTGAAAGCCAATGAAACCATATAAGTTTTATGGTTTTATTCGATTACTTAGTCGATAAATAACCAATTTTTGCTAGATTTACATCTGTGTTGTGGAGACCTAGATTAGATAGATAGATAGATAGATAACTCTTTATTACACACCAAAATTATTATTTACAAGGAAGTCTTAAAACTAATCAGTAATAGGCATACAATTGGCGGCCTTATCGCTAAAAGCGATATTTGCCAGTAACCATTGCATGGACATGACAGAGATAAAAATATATTCGGTAGATTAGTGTACATAAATACAGATTTAGGATACGATTCATGCAGATTTTGCCACTATTGTCTTGTCATGATAATATTATGACGGAGTGCCCGAATAAAAATTGCACTAATTCTATGAATCGGAAAGAAAGAAAATAACCTCCATTGTTCATTGTAGTAAATAAATAGTTGAACGGGCGAGCGAAGTTCTCCGAGTCTACTGGAACAATCCGGCGTGTGTATGTTTGTATGTATGTATGAATGTTCGTTCAACGATAACTTGAGTAAATTTAGTCGGATCGTCATAAAATTTGGTAGATAGTGGTTCGCCCCGAACTATGAACTCGCGACCCTATATCTTAGCAACCCCTTGACCGATTTGGCTCATGTTCGAAATTAAAAATTCTCTTTGCCTCATTTACCTGCCTACCAATGATCCGACTAAAACTCAAGTTATCGTCGAACGAACATACATACAAACATACAAACGCCGGATTGTTCAAGTAGACTCGGAGAACTTCTCTTGCTTCGCTCGCTCGTTCAATCAAGCGTGCGGTCTGTCTATCCTTCCGTACGTTTGTCACAACCTTCAATCAGTCGTCACACACAGCATAAAATTCATGAAATATTTCAAAATATCCCATTGAAAAAGGGCTACAAATCACGAAGACCCATTGAAATAGCGCGACGTAAACCGTTTAACAAGCCATTAGGGGCGGAACACGCTAAAAACTTGACGTCACCATAATGATTATAATTCACAGCTGACGCGCCAAATTGAGGGGCCGCGCTGCGACACAACCAACACCGTGTCGCAGAAGCCTATTCTCTTTGAGTTCTGTTCTCCATTTCCGAAGTTCTTCATCAGATCTTCACCATTTTTGTTTATACCGGGACCGAAATAATAATCAAAATCCGTTCACGTAGATAAAATTCCTGAGGTAAGAAACCTTTTAAAGAAAAATCGCGTCGAATTATGTACCTTCTCCTTTTTTAAGTCGGTAAAAAATAATAAAAGACTACGTGAGTGTCCGTAAATGTAGCGCTGAGAGCTCCCTATTCTCAGCACAATGCTGAGTTAGGTGCCTTTCCATTACAATGACACACCGTGACATTTTACCTGACCAATTATCTGTCGTTTTAATTCTGTTCTGTTCTGCCTTAATTAGTTTTTTTTCTTTTATGTACCTAAGGTGTGTGTTTGTGAGCAATAAATGTCTATCTCTCCGGTCAGAAAAGCTACCAGCCCGGCTAGGATGCCAGGCCGCGACGCGACTTTTATCTAAGCTTACCCGCGAGACTCCTTCTTTCTACGGGTATCCATGTTGGTGTCATGTCTTTTCGCTAAATGCGACCCATGTCTACTGTGTTACTTCTTGTTATCATAGACTTGCTTTTGCCTTCAATATATATTCTTATCAGTCGCGGAGGGTAGCCATGTTAGCTTTGCGACATTTTCTCGTCAAAGTCTTTTCGCGCCGCGAAAGAAGTCGTGGTGCGCATCATAGACGGGCTGGAGTTTTCATTTACTGCAACTTACTTGTACCTCGTAGAAAATGTCTCCTAAATCGCTACCAGCAAGACTTTTTTTTACTTATCACTCCGTATATTCTTCTGTGTTTCTCTACATTTTGTCCTTGAAGGGATGGCGACCGAGGCGGATGTAAGTGGAACTGGGACAAAGCGATCTAACATACATAATCATAATCAGCCTATAGATTTACGCTCTACTGCTGTCCCTCTCTGCGAAAAAGTAGATAAGAGGGTACATAGATACCCACTAGTTATAGGCTAAATAACATAAGATAAAAAAATATTTATTTAAAAATATCACCACAAGAACTTTCCGCTCTTTCCTGTCTATACAAAGGTTGTCTGGAAGAGATCGTTTTTAACAATGAGACTTGTTTTTCTATGCGTCTTTGCCTAGAATCTAGGCAGATACAAGTATTTACTCAGCTTCAGTTTTACTTGGTGGATACGCGTCATAGTATTTTTGTTTTGTTTCTTAATTCCGAAACTCTGAAACTGAATGCATCAATAATATTATGAAAACGATATACTGTGCTAATTCTTTGGGACCATTCTGTTTTTAAGAGTTTTCATCAATCTGACTTGACACAAAAGTAAATTGGTATTTGGATTTAATTAACTCTATATTAGGTAGGACCTGTCACGAGTCTGCTCAGCTCGAAAGGAAAAAAGGTACAAGCGGAATCAGCAAAAAACAAAAAAGACTCAGTACAAAAGTAACAAAACAAAGCTACCGTAAGGGTGTTTGCACACCGCAGCAATTCCGTTAACGTCGACGAGAACTAGATGACGGCACTGATGTAGCGGTAGATACAGCGGTAGATAAAAGACCGCCGACAGACCTGAAAGGCACGCACACTAGACACCAAAACAAAGAAATGATTTTGGTTTGTTAGGTAAAGTATAATAATTTAAAAAAATATTATGTTACGAAATGGACGTGTAACGCACAAAAGTCATAATACGCAAGCGTTGGCATAAGTTTATGTTTGTTACACTTGAGGAGCCAATGTATACATTGCGGGTTGCAAATTTTAACGTAATTTTTTGTAACGAATATAAAAAAAATATGAAATGGCTTCTTGAAAAGAAATGTGAGAAGTAGGAGAAACTAAAAACGTGTCTGCTAAAAAATAAAATCTGACTTTGAACCTCCTTATTTCGGAAACCGCTGTATCCCAGGCAAAGTTCCTTGGCCAAATATGTTCGTTATGATAAATAAGGGCAATACGTAGTTTCCCGCTTTGTTGGCGGTCTTTTAACACCCTTTATATTACTACCAGCTTTTGCCCGCGACTTCGTCCGCGCAGGCTTAGTTTTTTTCCCGTTATCACAATAAAAAATAGCTAGCCCTCAGCGATAACGTAGCTTCCCATTAGTGAAAGAATTTTTTAAATCGGATGAGTAGTTTTGGAGATTACCACCTAAAAACCTACATACATACATACTTACAAACTTTTCCTCTTTATAATATTAGTGTAGATTAGTGTAGATAGTGTAGATTAGTACAGATATTAGTGTGGAAGTGTAGATGGCTACTTGTTCACCTGCATGGCCGTCACGTCACGTCACCTCATGCAAAAAATATCCGAAATAATCTTATTATCGTTGGCGTTTGACGGCGATGGTGCGGTGGACAAACGCCCTAAGTAACAAAGCTGCAACATTTTTAAAGACAACGGTGTTGTATGACAGTGTCATGACGTCAACTTGGACGTTTGTTTTTTCAATTGATTATCTATCGGCTCACAGATTGCATATGTAAGTACTTAATAATAACCACAAATTACTAAGGTACTTAGACGATTAACGATTCTGGTACTTTTAAGTTTTAACCACCAACAGGTAAAAATAGACTGCGTTAACCTTTTTCTTATTTATTTACAGTGCTATTATTTCTGGATATTTTGAATGCTGTAGGCTAAGCCTGGTTGCGTTAAGGCGCTGGGCATAGTGAATAAGCCCGCGCGCAAAGAAAAATGCACAAAATCGATTCCTGTATCAAATACACAAAAAAATCGAAAATGTTTACATATCAAACTCTAGAATTAGTTGAGACCTATCTAACACAGCCAGTTTCATGTTGATATCCATTACAGATTGCAAGATATTTTGCTTGAAAAAAAGTGCGGCACCAATTTTTTTTCAAGCAAACTATCTTCAAATAGTTTATGAATGTCAACTAGAAACTGGCTGTTTTAGATAGGTTTCACCTAATTCTAGGGTTTGATATGTGAAAATATTCAATTTCTTTCGTATATTTGATACAGGAATCGATTTTGTGCATTTTTCTTTGCGTGCGGGCTATTTACTATGCACGGCGCCTTAAATGTGATACCAAAACAATATGTTGTGTCTCTGCCAATGTTCTTTGTGATTTTTCTTTGTATTCCTTTATCGAGAGCTATTTTGTGACTGAATTGAAAATAGGATATGATGGCAAGAATTTGGGTGGCGCATAAGCTCATGCTTGCATTTGCGATCAAAGTCGCGTGCGCGGCGCCACGAAAAAAGGCGCGCGCGACTAGGATGTGCTTCGGGGGCTGGCATCCTCAATGTTATTACGCTAATAGGTTCCCAACCTTTTTTTGTCTACTGCCCACTTCAAGAATAAATTATCGATTCGAGAGCACAGTCGGTGTCTAAGAGTCTTCCTAGCTAGGTAGATGAAATTATAAATCGACCCCAAAGCCCTACACAACGCTCCCTTTTTTTCTGGGTCTCTTACCGCCCCCCTTTAGGCCTGCAGCGCCCACAAGGGGGCGTTATCGCCCACGTTGGGAAAGACTGCGCTAAAACAACGCAGAGTTTTCCGACGTCTGTTAGTGTCTCAGTTTGTGCTAATTCTAACGAATAGTTCAAACAAATGAAAGGTAGTTTGTTGGTCTTTTTCTAAGTATCTCTAGGACATTGTGTGGAAGCTGAACAAGGCATTGCCTCTCATGTATTGAAGGTGCCATTGGATGCCAAGAGCATTATAAATACACGTGTACCCCCTAGCTCGCTGCATGCATTTTTTTTTTCTTAAGTAGCCTCTGCTGGGCAAAGAACTCCACTTTAGATTTTTCTTATTCCAGTCCCACAGATAGGTACACACGACAGCACGTCAGAGTGTACACTTTTATTTTAAAGTAGCCCGTAACGTAGCCGAGTAGAGTGCTAGCGTGTAAGGGTCGACCGGCTGTCGTGTGTACATCGATAACAAAAAAAGGGGAAATGGGTAAATATTTTGTTAATTCAGAACCCCTTATCCACGCTACACATCCCGTTTATATTCCTGCAATATAATAATATGTAGACACGTGCTTACTGACGTAACAAATGAGCTACTTTTAAATTAGCATGTGAGTGAGTGATTAAGTAAGTATGTTAGGTTTAAAACTTCGCGCCAAGTAGAGCCTTCAACATTTTCCCACCCTACCCCATATCCCAATCCTATTGGAAACGCTACAAGAAGAACTCCGGTAACAAGCTGTCAAGACACAACTCGAAGAGACTCCATGGCGTTACACGAACGGTTCGGTCGATCCGCTAAATACAGTTCCCGTCAATCGCCTTTTCCCGTGATCACGGACGTCCCGAACGCGCTACCTTCCATCTAACGCGCCAAGGAAAATCATCAAGGAAAACACACGTAGTGGAAAGTTTGAAGAAGAGAGCTCTCAGGCAAGCCAACTACCATCTTTGGATCGCCACGCTACGTTTGAACCAGGTGCGCGTTTCCTTCCCTCTCTTTAAACCATCCAAAGTAGGTAGCATTTATTCATGTACATGGGTAAAAATATAAATAGGTCTTACAATGAGATTAAATTTATTTATCTAGGCGGGCGAAGTCATAGGGGAAAGCCAGTCTGGAATAGTTGGAAACTAGCTCGCTCGGACTAACTTTCGTCTGCAAACTGCTTAGTAACTGGATGCAGTAAGACTTGTTAGCAATATGTACGGTACAGATATTTGGAGCTTGAAGTAACACTGCCTTTTATTTGGGAAACTTCCTCTTTGTGTCTTTATGGATTGTTAAGGTTATAGTTAGAGAGCTGGTGACCAATCGAGATATTTTTTCGTACAAGGCTAGGAGTTGGTAGGCTGATAGAGTAGACTTCGCTGAGTCTGGGAAAAATATTTTTTTGGCACGGTCGCGGTTGAAAGTTAGATTTTTTCGACTTTGAAAGTTTAAATGTATGGGTTCAGTATTTTTTTTTTGTCGTACAAAGCTAGAAACTTCTAGGTTAGTTGTTGAGACTCCGTTGAACAACAAAATATTTGTTTTTTTGGCCGAGCGTGGTTGAAAGTTTGATTTTTATAACCCAAAAATTCACACTTTCTAGGTTATAAAAAACAATATTTCTACCGCGTTTGGCTAGTAATTAATAGTGATTTCGTGATCAGCGGAGACTAAAAAGACAGCCTAAAAACTCCCAGCCTTGTAGACAAAAAATAAATGACTCAACCCATACATTTAAACATTCAAAGTCGAAAAAATCTAACTTTCAACCGCGACCGGACCAAAAAAAAATTTTTCCCAGACTCAGCGAAGTCTACTCTCTCAGCCTACTAACTCCCAGCCTTGTACGAAAAAATATCTCGATTGGTCACCAGCTCTCCAACTATTATACTGTAATGTGAAGTAACACCTCTGTGTAGACATTAAATAATAATAAATTGAATCCGTCTTCATTAAAAAGTAATATACCGCTATAATTATCATTCTGTAATTACACAGTCTATCCAACATATTCTACGTAGGTAAATGTTCACAGTTCTAACATTTCAAGTTATTTACTTTGTTACTTTGATACTAATATTAGGTACCTACTAGTATCTCTGCGAGGTAGACCTCGCGAGTCTTCGCTCAGCGCGGGACTCGGCCTTCGGACTCGTGACACGGAGCTGAAATTTCTACGGCTCGACCTTCGGCCTAGCTCTGGATTGAGGGGTCTGATGGGAGCGTCACTAACTCTGGCCTTGAAAGTGGCCAAATAAAAAAAAAAAAGGTCTAACTCCCCTACAATTTGTACTAATAAGCATAATTTATAAAAAGCAGCAGCAACAGAGCAGTGTTTTTGGAGCAGTGTTCAGGTGTTGAGTTGGCGCGTTTGAAGGCTGTTTCTGAACCAGACTCGGGGCTTTGGCTTCACGCTCTACCTTCGCCACAGCTGGGGACTCTCATGGACGACAATACGTTACGTGTGGCGGTGGCTCTTCGTCTGGGTTGTGGTATATGCCAACCGCATCGTTGTATTTGTGGTGCAGAGGTGGATTCGTTGGGGCGTCACGGTCTCCATTGCGTTCGAAGCGCAGGTAGGATCTCACGGCATCACTCGATCAATGACATCGTCCGGAGGGCTCTCATTTCGGCTGATATCCCTGCGGTTCTCGAGCCGCCAGGGTTAATCAGAAGTGATGGGAAACGTCCGGACGGTCTCACTTTGATCCCGTGGGAGAAGGGTCGGAGTTTGCTGTGGGATGCTACATGTGTTTGCACCTTCGCACCATCGCACGTGGGTTCTACTTCCGTAACCCCTGGGGCGGCCGCAGAAGCAGCTGCGAGGCTTAAATGCCTAAAATACAGCCAGTTAATGGGCTGTTATTATTTTGTGCCCCTGGCTTTGGAGACTTCAGGGGTTTGGGGTTCGCAGGGGAGAGCCTTTATTAAGGAGGTAGGGCGTCGCCTGAGGAACCGCGGATATGACTACCGCTCTGGTGCATATTTGATGCAGAGGATCTCCCTCGCTGTGCAGCGGGGAAATGCTGCCAGCGTGATGGGGACCTTTGGGTCGGATATGTCTCGGAGCGGTTTGATAAGTTGATTTATTAATTTTTACTATTATTTTATATTATGATTTCTTTTTTTATTTTTTATTTTAGCATTTTGACATTTTATATTGACCTTTTGTATTAAGTGTGTGTGTGTGTGTTCTGTTTTGACATTTCTGTAACTTTTAATTTTTCTAATAAATAAATATTTATAAATGTTTAAGAGAATTGCATAGAAAATTTGGTCAACTATTGATGGCTATAAAATATCTAGGCCGCCGTATTGAAAATTCAAAATATTGTAATTTTCTATATAAAGTTATCTCATGTCTTTATCGATGCTATACCGGTAGCGCAATCTCTTTTGAAAAACCTCTATATGTAAATTTTTGTATCCAGACATTTATTTTCGCAACAATATCGCATTTTAGACATTTATCGTGTAAAATTCATGTAAAATCCAATATCTCAGAGGTAAGCATCCAGCAAAAAATACAGACTAAGCCCAGAGTACACAACAAAGGGCACTTTGTATAAAAAATCCGTACATTTATTAACATTAACCGAAATCCCCACTAACCACTGGGAAATATACCAATATCCATTAGTCAGGTAATAGAGCGGGAAGCTTCCAGTACACGAACCGTTTTCCGACTTATCTCCGCTTAGCAAAAAAAGGAGACTTTCTGACACGATCAGTGTGCTTTGCTTATTATGTAAAAAAAACGCACAGTTGCTCTAGTGAAAGTCATGAAGGTTCGACAAAGACTGATTTATTTTAAAAGATGTCAACAACATGGTCCAACCACATCATCCCCGTATTAAATAATAATATAAACAATGTGACTAAAAACAATATAAACAAAAATAACAATCAAAATAATACGTATTGTGGTTTTTAAATAAATATTTTTTTCATCTCCCATGCTTGGAAAGTTTGTTGTTACTAGTAACTTACGATCGTGTTAAAGCCTAATTTAAGCTATCTGCATTTTTTTTTGCTTCTAAATTTGAACGTAACGCCTTATAGTGCAGAAAAAACTCCGACTGCATAAAAAAAAATACGCTCAGGATAAAAACACTCTCCTTAAAAATTGTTATTTAATTTTACTCCCTCGGGTAACAATCTACTATTCTGTCAAGCCTGGTTGGCTTGACAGAATAGTAGATTGTTTACCCTTGTCTCTTGCTAGTCTTGTCCACTGTGACTGTATTGTAATTGATGTCATCGATATTTTAGCTTCAAATAAGCATAATTATCTCATATACAGCTGAACCGATTTTGAAAAATCATTTATTATCTAATTACACGGGCTAGAAAAATAAAAATCGATTTACCCGTTTAAGAGCTACGGTGCCACATAAAGTCAGACAGACACACATAGCGGTCAAACTTATAATAACCCTCTTTTTGGTCGGGGATTAAAAAGCCGGACGATGAAAAAGTGGGTAGCGTAAAACCCCAGCAGATAATCTAGCCAATGAGCTAAAACAAAGAAGAGAATATCTTCGGCTTAACGGGCCCGGAAAATGCGGCCACATTTTTGCATTTACCTACACAGTGAACACAGTGAAGCTTCGATGTTTTATAAATATAAACTTCATTGTTTTAACCCCCCCGACCAAAAAAAGAGGGGCGTTATAACTTTGACCGCTATGTGTGTCTATCTGTGTGAGGGTATGTTTGTCTGTGGCACCGTTGGTGGCTCTTAGGACCACTTGCGTCCGTGCGTGCGTTTAACCCGGTTTGCTGCATTGTAAGTGAACTAAAAAACTTCGCCACATTGCGGATTATACAATCTTTTCTAATCGTATTTTCCAAAAGACCAAAGATTTTATGAAAACATTAAATAGTAAGTGAAAAAGTTAAATCGATATAAAAAGATTAAATGGCCTATGTTTTCATAGCACACAATGACTATTTTGTTTAGTATTAATTCAAGGAGATAAATTAATTTGAAAACACTATAGCCCTAGGACATGCCTGACAGAGCTTTTGCAAATTATTTACTAAATTTGTGGGAGTACTCCACATTTTTTTCGTCACAGAAAATCAAGTCAGGTGTCCCACAATGTCACGGAATACAAGGCTTTAGCCGGCTATATGAACATAAGGCTGATATTATGTTGAGCCTGCAGCTCAATAAGTACAACGTGCCCAAGCGACTTCCGCTTGAAATATTGCGTCCAGGGCCAGGGGGCTAATAATAATTCTCGGGAGTCTCGCATTCGACACCGAAGGAAAAATCTCATTTTGCTTCAAATGGCACAATGACATGTCCTATTCCCACGAAGTCATCCTCGACATAAGGACACTCGACACGAGATTTCTTCGAGATGTTTGCCTTTTTTGCAGTTGAGATCGAAATGACATGAGATATTTCCTTCGAGATGTGTCGAATGCGAGATTCCCGAGAATTAGCCCCCAGCATTCCCCGCCGCGTCCATCCGGCCAGCACTTTTATTGAGGCCGCGGGCAAAAGAAGAAAATAATTACATTGAATTCTTTCAATATACATTAGGCTTATCTTTTTGCCGAGGATAATTTTATTACAGATATTTTATGACAGGACAAAAATTTATGTTGGCCCTAAAAGTTTTATGTGGGGTTCCCTTGTATCGGGACGCGTAAAGTCGGCCAAGCGTGTGGGAACTAGCGATTCGTCTTTTATAGTCCTGAGTAAAATGACCTAGGGTTTATTTTTATGTTGTGATAGAGGGAACAATACACGTGTTATGTGGTGCGCTGGATTGTTTCATACGCATAACCTTTATAGGTGTAAAAATATTTAGGATGACTATTTTAAAATTTGCCGCTCAAACCTTGGATAATGTCAATGTCAAGCTCAAATATTCTGACAGCTACTCAAGTTCGATTGATTTTGTTTGCTGAGATCACCTACTTGAGCTTGATCTTGAGATGATGACTATTAATGCCACCCTTGATTTTCCAGTGCCGATACAACAAGCAGAGGTATCTAAGCATAAACAATCAAAACCAAACACGACATTCCAAAATCTCGAACTCAGGAACAAGCCGGACCGAGTCGTAAGGGTGATGTCACAAACAACGTGTAACATGTAACATTTGTAACACGTCCAAGGGGTTCGACCGCGAAACTTGCCGGCGATGTTACGGCTTGTTTACATGTTGGTACTGTGCTGGGGCCATGAGCTGTTGCTGGGCTACATGTTTGATTGGTTTTGTCCTTCTACTCTACTGGGACGCCGCGCCGTCGACACGCCTTTGCGTTGCAGACCATGTTAAGTTCACCAAGTTCACCAAGCACCAAGCTTATCGATTTATGGGACCCCCAATTTGCGTTTGAGTTAAAATGTCTTTTAAAATTATGGGTGTTTGGTGAAACGGACAATAAGCCCCTGAAACTTTGAGAAAACCTGAAGTTGGGATTCTCGGTGAAAAACTGGGTTGCTAGAACACACCTTAATTTCGTTTAATTTTCTTTTTCAATTACTTTATTTGATTTTTTGCAAAAACGTCTACCATTTTAACACAATGTAAAAAAGGCAATTTTCAATAACTTGTGAATCGTAGGGACCGTCTGATTTGTCAAAAATCAAATAAATAAATCTACAAACTACAACCAGATAACTCACCAGATAATAGACTCCGAAGGGCATCACCACCACGGCCACCAGTAGATCCGCCACCGCCAAACTCACAATGAAATAGTTCGTCACTGTCTGCAGAGTCCTTTCGCGCACCACACTCATTATCACTAGCACATTACCAAACAACGTAAAGAACGGGAATATCAACAGCAGCAGAGCCCAAAAATTGTGCCCCTCAAAAGGTTCCACACTACCGAAACAGCTTATGTTAAACGTCCCGTTCACTGTACAATTGGTGAATTCAGACACGTCACTGGTGAAATTGCTTTCGTGGTGGTAGACGTCATGCGAGGTGTTGCTATAGAAGTAGTCACTGAAATCCTCTACCAGCATCATGAAGTTGGTTTCGTTTGTACTGTTCTTCAGTATTGGAGCAAGACGTTCGTTCGTATGCCTTTCCTTTAGGAGGACCATTTTGTTACTATTTGTTTCTGGAGCTAAAGTCTCTCCATAACTATCGGGAGGTTTTTTTGAAGGGTAATAGTATGTAGTGTTAGTGTGGAGGGTTGTGTTGAAGACGGTGTAAGGGACTAGTGTTGTTTTGGCCATTTTTGGCGTTTCAGTTTGGTTGTTAGCTAAGGATATGGTGCCGCTATGTGACATTGACGCCATGTTGGCAAAACTGTCGCGGACCTAAAAACATTGTTGGTATTTAATTTTTTTCGCAACGAATTCGTCTCATTTTTACGGCCGCACTGCTCATGATGGCTCCTCCTATCTGAAACAATAAAAAAAAACTGGTTAAAGAAACATTCGCCAACTTTTTTCCATCTAAAATTTTATTCGGCTTGGCGCACTTAATCTTTTTCTTCATCTCGCTTATACTTATTCAAAACTCGATCAAGACTTTTATATCGTTTCGGCGCGATATTTTTTTATTCCTTAAAGTCATTAAGATAACAATATCATCCATAGAGGACCGACTTCTGCTAAAAGTGGCGAGATTTAGGGCGAGAGTTACTCTCGAAATACAGGGTGGCCCAAACATAGACGTCAAGCGAGAAAATCTAGATAGCTGACACTGAGGGCTACCCGAATACTATTACTACTATTCTAAGCACTAAGGCTTTAGGGAAGTTTTTGAAATTAAAAGAAAGTCCTTCAGACCTCTACTTAATTTTTTCTCCATACTGACTATTTCAGTGATGATTTCTCGAAAACAACATTTTTAAACTTTGGATCAAAATTGCGGTAAGTTTTAGAAGTCCATAGCTGATCATTATTTTTTTGGTAATAGATAAATTATCTGAGACCCTAAAGAATAAAAAATATCTCTAAAAGGACAAAAGAAAAAAAAGTTACAAAATAAAATCCAACGCTAGGTAATTTTTTTCAAAAAAACCTTAAAAGTCTCATAACTTCTAAACGACAAAAAATGGCTGAACATACATGGGGGTGATTCGGGTAGCCCTCAGTGTGAGCTATCTAGATTTTCTCGCTTGACGTCTATGTTTGGGCCACACTGTATATGTTTTTGAACCTTGAAACGTATCTTGAATCAAAGAATCTTGAACCCGTCTTGTTGGTTGGTTCCTTGTTTACCACAGTTTTGTTTTACCACACTTTTTTCGCTTTCCTGGTTTGCCTCTGTTTGTTTTTCAAAAGTCTTTATTAAACTCAATTTAGATACAATACATTACACGAGACACAGTCAGGGTTGCACAATTACTAGTAAAAACAATATTTCTTAAGGTTAAGTCACCTTTAGAACTTTCAGATTCTATCTATTAAAGTTACTATGCCTAGTCTGGTTTTATAAAGCCAATCTGCCTCTCACCCAGCATTACAATGCCAGAATCGGCCCCATTGGTAGGTATCAACTTTACCTTGTCACATACAAATTTACAGCCAAGATAGGTACCTATGCTCTTTATCTTGGTTTTGCCACTGCTTTCCCTGAGTCTAGTGTCACTTACCAAAACAACACCCTGTATTATCTGTAAGCTCTTAATTTCAGAGGAGGACCCTGGTAATTACGGCGCCTCAATCACTGCGCTTATCGTCGCTTTTCTATCTGAATATAATGTGATCGGTTCGAAACCTAATTCCAGAACGGATGTGGACTCAAGATTCGACTGATAATTATTAGCTACTTCGATAAAAGACAATAGTAGGCACAACAAGCGACGCCAATGAAAAAAAATAATCTTCTTTTCGTGCGTTTTTTTGCTAAAAACTCTCCTGCAAAATCTCAACGCGAGGCTTAACTATTTTTGACTAAAGTGGGCCACTTTTGGCGATAAATGATTGCATTCGTAGGTTCTAGGATCTGGAATCCAAACCTTAGGTCCCAGCAGCAACCCAGCAGAAGGACAAAACCAGGGTTTCCTCTATTTTCTTCTACAACCAGAGGACTAAGCCTCTAGAGTTAGAATCAGAATATTCTTTGCTGTACTACAAAAACATTAAAAGGACCGAGAGCATTGAGCTCGATCTCAAGTAAAAAAACTCAGAAAAATGAAATGCTAATGTCAAACTTGAGTAGCTGTCAGCATATTAATATAATTATTATTGACATTAGCCAAGGCTTGACATAAGCGCTTAACTTTTCTGAGATCACCTACTTGAGTTCGATCTTTAGTCGACGACTATTAATGCCACCCTAAGAAACTTATCTCATTAGAAAGGGAAATTGCAGTGATTGATGAAGCTACTGAAGGAGAGAGCTAAGTGCAGAGTGGCCAAGTTTCCAACGCTACTTACTACTCGTATTGTTTATTTTATAGTCGTTTGTCATAAAGACAGTAAATAGGATGTAACCTAGGCCACAAGTTAATTTTTAATGACATCTAGTAATCTCAACACTCGCTAGTAAAATGGTTCGGGCCGCGCCGTATGAAGGTATGCCAGGCTCCGATTTTACAAACTTAAGTAACCTCCGAACAGCATTTTTCTTTTTCTAATCACTTTTTGTTGGTATAACCCTACCCTACATGCAATTTTTAAATGGTTAGAGTTTTATTTTGCAATTAACAATATTTTTTGAAAATCAAAATGTAATTTTATGACAAAAATAATTTTACAAGTGAAGTAATAGTTTTTTTTCCTAATTCTTTGGCAAAAATTGTTTACAGATTGACTTCTAGTGTATTTTCCGGTATTTCCTTCTTTTCTAGCCTTGCCTTGTGTCGTGGGCAACCGGGATTGCGTGTTTTTTTTAATTTAATTACGTCATACAAATACAAATAAGTCGCAACAAAAAAAGTGCGGCGCCGAGTGGTCTCCTCACCCATCTAGTGTGAGTACCACTCGACGCTGTATAAATCATAATAAATCATCTCATGCATAGATGCAAAAAGGCCTTTATTATTATTATAATTTATATCCTCCAAATTTTAATTTTGTTCCAATTTATTTAAATGCAATTTTATTTTATTTTAACTCTATAATTTGATTACTTTTAATTTTACGATGGATTTTATATTTTTTTAATGATATGTTTTTTTTTACATTTTAAGTATAATGCGCAAATTCGCCGTCATTTCACTTATAAGCGCTTTCACTTGTCTTTTCTCTCACCCTTTCTTTTTTTCACAACTCGAATATTGTAGCGATCAGTTTATATTTTATCCTATCCTCGTACACGCGTACCTACGTACCTTTGCTTTGTAGGCAACCCTTTACTCTATTTAGTGTAAAGTGACTTTGACAGAGGATATAATATGTGAGATTGATTTCCCCGAAGAAGAAAGTATAAAGATAATAAATGAACACTACACGCACTGAGTCTATTAAATAAAATAAATATTTAGGTCTTGTAGGTTTTATCGTACCTATAGGTATCAAAGAATATGATCAAAGAATATAAAATAATATCGTACCTAGGTATAGGTATAAAATAATTCATATAGTATCAAAGCACATTACATAATTCTGAATTCATTTGCCTAAAAACCAATCGCGATTCGACCCGTTTCGAATACAATAATGTCTGAATTCAAGTTTTAGCAAATGCGATACAATATATTTTTTTGCATAAATAGATAATGGCATACAAACCGATGCGCGAATTGAACCATTCAATTCAATTCAGTTCAGAAACAGAGATATTATGCACAGCTCTGTATTAAATAAGGATTTTATTCAATAATAACTCAATGGAGACGTGACAAAAATAGACGCGAGAGAAAGAAAACACGCCAACAAGGGCAGACAAACGTCGTAAATAATTCGCGGTAGACATTTATTTTTCAGGCTCTCTCGTAGACACGTATTCAGCAGGATGCTTCGAGCATTCTTTGATAGGTATAAGTAGGGTTGTCACGGGGCGCAAAACGCTAGCGCAATAAGGCACCCTCAGTGCCAAAACACACTGAGCGTATTGCGCAAGATACACGAGTACACGACGCAAAAGACGTGTGGCTAATGCCCCTTTTGCCAACCACCCCTAATTTTGGGGGACCTTTCAAAGGTACCTAAGTACTTTGGTTGACAACGTACACACGACATCACGTCGACTCTTACACGCTAGCACTCTACTCAGTGACTTTACACTCACACTTTCATACACTCTGCCGTGCTGTCGTGTGTACTATTAAAAGCTAATTTCTTTCCAAAAGAAGGCTGTATTACACAGATACCTGTATAATATCTTCTAGGGGGCCCTTTACGAGGGCACTCGGGCGCCCCGTAACCAAATTATTACTTTCTTCCTGCGGATAATTGAAATTATGAAGTAATATTAAATTTGACCTATAATGAAAGGCGAAGTCGCGGGCGGTGATCTATCATCGTTAACTTTCGGCGGGAATGGAAACTGTGAATGGAATACTGCGCAAAGAACCATTAGATGGTGTCTCAATTTAATGATGGTAAACTTTCTAGTTCCCTTTCATCTACAATTTTGTATATCCGTTTTTTTTAATGACAACTTCTTAAAAAGAAACACACTTAATAACAATACTATACAGGGTGTTAAAAGACCGCCAACAAAGCGGGAAACCACGTATTGTCCTCATCATAAGGAACATTTTTGCCCAAGGAACTATGCCTGGGAAATCAACGGTTTCCGAGATAATGAGGTTCAAAGTCAGACTTTTCAAAACTTTTTTTTTGCAGAAATGTATTCAGTATCTAGTTCTTAACATACCTTTTCAAGAAGCCATATCAAAATTATGAATATTTCTTACAAAAAACGACGTTAAAATTTCAACCCGCAATGTATTCTAAACATCGGCACTTCAAGCTTAAGTAACATAAAATTATACCTACGTTTGCGCAATATGACTTCTGTGCGTTACACGTCCATTGCGTGATAAAATATTTTTCAAAATTATAACCTAAAAAACCAAAATCATTTCCCAGCAATAATTTATCGAAAAAGTACTTTGTTTTGGTGTCCAGTATGCGTGGCTTTCGGGTCTGTTGGCGGTCATTTAACACCCTGTATAACATTTTTCAAACTGCTTAAGTAGTTTGTTTGGTACACACGACAGCACGTCAGAGTGTACACTTTTGTTGTAAAGTCACCAGTAACGTTACCAAGTAGAGTGCTAGCGTGTAAGCGTCGACGTACTGCCTTGTGTACCTACCTACATTTTGTGGGCATTATGTCAGGTTTTTATGTGGAAACAATTCACGCGCCTTCAAAGGCAACTTGCCCTTATTGAGAGGCGGGCTACGTTGGCGCAAGCGCCGGGTTTCCTCCACGACTATACTGTCTGAATGAGAAGCGAAGCTGCTCGGCTATTCCTACATCAATACAGGTACGTAAACTTCTGTTTTTTTATTCTGTGTTGGTGGCGTGAAATGGAAAATATTGAGCTCAAAGTTTTGAATCAAAGCGTTTTTTTTTTTTCATTCTACGCAGACATTTTGTCATTGTCACAAATGCCGTTTGTTGAAGTTTCATATAAAGCCGTTGATGGCTCGAGATGAAAAAAGAAAACCAATGACAATGCTTAGAAAAATACCATTAGGTACTTTTAGGTTTGTCCCAAATAAGTGCTTCGATCATTTATAATTATTTGAACTGGCTAAAAAAATAATTTAATACCATTAACTTTTCGATAGTTTGCTGTCTAAAATAGCTATAAATATATAGATTTAAATAGAGAGATAGCTCTCACCTAATTCTAGTGTTCTATATTACTTATTATGTGTACTTTTTCGATTCGTTAAGTGTATCTGCTACAGGAATCGATTTTGTACATTTTTCACATGAGTTTTAAACTAGCCGACTTTACTACGACGAGATCTATGAAGTGACCACGGAAGCACTGGGAGCAAAGACTCCTTTAAAACATTCACGCTGCTCCCTCAAAGAATCATAAATTATTATCTCCAAAGGGTAGAACAGTCAGTCAATTGTATAATTACAATTTGCGAAGTGGGGATCGATGTTCGCTTTCGGCTTAAAATATTTGACTTCTCACTTTTGCGTTAACTTTTCAATCGAATTGGAAAAGTTGCTTCACCTAATTAATAAACCGACAGAAACCCAGCGCGAATCAGTTACTAACTACTGAGAGCCCGAAGTAAGTAGGTATTTTTTTTCTTTCTCCTGCAATATTTGACGCTTGTACACACGACAGCACTTTTTTTGTAAAGTAACCCGTAGCGTAACTGAGTAGAGTGCTAGCGTGTAAGCGTCTACGTGCTGTCGTGTGTACCAACTATCTGTATAACTATCTGATTTTAGTTGTTTAAATTCTAAAAAAAAAGGCATTATTTCTCACGATGATTTTCTTCACAGTTATATTACTACTTTGAATACAAGAATGCATACTTTACTTTTTGTCGGACTAAGCTGTCAGGATGGTATAGATGCTGGGCAAGTATATTCCATCTAAAAAACAATGTCCCAGGCACTGCAGCGCCGAGTGGTCTCTTCACCCATCTAGTGTGAGTGAAGGTGCCACTGGACGCTGCATAACATCATCATCATCATCTCATTACGTAGATGCAAAGGCCTTTATTTATTTACATAACTTTCAGCCACCATCTGTTCAGGGATGAACTAGGCATTATGTTAATTTCCCCCGGCAAATCGACTTTGATTGATTCTCCGCTGACTTGTGGTTTTCGCGGCCGATTTAATATGACTCCTTCCTTTCAGGCCTTAATTTCATTCGTAAATAATGGCTTTTTTGGCGGGAGCTGGGATAAATCGTGGCTTTGTAAGGAATAAAGACTTTGTTATTTTAGGGTTTGGTGAAAAAAAATACTCTGTTTAGCTTAGATAAAAAATATACCAGAACATTATTTTACTAGTGGCTCTGTGAGCCGTAGACCTCGCGAGTCTGTCAAGTCTGCGAAATGTTATTTTGGGGCTTTGTCGAGCCGCTGAGCTTAGCTCAACGCGGGACTCGGACTTCGGCCTCGTGACACAGAGATGAAATTTCTACTGCTCGGCCTTCGGCCTCACGAAGGGAGGTGTCTAATCGTTTAACCTTTGACCTCACAAACTCTGGCCTAAAAAGGGGCCGAATAAAAAAGGTCAAATTCCCAATAGTCATTGTCAGTTTTATGAAATGGCCGACTGGGAGCCCAAAGCGGGACGTTTTCGACTCTAGAGAAGAAAATAGTGTGTAGAGGTGAAAGTTTCTGTGTAATCATTGAAAATAAAATTGAATAATAAGTACCTACCTAATAAAATCATTAGGATATTTTAATGGACAGAATGGCCAGAACACTAAGGGTGGCATAAACAGTCGTCACGCAAACTCAAGCTCAAGTTGGTGATCTTAGAAAACAAAATCAATCGAGCTTGAGTAGCTGTCAGCATATTACCTAACAGACACTAGCTTGAGCTTGACATTTACATTAGCCAGGACTCCAGTCGGCAATATTTTTTATTTTCTGTGATCACCTACTTGAGCTCAAGCTTGAGCTGACGACTATTAATGCCACCCTAAATGGTGCTGCAGCAAAATGTAAAGGCAATCAAAAGATCATTACTGACCTACTATTTTCCTCTTTTATCTCGCTCTTGCCATTATGAGAGGAAGAGAGAGAACAGCAAAAAGATAAGGACATTCAAACGACAGCATTTACCATCATGGGTTTGATTTAGGTAGGTATATGTTTTTTTTTTCGAGGAGCGCCGGAACAGTTAACTGCAGAAACGCTACTTCCTATGTTCCTATATAAATCAAGACAATTTTTTATCTACCCCTCCAGAAAAACTTGCTAAGGTTTTTGAGCTTTTAACCATTATTTGCCACTTTAAGGACGTTACCCCATCAACTATTAAATTCTCTTCTCTTCTCTTCTTCAACCTATAGCCACCATTGGGTGAGCATTGGCTGAGTGTAGGTCTCTTCCATTACACTCCATTCTTTACGGTCTTGGGCTTTTTTTATCCAATCTTTGCCTGCCACTTTGACCAGGTTGACCGTCGGTCCATCTCATCGGTTGCCTGCCCACATTTCTACGACTTGTTCTGGGCCTCCACTCCAGTACCTTTTTACCCCATCTGTGGTCCTGTCTACGACATATATAGCCCGCCCACTTCCACTTTCTTCGAGCGATAACCTTGGCTATATCAGTTAGTTTGGTTCTTCTCCGGATTTCTGTATTTCTAATTCGATCTCGGAGCGAAATACCTAACATGGCCCGTTCCATAGCTCTTTGGGTGACCTGCAGCCTATTAATGGTTTGTTTTGTGAGTGTCCATGACTCGGCTCCAGAAACCATGACGGGTAGGACACACTGCTCGAATGTCTGGCGTTTGAGGTTTATTGGTATATGGGGCCCCTTGAAAACTTCGCTCAATTTGCCGAAGGCACCCCATCCTACTCGGATACGGCGCTCGATCTGTTTGTCTTGACCGAATTTGTGTAGTTTCAAGGTCTGGCCTAGGTTGATATACTTATCCACTCTCTGTATATTTTGCCCGTGTACTGAAATGTGGTCTATATCGGTACTGGCGCACATTATTTGGGTCTTTGATGTATTCATTTTTAGGCCAACGACTATAGATACATCGTACAGTTCTCCTATCATGGTTGTCAGGTCTTCCACGTTCTCGGCGAACATTATTATGTCATCCGCAAAGCGGAGATGAGTTAAGCGTTCCCCGTCTATGTTGATGCCTCTATCTGACCAATCGAGAAGCCTGAATATGTCCTCCAAACATGACGTAAATAGTTTAGGGGATATGGTATCTCCCTGCCTAGCTCCTTTCTTCACCTGCACTGGCTTTGTGAGCTCGTGAAGTTTTACTTGTAGCGTGGCACCTTGGTAGACGGCTTTGATGGCTTTAACATATCTTGTGTCGACTTGACATCTTTGCAGCAAGTGTATAACGGCCCAGTGTTCCACGGTATCGAACGCCTTTTTGTAGTCAATAAAGGCCACGACTAAGGGTTGGTTGTATTCGGTGCAAAAGTGCACCGAATACAACCAACCCTTAGTCGTGGCTCGATTGCATTCGTAGGAAATCCAATCCTGGATCCAAACCTTAGGTCCTAAAAATAGTTAAGCCTCGCGTTGAGAAATCGCAGGAGCGTTTTTTGCTAAAATTTTTCCATTGGCGGCGCTAGTTGTGAGACGTACGTCGTCTTAAATTAAACTTTTTCAATTCACTATTCACCCCGCCAAAGAAAAAAAAAACATGTTTTTTTTTTGGATGCGATTTTTGCCAAAAACTCTTCATTAGGTTATCAAAGCGAGGCTTAACTATTTTTAGGACCTAAGGTTTAGATTCCACTTCCTAGAACCTACCAATAAAATCTTTAATCGTCAAAAGTAGCCACTTTTGGCGATAAAAGATTTTATTCGTAGGTTCTAAACGCAGGAATCTAAACCTTAGGTCCTAAAAATATGATTTTTTTCCCATTGGCGGCGCTAGTTGTGCCTATGTTTGGTCCTTAAGAGGCGTCAAAATTTGGCATATTATTAAGTGGGTGAGTACAATGCGATGAAAATTAGGAACTTAGGTATGAAAAATTTTATACTTGATTGGCTCATTGGATCCTTTCTATCAATAAATTGGCTTTTCTAGGTGTTCCTGCAAAAGCAGATAAAAGATTTATAAAATAGTTGCCGCATCGACTTTCAGCAGAGCAGATATTTCAGTAGTAAAGAATTTTGAATTCGGTATTCGTAGCTCTCGTTTTTGCGCTCACGCCTATTTAGCCAAACCAAAGAAGAAACATGTTTATAATAAAATCTACTCAAGTACAGGGGTACTGAAGGCGTGAATAGTTTTTCAATTCGAAATTAAATTAAAATATTTTTTAAGTTCGAACATGAGCCAATCGGTTGAGGGTTGCCGAGACATGGGGCTGTAAGTATGTGTTACCGGCCAAACCCGATTTAAGGATAAACTAGTTTCGCCTAGGCCAAACCAGTCTAGCCTAAGCTCGTATGGACAAACCTAGGCCAAACTAACTAGTATCTGAACAGTAGGGGACGCATTTATAGGCCGAATTTGATAAAGTCTACGGTATGTCCGGTTTTGTCCGGTTTAAAGGACCATTCGTAAACAAAAAGAGGTATGTCAGTGTGTCGCCAACGAAACCTACTGACCTAACCTTTGTTTTAAATCTTTTTCGACTGTCTGTCAGACTTTCAGGAATACCCTATATACCACGCATAGAAGTAAAAGGCTTGGTTTCGGGGGTCATTAAGGGGTTCGAAAAATTCGTTATTTTTGCGCTAAACCTCTAAGTTTACGAGATATAGTAACATTCGTCCTAATCATTCGTCAATATCAGCTCGGGCTAGGCCATACTAGTTTATCCTGAAGCTTACATATTCTTGCTAGGCCAGACTAGATTGGCCTAGGCTAAACTGGTTTATCCATACCACTTTCGGATACACTAGTTTGGCCTAGGCTATACCGGTTTGTCCATACGAGCTTAGGCTAGACTGGTTTGGCCTAGGCAAAACTAGGTTTAGCCGGTAACATATGCAATGCACGCGTGCCTCCGCGTAAAAAACAAAAAATCTATACTTATAATAAAACTCTAGAGAAGTCAATTCTGTAATTGAATATTTTTAGCAGGGGTTTCTAAATAAACTATACTGATCCAAAAATGCAAAAAAAAACGGTCTATGTCTGTCTGTCTGTCTGTCTGTATGAACACGATAAACGCGAACACCGCTGAATAGTTTTCAACCAAACTTAACATGGTCGTAACTCACGTTTTTGGGCATAACTTAGGCTATCAGATGTTTAAAATACATTGCGGGTTGCAATTTTAACATCGTTTTCTGTAAGAAATATTCATAATTTGCATATGGCTTCTTGAAAAGGTATGTTAAGAAAATAATACTGAACATATTTCTGCAAAAAAAAAATTCAAGTCCGACTTTGAACCTCATTCTCTCGGAAACCTACATTGCGGGTTGCAACTTTAACTTGATTTTTTGTAAGAAATATCCATAATTTTGATATGGCTTCTTGAGAAGGTATGTTAAGAACGTAATACTAAACACATTTATGAAAAAAAAAATTGAAAAGTCCGACTTATTATCTCGGAAACCGTTGATTTCCCAGGCATAGTTCCTTGTGCAAAAATGTTCGTTATGATGAGGACTATACGTGGTCTCCCGCTTTATTGCCGGTCTTTTAACACTCTGTATAATATCACGCTACGACTTTTGGCATTTGGGGCGCCATATTTTAAATGAAAAGTCTGCATTTGTTTTTATTTTATTTTGGCGGAAAATGTTAGTTCTACAAGCGTAGCATAAGGCCGGGTTAGAGCGTATCTATGGGTTTGAACCCACGCGAGGTTGAATTTTTTTTTGTGCCTTTTTTTAAATATTTACTCTATTGAGCCAATATGAACTTGATATTAAAAAATATGTATTTTGTTTGCCGTAAAGCGGGATAGACAGAGTTATTTGCCGTAGATACGCTCTAACCCAACCTTATGCTTTGCTTGCTGGCTGAGCATGAGAATGGGTAAGACCTTATCTATGGGCTTATAACTTTATCTATCCCACTCTACGTCGAGGGAGATACATATAAACCACTTTACTTCCTAAGCAATTCTTATGCTAAGCTTCCTGGTATCTTACACGGGCGATACCTTAATCTAAACAAAACATATTTTATTTTAAATGGATTGTTTAGATTAGGGCACACAGAGACAGACACACAGACAGGCACACCCTTATAAACACATAAACAGACACACACACAAAGCTATCAAACTTATGACGCCCCTCTTTTTTGGTCGGGGGTTAAAAAAAACCTTCCTTTTGAGTTTTCCTCCACAGTCAAATTTAAATTAAATGTCAAATGTGTAAAAACGCATAAGAAGTCGCGGGCACAACTAGTAAAAAATAAACTGACATCACCGATGAGTTGCCCCTACTGACCCTAGTTTACAAAAAATCTAAACGGTCGACTGTAGGCAACAAAGGTTTTCTCACGGCATTTAGTAAGTCAAATCACGGAGCGATTCAAACATTTATAGCCAGAAAATCTCCAAAGATAAAGAAGATAGGAATCTCCATCACAAACTAAACGACTTCCGGCACGAATCAATCTACTATCTTTTTCTCAATAAAATCATCCGTCGACTGCACAGGCAGGTTACTTATCTTTCAAAGTAAAGGTATGAAACCAGGGGTCACCAATTTTAAAAGTCTATCGCGTGTAACTTGGAAGCGGTCCAATAAAAACTGAACCGTAGGCTTTGCAACTTCTCTGGCCACCCCTTAGCGTTCAAAGCTTAATGATAGTGCCATTTATCACTCCAGCGTCGTTCAACAGGATTGCAGGTTCCATTCCCGAGTGGGAAAACTTTCTTGCTCTTCGATGATTGCCTTCGCGAGATATTGTATTGGAAATACTTGAGAGTTTCTTTAAAACTTGTCGAAGTGCTATGTGCTCTATCATTTTTAATTCAACTTCAGTTGTTCCCAGTTACAACAGCTAACCGGCTAAGATAGGTTTTTACAACCCTTTTCATGACGCAACCGTGGGAAAACCTTTTTGGGGCCCCCTACCAGGGTTTTGTCAGTTAAGTACACTTTTAGAGCATAACCGAGACCCCCAATATCCCCCCCCCCCCCAATATCAATAAAGAAGCTTCGTGACCCCTAAGGTAATTTGGCGACCCCCAAGTGGGTCGCGACACACCGGTTGAAAAACACTGGTTTAAGAAATTAGGTCACTTATATCTTGTATACTTCTTGCAACTTCATGAGGGAGGTACAAATTTAAACGAAAATACCCAACGTCCAGTGGCACTTTCACACTTAACGAGGTACTGCAGTATTCGAGTGGTAACTGGTACTATCATTTAATTTTGAGCCAAGGTGCCACTGGACGTAACCTATCTGATTCTGCAAAACGAATGAAGTAGGAGGCTGTATAAAAATAATCAAGCAAATATCTGTTAGATAAAATATCAATGGCTTCAGTGAATCTTCTTCTTCATCTTCTTTGATCCCTTTTACTCCTCCGTAGGGCCTGACACAAGGGCTTTCCAGTTATCTCTGTTCATGGCTAGGGAGTGCAGCTCTGGCCAAGTTGCTCCCTTTTCTTTCTTTTGCTTCAGTCAATGGCATTATTATAACGAGTAACTTGATAATAAATAACTACCGTATTACCGTTTACTATCCGTACACAAAGGTATGCGCCGTTATCCAAAATAACTCACTCACCCCATTAGAAGCGTTATTTAGCCGAGAAAATTGTCTACAAAGGCTTTTCCGAGAAATCGAAATATTATCATTTGCCGGTTCATGGTTATATCTAAGCGAAATATGCTCTCGGAAACGAACAATGCGAAATATGCTCTCAGAACTTCCAATTTTGCAAAATAGCTTTGGGACTTCGTTAGTTTGGCGAAACGATCAAATAACATAGAATGACTAAAAAAAAACTAGATATTACAAAAGCCAGCAGTACTCTCAAAGGATGTTCCGATTAAGGCGCCCAAAGAAAAATGCACAAAATCGATTCCTGTATCAAATACACTAAACAAATCGAAAATTTTCACATATCAAACCCTATAATTAAGCAAAACATAATATCTAAACCAGCCAGTTTCGTGTTGACATTCATAAACGTTTTGAAGATATTTTGCTAGAAAAAAAATAGGCGGCGCACTTTTTTTCATGCAAAATGTCTTGCAATCTGTTATGGATATCAACATGAAACTGGCTGTGTTAGATAGGTCTCAACTAATCCTAGGGTTTGATATGTGAACATTTTCGTTTTTTTTAGTGTATTTTGATACAGGAATCGATTTTGTGCATTATTTTGCGCGCGGGCTAATTCACTATGCCCAGCGCCTTAAAGAATCTCAATAAAAAAAACGTTTCACAAAGATGAAATTTCTTTGCAATAAGCATAATGACTGCATCAACAATAAGTTACATTAAAATAAATTCTTTGTCAAATCAAATATCGCAAAACATCCTCTGAAATCTAACACATCAGGGTTTTTTTAAATAATTGATAATTTTGAATCAATGAATCGTTTAAAAAGTACTTCAATTTAATATTGAGACGTGACATCACAACTAGGTATTTTCATACAAAAATAATTTGACTAACCTGTCATCATCTGAGAAATATTGTACCCAATAGTTGGGTGTATTCAAGCCGATGATGGGTACGTATTAGGAGTAGTTTCTAATTGAATGAGAGTAACGTAATACTCGTAGCACAATCGCCGCGTAATTCTCCGAATGAATTTCATAACTCAACGGGCGACCGCGCCGAGCTTTCCAGGGCATCTACTCGCTTCAACAGTGTCTTTTATCGCCAAAACAAAAGACGATAAAATTTTTTAAAAAGGTTCTAGGATCTGGAATCTAAACCTTAGGTCCTAAAAATAGTTGAGCCTCGCGTTGATACTCTAACACGCATCCAAAAAGAAGATATGATTTTTATCCATTGGCGGCGCTAGATGTTGGTTTGGGCCTTAAAGCGGACAGACAGACATTTTAGGCAGATTAATAGGGTCCCGTTTGGCACACTTCGGGTGCGGAACCGTAAAAGAAAAAATTGAATCAGCACCAGATTAAATGCACCTCAACGCGTGGCAGCTGTCAAATTTTATTTTATTCACAACGTTTTCGTTGGAGCTATACGCGCTACGAAGCTACGAACTTATTTCATTCACAACGTTTTCGTTGGAGCTACGCCGTAGCATCGCTAGAAATACGCGCTACGAAGCTACGAGCTTGTGCTACATACGTAGCGTATTCAACTCAAAATCAGTACCTCAATACAAAGGAGATAACTGAGAATAGTTTTTTTTCTTACGTTTGCACGAGCTCTATACCTACATAATTTAAACACAAATTTTAACGGATTTAATAATTAACAATTAACATAAAAACAGCTGTCACCTCAGTCTGCCGCGACCACGAGCTCTGCAAAGGTCTCGAAACGTTGGAAAATGTAAAAAGTTATTAAAACAAAAGTAGTGTTAAATCTGTAAAAATTGTGTCTAAATTATGAGAGTAGAAAGCTTCACACCAATCATTGGTAGTTTAGTAGATCGGTAGATGCATTTCCTGTAGTGGCTGGATCAAGAAATGAATGTAAAGAAGTGTCGCAAAGGCATACTCATTATGTCCGACTTGTCAAAGACTTTTCACAACATGCAGTAAGGCCATTAGAATCAATTCCAAGTAGACCCACAGACCTTTCATCGATACCTTCAGAGGCAGTGGGACTTAATATTGCTAATTAATTTTATTATCCGGCCTCAATTTATTGGGAGGAATTCAGACCCGATCTGGTATTATTAGAGGGCCTGAATTTGAGATTAATTTCCACAATTTCAGAGGTATCGCTGTCGCACTAAAATGATTTCTAGAACAATAAAGAATATTCTATTCTATTCTTAAGTAACTTATATTTGAACTATTATAAAAGTATTGCTTTGATATTATATCTTAATATATAAAACAAAGTCTTGTTAGGCCCGTAATATTAATCACAGTATAAACCAAAAAGGTTAGTTTAAACCCTATCTGTCGATTAATTTTCATACAAAATGCGAGGTTTAATCTATGGTCTGAGTTTAAACTGTGATTGATCTTACGGGCCTTAGTTACACCATTTATAACTCGAGAACGGGTGGACCGATTTTTATGATTTTTGATTTGTTGGATTTCTCTCCGCCCCGAATAGCAGAATAACCATTAAAACAATGGAAAAACTCACGAGAAAAAAAAATTGTCTGCGAGGACGAAGTCGCGGGCAAAAACTATTCAATAATAAAACTAAACATAATATTCGATACATAGAAGTATTTGAGCCCTACGTCAGAGCATGCGGCAAATCTCGGGCGCGAGCGCCGCGGTACGGTCGGCAACAGTCACAGATACCCCATGGCAGCTCTTACCGCGCGCAGCATAAAGACAAGGCATAAGGCCTAAGCTAATTGAACAAAAAGGGGTATAGTAGCGTGTGGCTGACTGTACCTAAACCGGTCGTGCGGGCCGCGTTACCTTTCGGAGCCAACGGTACTAATCACTTCACCTTCGACTAACTGACGTTTCGACACCTTTTTTCTAATTTTGATTCAATATAACTAGGTATTAGGTTCGCCCCGAACTGTGAACTCGCGACGCCATATAAACTTAACAACCCCATATCTCGGTAACCCCTTGACCGATTCGGCTCATGTTCAAACATAAAAATTCTCCTTGACTCATTTACCCGCCTACCAAATTTCGTGGCGATCTGACTTCATTTACTCAAGTTATCGTCGAACGAACATACATACAAACATACAAACGCCGGATTGTTCCAGTAGACTCGGAGAACTTCGCTCGCTTCGCTCGCTCGTTCAATTAATTTATTCAAGAGATTATTGAAGAGCAGTAGTGGCCTAGTGGTTAGAACAATGGACTCGGAATTGAGAGACCCAGGTTCGATTCCCGGTGCGGGCATGTACCCTATGACTTTAATTTATTTCATAGTTACGTATTAAGTATATTTTTGAATTTGTAGTAGCAATACCACTCGCTGACGGTGAAGGAAAACATCGTGAGGAAACCTGAGCAAATGAGGCATTATACCTTCAACGCAAAAATCGCCAATTCACATTGAGCACGCGTGGTGATTAAACTCGAACTCTCTCTCTGAGAGAAGGCCTTTGCCCAGCTAGTGGGACATGTACGGTCGGCCACAGTCACAGATACCCCATGGCAGCTCTTACCGCGTGTGGCATAAGGGCGCCAATGGAATAAAAAGGGGTATCCAAGTGTGTGGCCGACTGTACAATTGTAAAGGCTACATAACTTTTAATTCATTTAAACCAATACAGTCCACTCGCATCATTTAATATACCCAGGAGCTTTCCGACAGAAGTCACAAAAAGTAGGTACGGTCGGCCACAGTCACAAATACCCCATGGCAACTCTTACCGCGCGCGGCATAAGGGGGCCAATCGAACAAAGAGGGGTATCCTAGCGTGTGGCCGACTGTACAGCGTTTTCAGTGAAATAACTGCCGCGTCGCCGCCGTCACTGCGTCAGGAAGAGAGAATTGGAGCCACATTGTTGTAAGTTGCTCCACAGTGGAAGTTTTCACGTTTTTGGGATTGCGAAGTTTGTTTGACACTTTCGACACGAGAGAAGAAGAAGAAGCGAAATATTAACTACTAGCACCTCAAACTAGTCTAAAATAACGTTTTTTTTAATGTTAGGTCGAATGAAAGAAGTGTGGTGGGAAATGCACAATTTACACCTTTATTTTTCAATTTGTTAGATTAATTGAGCACTTTTTGTTTCACGGCAATAAAATAGTATTGTTTTCTTTATTCTAAGCACATTCTAAGCAACAAAACCACAATCATTCAATATTACTTATAAGTTTTGCTCGAACTTCTAGTTTTTTAGGCAGTACCACTGGTTTGTCGATCAGAAAAATAAACAAGCTTAATTTTTGTTATTTTATTGTTTAGAATAATGAATTGTATTGCTGAACAAAAATATCATAGTTTGGCTACAAAAGTGTATGACAGTCTTATACCCTTCCATACAAAAAAACGCAGAATTTGCATTTTATTACGCGCGAGTCGTTTACCTCAGACTCGCGAATTTCGAAATCGGGCCGTTATAGTTTTTATTGCCAAAATGGCGGAGCATTGCAAGGGATAATAAAAAAAAAACTGTGAACATTTGGGCTTTCCCACTACTCTAATTTCATTGACCCTTGAAGCGCCTTATACAATATTTTCTGTCCATCTGGTTGATAGACCAAGAAAGACTATGGGAAATTGCTCTGTCAAACTCAATTTGGTCTTTTATTTTGACTTCTTCTTATAAAATTCTTTACATTTTGGAGGAGATATGGAGATAAAAAACTACAGCCTTGCCTACTTCCCTCCTTTTCTTATATTCTTATCTTATCTTATTAATATGGGGCTAGGCTGAGAGCCCAGGACACTTTGACCCAGATACTTCCCTCCTTCCTTTATCCTCTAATCTAAACTACCAGAGTAGATGACACGAAAACATCAGCACTGTCACATGTCACGGGACCCCTTATCGTATCGTGTGACTCAGGACATAACACTATCATTATAACACGTCACTAAACTGGAAAGCGTCTACTCGAGATATACAAAAACTGTTAGAATGTACCTTTGTAGGTATATCTGAATATTCTTCTTTGACTACAAAGAAGAATATTCGGTCCTTCATGTCTGAAGATCGTGATCAATTCTAGTGAAATTCCGGGAATGGATGAGTTTTCTCCATTCATTTCTATCAGTGGCCACTCGCCATCTTCTGGAATTTTGTAGTTTCGTCCTCTTCAGGCTGGTCGGACAATCTAATCGGTGTTCTGCCTCGTGATCTCTTCAGCGATTTTTCATTTACAGCAATTAAATTGTATTTTTTTCATTATTGTAAACAACAGAGCAACAATAATTCAGCCGATTATGTGTTCTGGTCTACGAAGCAGTGTTAGTGCCCAAAAAACTTGTCGTAGACCAGAACACATAATCGGCTGAATTATTGTTGTTCTGTTGTTTACAATAATGAAAAGAATACGGTTTTATTCTCGCGAACGAAAAATCGCTGAACAAAAATAGCTCAATTTAGCTACAAAATGTAAAAAAAATGTGAAAATTTTGAATTTCCCGCCACACTACTATCTTCCAGCCTTAAGCCTGCGCCTTGGTACTCGTTTCTTTATCATTCAAGTACCCTATTTAGTAACAAATTTTTCGTAATGTTTCAAATTCGTTCTAAAGAGGTCTTTTACGATTTTAAATCGTGGAGATCTTACAAAGAGAGTAGGCTCCTCCATCCTCTATAATATATCAAGTTGGTGTCAAGCATCTCTGGAGCCCATGACATCACGTCAACGCCATCGTTTGTTATATTTAATTGAGTCTCGCATAATATTGGCGTTTACAAGCGATGTCCTTTATCTAGAGGTGGGTTCTTTTAGCGCTACTTATGGAAAACTGCACCGCCAGTGAAAAAATAAAAAGTACTTACTTAAAATTATAGGTTCTAGAGATTACGACTTTTGGTTTAACATTTTTTTTGACATGCTAATGGCTGATTCATGGAGCGTTAAAAATGTAGGTACCTACATGTTTAAAAAAATATTTACAATCATCATGAATCAATAAACATCTGTAACGTAATTTTCATAGTTTCCGAATAAATCGGATAGCTTTATGATTTTTGAAGCTGCTTTTTTAAACTTTCTGCATTTTTGAACGAGCCAGCGAAGCGAGAGAAGTTTTCCGAGTCAGCAGAACAATCTGGCGTTTGTATGTTTGTATGTATGTATGAATGTTCGTTCGACGATAACTTGAGTAAATTCGGATCGTCATGAAAGGTAGGCGGGTAAATGAGGCAAAGATAAATTTTCAGTTCGAACATGAGCCAAATCGGTCGAGGGGTTGCTGAGATATGGGGTCGCGAGTTCGTACTTCGGGGCGAACCACTAGTTATGTTGTTTCCAAATCAAGTCGTTTTTTAAAAGCTTTAAAGCAAGTTTTTTGATGCTCTTTGGTCGGTAATAGATGGTCTTAAATGAAAGTTTTTTTTTAATGAAAACAGACTTACAACGAATAGTGTTAAACGCCAACCGGTTAGCTTAAAAAAAGCAAAAAGAACAGAATTCACTTTCGGGTTTGGAATTCACCGTGTTTCTAATTTGAAAGGCGGCAGTTGGCGCGCCGGATGTCACGTGGTACGACGCGCGGGAAAATAAACGAAAACCAGCCCGTTTAGATGAGGCTAGTTTCTCGTCTTTTTTTGTGTAAAATGAAGGAAAACATTGCGCGGAAACCTGAGCGTATGAGGCATCCGCACCAATGGGGCCTCGCCCTAAAACAGCCATAGTATAACCTTTTTATGAACCTGCGACATCTGTTTTCACCTGTAATTGTTCCATTGTCACTCACGCACGTTCTTTTGGCTCAGTTTATAGTGACGTCCTCGTTCTCTGTTCGGTTTTTTGCACGTGACTGCGGTGTTATCTTACCTTATCTATCCTATTCCAATATGTATTATGTTTGTGTGTTATGATTTGTACTCTTTTGCGCCAAAACTTTGAAACAATTTTGACTGAAATTTGGTACGTACAGACAAAAAAGGTATACAATAAAAAATTTTTTTTGGACGAACTCGCGAGAAAATGCTATTAAATGTTAAAATATTCCATTCATTTTTCGTCTTATTATGCATCTGCTAGCACTTTCAGTGAATGTAATTTTCATCAATGAAACTACATTTTTTTGAACGAGCCAGCGAAGCGAAAGAAGTTCTCCGAGTCTACTGGAACTATCCGGCGCTTGTACTCGTATGTAAGTATGTATCTATGTATGTATGAATGTTCGTTCGACGATAACTTGAGTAAAGGTCAGATGATCGTGAAATTTAGTAAGCGGGTTAATGAAATTTGAATGAAATGAAAAATCTAACTTGTGCTAAATCGGTAGAAAAGTTACCGAGATATGCGGGGGGCGAACCACTACTAATTATTGTCTAAATTGTTAAAACTATTGTATTCAATAAAATTTGATTTATTACATACAAAGTATAGTACAAAAAAGTTCCCAAGCTATGAGATTGAGAAAACAACTAATTCTATCAACATTTCATAAAGCATCATCGTCTATTGTTCGCTACACTCATTTGAGGTCTTGAAACTTTTATATCCAGGCTGAAAAGTGACGTCGAAGAAAAGGTGAGTCGGAGTTACCTCGTTTCGTTTTAACTTCAGCGCAAATGTTATTATCGCGCGAAACGCGCCGGGAAGTGGCAGCGCCTGAGATGGAAAAACAAAAGGTCCAGTTTTCTCATCCTTTCATTTCTCATCATCATCTGATTCTCATCTTATTCAAATAAAGTTTTTTCCGGATTTTCAGACGATTCTTCCAAATGAGAGCTTTGACGAGTAGATACTATGCGACTATTTATACCACCCTTAGTTTTCAGCAGTTTATCAAGACTTTATAATGATGAAGCTGTTTTGCACAATCCAATATTAGTCCATATTTACAAGTTTTTTTCGTAAACAAAGTGTGCGCTGATTCGCACGGTCGACTCGGCGACTGATTAAGTAAGTTCAAACAACAGTATCTTTCAGGTTAGAAGTTGGTGCGCAAATTAGTTTTTGAAAGGACCCGTCTTTGGGGCTTACTCTGAAGAGTGGAAACATTACTTTTGTCTCTTTGGTCGCATGTTCTCTGCCGACCTAGCCATTGTATCCTCAGAAAGATTTTGGCCTCCTACTATAATCTCCCAACGCAACAGAAACGGCGGAATAATAAACGTAATTAAATAATAATGTCCCAGTCATCTGGCTTGGTACAGAGACAGATCTGCCTCTCTAGGCACTTTGTAGCTAATAGTTCTCGTGATCTTGACGAGCCAAGGAGTTAAAGTGAAATATATTCGTGGAAGTTGAGGTGCCACTGGACGCTTTAAGTACCTAAGACCTTCGTCTGAGAAATTATTGAAATTTTGCCTAGATAAGAAGTTTTAATTTAAAATTGTGCTACTAGGGGCCCAGCACAAAAAAACACTAATTGCCAAAGACATAGACGATAAATTCATCAAGCAAGCAATGCTGGCTCGTTTTTATAATGGATGTACAAAAATACATTAGGTTCTTTGATACAATTCAGAGTATCGCCCTAGAGTTTGTTCATAAATTACGACTGAAGTTGAACACTTTTGGTTTGCCAAAAAACTGTTTGCGTTTTTGACACTTTCGCCTCCGTTTGTAACGAGGACTGTTCACTTTTTTGTTTACTGCCAACGTATAGTAGGTACCTAGAGGCGATATAGAGCAATAAACTGGTTTTATCTGGAACTATTCCCACAAAGTCAGGAATAGTTTTTTTTTAGTTCCTTGACAGTTCTTGTATGACATATCAAAAGTGTAGAAAATTCGAAGCATGCAAAAAAAATATAAAAAAAAATAATTACATAGAAAAGAAAGTTGTGTACCTAAGTATGGTATCAAACACCATCTTTGTGAGAATTAGTTCCGACCCAAAACTTAGATCGCCCCTACTATTAACAAACTTTATTAAATTAAGCGTCGAAAGTATAAAAGTCAGACTACTTATCTAAACAGAAAATCTTAGAAAATGCTGTACTTTCAGCAGCCTATTCATAGATCTTTCGATGTTGAAATACGACAGTTGTCAATTTCTTTGTTTTTTCAATAATATTGTTACGATAAAAAGCTAAGCAGGCGCGCCACGTCATAACAACATAAATCAATAGAAAAAAAAAACATTTAACTTTTGAACGCCTATTGAGAAAACAAAAATTAATAAATCACAATTTACTCGACAAAAAACATGAAAATCACTGTTGCATCGTTTTTCATCGGTATCATCACGTCCTTTGCAAATTTGACAGCCGCGTAATAATCCATCTAACTCAAACTGGCCAAGTGCGGATTAGACTCGTGCACAAATGGTTCTGTACCACCGCCTAATAGGTATGCTATGTAAGTGTAGGTACTAGGTCCTAAATGTAGGTTTGAGCTACTGAAAATACCTACCAGATTTTTTAAATCACGGAGCGATGCATGGTTTGGTGATGGTTTCACAACATTTGGGCGTAAATGAACTTTGGATGTACGGAACCCACGAGAGAAACTTAAGTAGGTATATTAAAACTGGCTTCTATCGCAATTTTTTGACGATAATAGAATAGAATAGAATAATCATTTATCATTTTATTCATTCATTTCATTTCATTTCATTCATTACATTCATTCAGATAATGGGTAATAAAAAGATCCTTATGGTGAAATAGACCTTCAATGTAAAAGGGGTTGGGACCAAGAAACTAGATCATAGAACCCATGAATAATGTTCTAGGATCTGAGATGATCTGGGAAAATTTGAAAAAAAAAGTCCATAAAGTATATTTTTTTCTTCACTAGCGTCACGTCATCATTTTAATGTGAAATACAATGCCTAAAAGTTAGACGTCAAAAATGTCAGGCAATCAGAGCTGAATGAGTAAAAGTACATTAGCATAATAATTCCAAGACTAATCGTCTGTGAACAAGCTGGATAATAATATCCAAGACGCAGTTACAGTTGGAGGGATCAATCACTCGGGACAGACAGGAAATAGACCTTCCTCAGACGAAAATGGGGAGATATTTTTTGCGTGAAATGTGACGAGGGAATAAAAATCTACAAAATATATAGGTGTTTGTTACGTGCCTGTAAGCTTTTGCCCGCAACTTTATGTGTGATGGAGTTAGGTACTTACTTTTTTTTCTCTATCCTGGTGCTCTATTCTTTATTTTTTTATTTCTTGAATTCACGGCCAATGCAACATTAAAAAAATATAAACAAGAAAGGAAGCTTGAAGCAACTAATTTTTTTTTAAAGAATTTTTGGGGTTTACTCAAACCGACCGTACGATTAAAAATCCAAGCTCTTTTCCAACTGAACACCACAGATAAGTAAGTATTACGACCAAAAGCCGGCTCTATCGGACCAATAAGCCGTAATCGGCAAAAACAAACAAGAGTAAAGGTGAATCGGTCAACCACTTCCACTAACAACTATTCGGCAGAGGTCCGATAACTCGAGAACTTTGCCAAAGTTACTGTAACTAAGGGTGGCATTAATAGTGGTCAGCTCAAGCTGGAGCTCAAGTAGGTGATCTCATAAAACAAAATCACCGGCTTGAGACCTTGCCTAATGTCAATGTCAAACAAGTCAAACTCAGTACTCAAACTCGAGCTTGAGACTGACGCAGAGCTTGAGATGCCACTATTATAATACCACCCTAAGGCGGACTTGCGTCACTCAGGGTTAGCCAACTAACTCCGAGTTAATTTGACTTTTCAATACAAATTTTGACGTTAACTCAGAGTTAACTGGCTAACCCTGGCTGACGCAAGTGGACCTAACAGTGCAATTATACAGGGTGTTACAGCAAGGTCCTGTAACGATGAAGGGGGTTGCTTTTCTCATCAATACAAGCAATATTTACGATGGGATCAAGTGCGAAAACTCTTTTTACTTTTTTTCGGATTATTTGTTATTGGCTCATACGGCAGGCAAAAGTCTGAGAGAAGAAGGTAGTTTATTTAATTGTTTTCTTTAAATCGCTAATCTTACTGCAATGTTTCATCTCCCGAATATTGTCGCATCGCTTACTACCCAAGTAACATTTTAGGTTGTAGAAAGGTTTTGAACAGGTTCTAGAACCTTTGTATGGAAATCTGCTCGTAAGTCTTATAACTCTCAATAAAGTTATATTAACCTTGTAATTACCTTCTGAGTGCCAAAAGGGCCCCGGTTTTAGAACCTTTCTGAGAGCTACAGCACAACCTATAGCTCAAATCCAGAACCTTTCGAACTACTTGCATAGAACCTAAATATAACCTTCACAACCTTAATTTAACGTTATTATAACCTTGCAAGACAACTTATAAGTTCTAAATTAGTCTTGGATGTAACTCTATGACAACTTAGAACCTTTTTGATGGATATGAATAAATACCTTTCCAGGACTTACAAGTTTTAAATAGCTTCTGTTTAAGATTTTTTACACAGATTCAAATACTTATTTACAATGGTGTCATTCCTTTTTCGTTCGGCCATCTTTCAAAATGGCTAGATAAGCAAAGTGTTTATAAAAATAATAAGTAGCTTGGTAAAGTCAGGAAATAATCAAAATATAGTGCGATTGGCACTTCATCGTGAAACTTTACGATAATAGTGCTGTATACAAGACGGGCCTTTCATAAGTTAAACATTTCGGATATTTTGTAATAAAAAAAAAATAAAAAAAATAGGTGATCGGTGGTAAGTCACATCAGAAATCAAACTACTATTCATATGAAAAATATATATTATAAATCGTGTAGCGCATGGTATTTGATTACGCTTTATTTAATTAAAATATTGGTTTTGTTTCGTTTTTTTTTTCATTTTTTAATATTAAATATGGCTGACATTAGGAAATTACTTAAAAGTATTATGTTTTTCCTTTTCAGAACTGTAACAGCTAAGAGCTCTTAAGGTTTTCCAAAATAAGAGCTGAAGGTAATCTCGCGGAGCTACCTCAAACGACAAGGCTGTTTTCAACGCTTCAAGGTTATTACCAGGAGTTGTCCAAGACTTACCAGTTGCGAAAACCACCACTGAGCAAAATTTGTTGCTTTTAAGTTTTGGTTGTAGGGGGACATGCGTTTGACCTTCGTTCAACAAACAGCTACAGGCTGCTCTAAGGGTGGTCATGAACTGAGATCAAAATTGAACTCTGTTTAAACTTGGTATAAAGTGAGATCAATTTTGAACTAACTTTAAACTGAGTTCAAAATTGATCTCTGTTTATATTTAGTTTAGAGAGATCAATTTTGAAGTTACTTTAACCAACTGGTATTACTGAGTTCAAAATTGATATTATTATTATTCGAATCGAATCGAATCGAATCGAAACGAAACGAAACAAAACGAGTCGAATCGAATCGAATCGAATCGAATCGGCTATTGCTAGATTCATGGAACACCCGACAGCACGTCAGTTGTTGTAAAATCGCCCGTAACGTAACCGAGCAAAGTGCTAGCGTGTAAGGGTCGACGTGCTGTCGTGTGTACTGATTCAAGTATCAAAACTTTAACTGCCTATATCTCCTAAACGGCTAATGCTAGACCCATGTTTATGGTACTCAAAAAAAAGGGTTCAACGAGCTCTACCTGATGAACGCAACAAAAATAATAAAAAGATGTATCAAAACTTTAACTGCCCATATCTCCTAAACGGCTAACGCTAGACCCATGTTCATGGTACTCTAAAAAAGGGGCTCGACGAGCTCTATCTGATGAAAGAAACAAAAATAACTAGTAGTTCGCCCCGAACTGTGAACTCGTGACCCCATATAAACTTAACAACCCTCGGCAACCCCTTGACCGATTTGGCTCATGTTCGAACTTAAAAATTCTTTTAATTTCATTTACCCGCCTACCAAATTTTATAATGATCCGACCGAATTTACTCAAGTTATCGTCGAACGAACATACATACAAACATACATACATACATACAAACATGCAAACGCCGGATTGTTCCAGTAGACTCGGAGAACTTCGCTCGCTTCGCTCGCTCGTTCAATAAAAAAGAAGTATCAAAACTTTAACTGCCCATATTTGAACGAGCGAGCGAAGTTCTCCGAGTCTACTGGAACAATCCGGCGTTTGTATGTATGTATGTATGTATGAATGTTCGTTCGACGATAACTTGAGTAAATGTAGTCGGATCGTCATGAAATTTGGTAGGCGGGTAAATGAGGCAAATCGGTCGAGGGGTTACTGAGATAGAGGGTCGCGAGTTCAAAGTTCGGGGCGAACCACTAGTATCTCCTAAACGGCCAATGCTAGACCCAAATTAGTAATTTAATTTAAATTAGGGTAGGTAATCGTATGAGGTAGTGGCCACCCCTGGTGTCAGAGTTTTTTAGGCCACCCAAAGGGTCTCTGACATGGCTTAACGATTGTTATTAATCAACAACAACCGGGACCAAAAAATAAATTTAAATTGATTCGATTCGATTCGAATCGCATAGAATCGAATCAAATAAATATCAAATCAAATCAAATCCAATTCAATCGATGTATGTATGTATGTATGAATGTTCGTTCGACGATAACTTGAGTAAATTTAGTCGGATCGTCAGGTGGGCAGGTAAATAAGGTAAAGAGAATTTTTAAGTTCAAACATGAGAAAAATCGGTCGAGGGGTTGCTGAGATATGGGGTCGCGAGTTCAAAGTTCGGGGCGAACCACTAGTTAATAACATTTTATTATTTTTGTTGCTTTCATCAGGTAGAGCTCGTCGAACCCTTTTTTTGAGTACCATAAAAATGGGTCGAGCATTAGCCGTTTAGGAGATATGGGTAGTTAAAGTTTTGATTCTTCTTTTTTATTTTTTTCTTATATCAGGTAGAGCTCGTCATGCCCTTTTTTCAGAGTACCATAAACATGGGTCTAGCATTAGCCGTTTAGGAGTTATGGGCAGTTAAAGTTTTGATACTTATTTTTTATAAATTTTTAATAACTTTTTATTATTTTTGTTGCTTTTATCAGATAAAGCTCGTCAAGTCCTTTTTTTAAAGTACCATAAACATGGGTCTAGCATTAGCCGTTTCGGAGATATGAGCAGTTAAAATAATGATACTTGAATCAGTATGAATCTAGCAATAGCTGATTCGATTCGATTCTATCCGTTTCGATTCGATTCGATTCGATTACATTCGATTCGATTCGATTAGATTCCGTTGGATTCGATTCGATTCGAATAATAATAATATCAATTTAGAACTCAGTTTAAAGTAAGTTCAAAATTGATCTCACTAAACTAAGTTTAAACATAGATCAATTTTGAACTCAGTTTAAAGTAAGTTCAAAATTGAGCTCACTTTAAACTAAGTTTAAACTGAGTTCAATTTGGATCTCAGTTTAAGTATCGTTCATGAATACCACCCTAAGGCCCGGTTTCTGAATTGAGAATTTCACTAACCAAATGCTTAAGTATCGTTCTGTCACATTCTCTTGTGTGACATCTGCAGTGACAGAACGATACTTAAGCATTTGGTTAGTGAAATTCTCAATTCAGAAACCGGGCCTAAGGCTGGTATTCTAAAAGTATAAAAACACGTTTGTGGTCCTCCCTTATTTTTCATTATTATTTGTTGTCGTATCCTCCATTATTACACATACATTCTGTAAAAATTGGTATTTGTATTTTTTTTAGTGTGAAAAATGTTTTAATACTTTCCAAAAAAACCTTCACCAAAACATCTATTTCATAAAAAAAAACATATTAATTTAATGTGTACTTATTATCTTGAATACCCAGCTTTCCATTAGTGTCACTAAATGAAAAAAATGGCTTCATCGATTTAAAGGAACAGCTGAAAATTACAAAAAAATAAATAGCGAAATTGAACTGATACGAAGTTTACAGAGAACAGAAGTTTACAACTAGTAAATAATAAAAATAACAAAACTTACCGTTGTATTAATCATTCATAACATTTTTACGCACTTTACGCTTAAAATTTCCACTCCTTTTTTTGTATCACCCTGTGTCTGTTCATTTTTCAAGACGCGTAATGCTTACAATGTATACCTATTATTTGAAGTCGCGGAGACAACTGTCGGGTTTTGAGGATGCCTCTCAAGCTTTAAAATATTCCTGTAGGAATTGAATCATGCCTTCAGCTCAAAACAACAGCTTATTGGTTTTGTTTTTCACCACACAGTCCTAATTTGTTTGCCTAGACAACTCTGATCTAACCTCAAAGTTGTAGGTAGGCTTTAGAAACTACTTATAAGTAATTTCAACTTTTCAAAACCTTATGGTAATATCAAGGTTAAAAATTTAACCTTTAGATCACACATAAGTTAAATGACAGCCTTTCCAGAACCTTATCAGTAGCTTACGACAACTATAAGATCCTGAGGCTGTAAGCTCTTGAAACACAAGTCATAATAACGTTAACGTTAACTCTTGTCAGCAACTTCAAGGTTTTAACAATAAACTATTAGTTTTAGGACTTAGTAATCATTCTCAAATACTAAATTTAACCAACTAGCAAATCATTAACCTTTGTACAACCCTTCTAAAACCTAGAGGCAATTTTTACAACCTAGGCCCAAATGAAATGTTACTTGGGTAGACACCCTGTATAAGACTTTACGAGAAGACCTTGCGTCCTATGTTCTAGGCCATAGATTACGCAATATCCGCGACAGCAGCGTGCACTATCTATTAACCCACACCTGACCGCAAACTTTCGCGCCATAAATCCGCCCAAGGAAGGTAAGTTCCTGCCCGGTGGACGCTCGAACTTGGATTTACAGCCCTGCAGTTTGTGGCGGAGAGAGTTTTTACTTTGTTAGTTTTTAGGGTTTCGTAGCCGCAGAATGCCAAACGGGACCCTATTAAGCCTACGCAGACTGCCTCGTTGAAACAAAAATCAGAAGCCACTTGGTTTTTTTTCAAAGAATTTCAAATTACCTAAATATCTTCAAAATAAAACATTTAAAATGGGGTCTCCGTACAACAAAAAAGACGATTTTTTTTGCTCTGTCGCAAAAATTATAAACCTAGTCATCAAAATAAGTGTGATTTTAGAGCTTATTCTTTAGTATAAAAAACTAATAACTAGTTAATAACTAGCAATAACTAGCAAAAATTATAAACCTAGTCATCAAAATAAGTGTGATTTTAGAGCTTATTCTTTAGTATAAAAAACTAATAACTAGTAGTTCACTCCTAACTGTGAATTCGCGATGTGTAACTTTATGCTAACTCCATTCGCGCAGGCGCGCGCGCATATTATAAACTGTGCAACCCATCTTAGCGACCCCTCGACCAATTTGGCTCATGTTCGAACTTAAAAATTATTTTAATTTGATTTACCCGCCTAGCTTACCAAATTTCATGAAGATGCGGTCAAAGTTACATGCAAACATACAAATGCCGGATTGTTCAAGTAAGGACTTCGCTCGCTTCGTTCGATCGTTCAATAACAAAATAGCCAAGTGCGAGTCAAATTCACGCGCAAAATGGCAATATAAACACTTTTTTTTTAATTTATAGCACGGAATCATGCGCAATCCTCGATGTGCGAGACCAATTCGCACTTGACCGGTTTTCTTTTTGTTGCCGTAATGCTGGAATTTTTGGTACAGACGAGGAATGGGGGCATTTAGGATAGATATAAAAACGTGTATAAATGGTGGCATATTGGCTTGAAGCGATATTCACAATGTGGCATTATCGCCCTATTGTTTTTGGCCAAACAGTATTCTTATTCTGTAAAAAATACACACAGGTTGGTGTTGGTAAAGTTCTTGCCAATAAAGATTACCCGATAGATCACAATATACTACTTGTTTTTTTTTCTTTTCGTATAGGTAAACGCAGTAAACGAATAATAAATGCTGTTGACTGGCTGGGCTTGACTGTTCATGTCTTTTTTTAAATCTTAGCCGGTTTTGGTCTAGGTTGATTTTATTGATTTGATCACTTCGCGTTCCTGTACGGGCCTCCATGTCATCCTATTAGATATACGTTTCAATTTGCACACCACTGATAAAGAAGTTGATAACATTTAAATTTTTAGCTTTTAATACTAAAAATCTGTAATGTTATCGAAAATTAATATTTTGAATTTAAATTTGTAAAAAAACCAATTCTATTTTAAAACCTCAAAATTGAGCGTATCAACATAAAAATAAAAATAAAATGGCACGTTGTTACAAACTTGTCACAAACTCCGAAAAGTTGTCACGAAGCAAACGTTGTTAACGCCAGTTGGACATAAACAAGAAGATTTTGATTAAAATAACAAACAAAACTTCTGGCAACCTAAACACTTTTTAATAAAAACAAAGAAAAATACAACAACTTATATCGAAAAAGGCCCGGAATTGTTTGAAACGCGTAAATCAAAACCAGCAAAAAGTTTTCGGCCCTCGGCGAAAAAGTAAATTAACCTAATCAGTTCGAATCACGTTTACTCCTTCGCCAACTTCTCTGTACTTCCTATTTGCTACGAATATAGGCTATAATACAAAGCCTTAAGGAACAATGAAAGCTAAGAATTTGTAGCAAGTTATGTTGGCTTTTCAGTCGCTTATAACTACTGAACGTTGTAAGAAAACCGCTAAGTAATGGCGTAAAATATACAATCATAGAACCTCCGTACATAAGTACATGGATTTTACCTGAATCGGTGCAACTAAACATTTTTTGCTCAAGCTTTAAAAAATTGTAGTATTTATTGAGACCCTTCAATATATGAAATGTTGCCAAGGTGCATAGAACTCATGGATGCTAACTTTTAAGAGCTACCCCGTGACGATGCCTATTTTGGAGCTAAAAAGGATACAGATTAAACGAAAATATTAATACAATAATAATTTTGATAAGTCGAATCGCGGTTAGTTTTGATTAATTTTTATTTAATTAATTATGCAATGAATTTAAATCACTCAAATTACTTCAACGTTCATAAAGCTATCGAAGAAAATTGGTTGCTGTTGCATGCTGGATTTGGTAAAAAAAAACGTACTTTAGTTATTTGTTATGCAAGAATGCAAAATTATTGTTTGCGGCGAGTGCTTGTATTGAAAACCGAGCTAGCGAAGGTTTCTAAAATTGAGCCACGAGCGTAGCGAGTGGTTCAAAAAAGAAACCTGAGCGTAGCGAGGTATTCAGAAGCACGAGACGCAAATAATATTGCATTCGTGCGAAACACAAAACTTTTCATCTCACAGAAGCGAGGAAATGACTTTGTTAGCCAAGCGGGACAAACTCTATAGACAACTACTTACAGGCAAAACAGGTGAGTCAAATAAGTTCCTTTTAAAAGCATATTTTACTGTAGTTACGGCTGCCGCACTAAAGTTTTGAGCTTCGTTGGTATTAAAACCATTCGTTTTATTAATAATTTCCTGAAGTTTATTTATCCAGACACAAAAATAATGTAAATAAAAATATGTTTTTTTTCCGGGTGCATTCTGAACTTTTACCATATAAATTAAAAATTTCTAGGAGATAAAAAATTAAATTAGTAATATCGTTTGGAAAAATGTATTTAACAAACCAAAACATAATTATCTATTTGATAAAACAGAAGCGCAGCATTTTTTTTATTTACTGGTATTTAAAAATAAATATGTGTACAAAATATTGAAAAGACTATAAGAAGAAACCGCGTTTCTGAATGTTCTATTCCGTGACTTTACCTTTTTAAAAGATGCTTATGCACCATTTACATTCACAGTTTTGTATAGAGAATGGGCACGAACAATCGCTTTCGCTGAAATACGCGTTTAAACGAACTATGAATGAGGTTTTATTTTCCATCGGAATCTGGCATCTACTTAAACGGCCAGTGTTTTTTTTCTTTTTCAAAACCATAGGGCGCGGGAAAGACTGTCCCGGCGTCGCGTTCAAATTTCGAAGCGCACAAAAGTTCAGATAGTTTAAATCCGGCCTTTACACGATCGTAAGTTACTAGTAACAGCAAACTTTCCGAGCATGGGAGATGAAAAATAATTTTATTTCATTCCAGAAGGGAAATTAAAATGTAAAACCAAAAAAACTTGCAACGTTTCGTGACCTCTCTCCTCTCTCTCACTACCATAGTGGAGCTTCTGTGCTCAACATTGTGCGATATCAGTGTCGGAGTTTGAGAAGTTAGATCAACAATAATATATTATTGCGAGGCTCAAGGTCGTATGAGTACACAGTTCAATGTTATCTCAAAAGTGCTGACTTTAAAGGGAAGCTAGCTTTAGCCCGTGATTTCATCCCTATAGACGAAGATAATTTCCGGTTATCGATATCAGCGAAGACAAAATTGCGAGATATTTTTAAAGCTATACAAACAAAATACATCTGCATTAAGTGTACGTAAGTAGGTACGATAACGATGATGATGATATTATCCTTTTTACTCCTTATCAGGGACATAGTAAAGTTGTAAAATTGCAGGTTCAACTAAATCAGTGTGCCGAGAATACCCTTTAGTTTGTGAAATTTTAAAGCTAAGCAGAGCCTATTTTTGGCCAGCAATATTTGTTCCACGACAATAAAATTGTATTCTTTTCATTATTTTATACAACAAAACAACAATAATTAAGTTACATTTTGTTTTGTGGTCGAAAAACTTTTATGAACAGATTACATAACTGAATAAGGGTTGTTTAAAGAAAAGCACACAATTTTATTGTGGATACCTAAAAATTGTGCATTTCCCGCTACGCTGCTTTAGTTGACCCTTAACTTCGCTATAAGGAGATCAAATAAATAGCTATACTTTATGTGGCCACATTGTGGGACAATGTATGTGTAGAGTCCATTAATTTTGGCTGTCACGTCGTACCATTTCGTAAAAAAGTGTCCTCTAATCAGTTCAATCAAGGTTTTGTATAACATTACTGTTTGGACATTCCAATTTCCATACCAATCGGCTTCTCGGTTCCACAACCGCCCTAAACGTCATCTAATTACGTACATAAAGCACAAGGTTATATATCCCGTCTCTTTTTGTTCGTCTTTTAGGGTTCAGTACACGAAAGACGCCAAACGGGAGTCTATTACTTTGCCTAAGCTATCTGTCCGTCCATCTGTTTGTCTATTAAGAGGAAACGCGGGTAGCCGCTGCTCCATACAAAAAGGGAGACCTGTTTCCTCCCTGGATAGTAATTTTAGAAAAAATATGTTTATGCCATTCAATGCATATGTAGGTACCTCTACCATGTCCCTATGATTTCCTTTTTTCTTATTTTAATAAGTTAAATTTTTTTTTAAAATAAATTCCAATAATAAAAAGGAAAACATAGGGACATAGCAGAGGTACATATAAATTGAATGGCATAATCATATTTTTTCCAAAATAATTATCCAGGGAGGAAACAGGTCTTTTTGTATTTTTTGTATGGAGCAGAGGCTACCCGCGTTTCGTCTTGTAAGTGGTGAAACTTTCAAACCAGTGAACCTTTCTAACAGAATATCCGGTGTTCTTATTATCCTTACTTATTACTTAATTTTGGATAATGGATAATGAATAATTGAACGAGCGAGCGAAGTTCTCCAAGTCTACATGAACAATACGGCGTTTGTATGTATGTATATGTTTGTATGTATATTTGTATGTAGGTAGGTACCTATGTATGAATGTTCGTTCGACGAAAACTTCGGATCGTCATGAAATTTGATAGGCGGGTAAGTGAGGCAAAGATCATTTTTAAGTTCGAACATGAGCCAAATCGCTCGTGGGGTTGCTGAGACATGGGGTCGCGAGCTCACAGTTCGGGGCGAACCACTAGTAATGAATAATTTTGGATAATGGATATCGAGGATTATCCATTATCCAAAATTACGTGATCTCGTTATCGGTGACGGCGACGGAATCTGTACGGTAGACAAACGGCTTTACGGAACCCTGGTGCGCGAGTTCGACTCAAACTTTTCCCTCCCATTTTACAATGCGGGCTCTCTATTTGCGCACGTTTTTCGCTACTCTCTTTCATTAGGCCTTGATACATAATTCATGTTCTGTCTTACTGTGTCCCCTAAGACGGGGAATGGTAATGAATGGAAGATCTGCATCACCGCACACGAGTTTTGATACCTGGGGCCCAATGGCGTATCGATGGCATCCCAGTAGAAGGACAAAACCGGGATTTCCTCGTTTTTCTCCTACAACCTACAACCAACGAACGAATTCTTTAGAATTAGAATCACAATATTCTATGCTGTGCTACGAAAGGATTAAATACAAACAAATACAAATTCATTTATTGGATAAAAAGCGGTACATTAAAAATAAAAGAAATACTTATCCTAAAGTGCGTGTGTATGTGTGTGTATGTGTGTGTGTATGTGTGTGTGTGTGATTAAAAGGACCGACAGCATTAATAAATCGTAATTGAAGGGTAAGGCCCCTGGAAGAACTAACAGGCCATCGAGAGTAAGGCGTTTTTAACCGACTTCAAAAATGTAGGAGGTCCTCAATTTAGTCCGGTTTGCCGGACAATGTATCTTCTATGAAGATGGCTTCTGTGAAAATGTCTCACATTACACTACCAAAGAGTCCAATAAGTCTGGAAACTTAAAGCAAGTATCGCGACACTGGGCCTCAAGCGATCCGTAATATCAAATTTGCTGTAATGGAAAACATACACTGGTGTACAGTTTTTCCAAGCCATCGACCTACGACTTCCCATGTGGCCCATGCTTTATGGTCGGACTACACGTTCCGTCATCCTTGCAAGCTTGTTTGCACAACTCAGTTTACGCAGGTCTTATCTGCGTGCATGTGAATAAAACGGTAACTCACGCAAGCCCGGAAGTGCAGTTTATGCAATCTTTGACTTGGTGGAGTTTTTATTTCTTTACTCAATCTTAAATAACAAAAATCCACCACACTGCAACATTAACTTGAATTTATATTCTTAACCTAAAATACATAAAATTATTTACTGTTTTTTCTAACAAAACCAACTATTTTATCAAATTTTTAACTTAAAATTTTATAAATACTGCCTTTTAATGTTGGACAGAATAGCAGAATTGGTGCCTAACTTATTCCGCTACTTTGCCCAATATGAGAACTTTCAATTTTGATTTTAAAAAAACCTTTCGCCTTTCTTATTTTGCCAACTTGAAGTTGTAAAGGAATCTCATTATTATAATATATCCTAGGAAGGCGCATTTACGGTTTGCACGGGTTTTTCACCAATCTGCACGAGCTTACCCGCAAGTGTGGCCACTTATCATGTTCAGATTGTTCAGACATGCCTACAATTTTAGGACTGTGCAACCAAGACGGAGCGTGTAGCCAGCCCGTAAGGTCCTATATTTCGCAACGAGGATAATGTACGCAGTGCAATTTAGGGAGGAGTTTTGCCAAAACAGCTTAGTTATTTCCTGTTATCTTTTGGCGCTCGGCCAAAAGTGAAACTTCATTGCATGTGATACAGGGTTATTACGATTAAGTAGTTAATTTGCCGTGAGTTTGCATGTAGAGCATTTGGACTCGCTTTCCGCTTTGAACGTGTTACACAAGTCCTAACTCTTGGTGCAGGGTGTAACCTACTGGTCAACAAGATGACATTTCTGTAAAAAAGTTTAAATAAACAGTAATTATTTTTATAACGTCCGAATTGAAAAAAAATCTAGTTTTTTTATATTCACTTTTAATGATTCCCGATATTTAAACATTATTGTATTCGAAACAAATCGCGATTCGACCCGTTTCGAATACAATAGTTTTTTTTATTTTTGAATTTAGTTCAAATTCAATAAACTCATTATGTGTGTGCGTAGGTGCATTTACATAGTATTAAGTTGATAAAAAATTGTGAAAATGAATGAAAACCATATTTTAAGAATACTTTCCTCCCGCCACAGCGCTTACATATTTTTTTTAAATTTAACTTTCAACAGAACGTCAATGAACAAAAAATTGGGATTTGATTCCTCTCTACGGGTGCTAAGTATTAACCTTGTAAAAAGAGTTAGGGCCATTTGTAACTCCTTGTTTATGTGGCACTGGTAGTAAGGTGATCGTATGAGGTAGTGGTTAGTCCCAGCCCCTGTATTCTCTAAAATATCCACCGTAAAATTAATGACCGTTTTTAAACGTAAAAAAAAATATTGTTCATTGTAATAAGGGCTATTTTTTTGTGTTATGACGCTCAAAGGTTAAGTGGATTTTTTAGAGAATAAAGGCGCTGGTGCCACTATAACTAAGGCGTTTCCATCTAGGACAGAATGATTTATACAGCGTCGAGTGGTATAACCACTCACACTAGATGGGTGAAGTGACAACTCGGATGCTGCAGCGCCTTACACGTATTGGCACTGTAAATTATGGCTATCGCAAATTTAAAACCGTATGGCTCCAGCGATGGTACCGTAAAATAAAATAAACCTGTTTTTATTCATGTTTAAACATCGCAATTTCGTTTTTGATGGACCGTGCCGCAAAGAAGGTTAATTAAACGTTTAATTTCAACGTTAATTAATTACCACGGACCATTAGAAAAAATGGCACCATTATTATTAAACAGATGCTAACATTAAATTACTTTCCTCATAGCTAACGACACAGATTTCACTGACTAATAGCGGTACAGCTTTCGAGTGGAGCCTAAAAACCACCCTCCCATCCGTCCTGCTCTGACCGATGGAGCGTGAAAGAGAGGGCGGGGGTTTGTTGAGCGATGCTATTTCTGGTTTGGTCTACGAGTAGATGAAACGTTTGTGACAGAAGGTTGCGATGATCGTGACAGTTTATAATACATATTTATAGGTTTTATTATATATTTTTTTGCTCCTATTATATTTATATTAATTTGTCTGTGTTGCGACAAATAAGAAAAATACGCTTTTACTAAAGTTGTTGTAAATCACATTTAGAAGTGGACATATTTCATGGAACAAAGCTATTTAAACGCAGCACGTCGACGCTAGCACTCTACTCAGTTACGTTAGGGGCGACTTTACAACAAAAGTGCACAGTCTAACGTGCTGTCGTGTGTACATACATTGTTTACGTGTAGCCTCTTGTAATGTGGTTTATTTACTAGTCTACTTAATTATGAAAATATTATGTTAAGTAATATATTGGTAACCCAATGAAAGCGGACCAAGTCACAGAAAAGTTATTTGCCTGATCTCTGCTGAGCGAAAGTTCTGTACTTTCAAATAATCTTGTGTAAGCGTCAACCCATGCTGATTTCGCAAAGTTCCACCGGTCAAATATTTGAGAAACGCTGACTCGGTTTTCGGTAAAATATCGGCGTAATTTGTATGGTAATTGATTATTAAAAAGATCGAGGTTATAGGGTCTACTTTAAGGTCATTTTGAATAGAAGGTTGAAGATTATGTAATTGAGATAAGCGGATAATAATAGTATGGCTTGTGCCAAATTGGTTCCCTTTAGGTGTACAAGCAACCAATGTTCGGTGTATGAGGCTGTAATTATTACCATAAGATTAATTTCCGTTCGCTAGATTAATAACAATAAATCGGCTTCCTAAAATTTTACCGACAGAGATCATTTGGTCAATTTGTATCGTTCGATCGTAGGCCCAATAATGGGTGACATTCTTGTGGGCTGGATAGATAGTTCAGACCTACATTATGAATTACAGTTTTGTACCCATTTTTAAAATATTTCTTTTTTCAAAGTAAGTTTTGAACATGAACAAAAATACTGAATCCGGATTATTACGACTGCTGTCGAAACCCTTACTTAACCTTCGGCCAAGGTTTAACAGAACTTTTTAAGGCTGTTAATATAACACAGGAAACTTTCCATTCTCTGTCTGCCTTGCCTCGCCATAATAACTTTTTAATGGCGATCCGATGAAAAATCTCAAAAATAACTTGTTGTAAGTCGGACCTAATGTTTTAACTTTCAAACTCCGTTTTCTGCGCTTCCGTGCTTCGGAAGATACGCTAAACCGTTGGTCCTGGTTGTTTAAACCATGTCAGAGGTCCTTTGGGCGGCCTGAAAATTCTGACGCCAGAGTAGCCACTACCTCATACGATCCTAATTCCAAAAATCTTGTTTTAAATAAATTCATTCAAAATAACAGATAATAACAGATTACTATTTAACTATGGAGATTTGACTTTCTAGAGTATGAAAAGAGGAATTCAAATACCTAATCTTGTGTAATGTCTTATGTCACTACAGGGTGCACTCTATGTCGATAGCGGAACTTTAAGTAGGCTGTATACTGATCACTACAAACAACTTATACCAGGTGGCGAATACAATGGAGCGAAAAAAATATCAGCTGTTCCATACAAAAGGTCGACTCAGTACTGCGCCAAATGTATGAAACAGCTGATATTTTTTTCGCTTAATTTTTTTTGCCACCTAGTACTAGTTGTTTGTAGTGATCAGTTGACAGCCCACTTCCAGCAAAGTTCCGCTATCGACTTAGAGTGCACCCTGTGTAGTAAGAGACGCATCGGCCGAAGGAGGAAATCCTGGCTATGTTTTTATCAAAGGCGGTGGTCCTCAGTCTTACGCTTATTATAATAAAAGCCTTTATATTTTATTTTATTTATTTAATTAAGTATACGAAATAGGATACAGTCGGTACTTTGCAAAGTATCAATGATTTTAGTAGCTGCATTTACACAATACAAGGTAGACCTTTTGGTAGTGACTTGTATCGGTGGTGAAAATTTGCGTTACAGTTCCACGCATAATAAACGTAATTTGTGTCCATCAGCGGTGGTGGCCTAGTATTAGAACATTTGACTCGGAAGCGCAGACCCAGGTTCGATTCCCGGCGCATGCATAGAGTTACGTGCTTTTGTAGTTACGTTTTCAAAGTTACGTGCTTTTGTGAATTTGAAGTAGCAAAACCACTCGCTAACTGTGAAGGAAAACATCGTGAGGAAACCCACGGCTTAGTTGGCTCCACACCACACGTATTGACTTGTGTTTCGTGTGGGCTAGGTCGAATAAGCTGTCAGGATGGTATATGTGCTGGGCAAGCCTACTCCATCTAAAACAATGTCCCAGGCACTGCAGCGCCGAGTGGTCTCTTCATTCATCTAGTGTGAGTGAAGGTGCCACTGGACGCTGTATAAATCATCTCACTATGTAGATGCAAAGGCTTTAGTCCATTATATAAACTCACTCCACAGCTTAAAAGGATTGATGCCTCAGTTTACAGATTCAGCGACTGTAGGTAATCCCAAAAGTTATGGTATCGTTCCGAATCGCGATCCGGTTTACGTACGCTTCACTTTTTGACGATAAATAAAATATCACAAAAGCAACATTTACTGCAAGTAAAATTTCCTATTTGGTTGTGGCACACGAGAACTGACTTCTAGTATATTATTGAAATAAAATAGCTCTTCGTAAACACTTCACATTTTGTACGAATAAAATACTTCCTTACTTCGAATGACGATGATAGGTATGGTCTGAAATCGTGAGAAAATACCATACAAATATTGTTTTATCATTTCAGGTGATGAGGTGGTCCTTAAAAGTTTTGTGGAACCCCTTGGGAACTATCGGAAAAATAAGGGGATTTCGATACCTTTTAGAAATATTTCTCTTTGCTCGTTTTGATCTTGTTTTTCCTGTGAACTAGGCTTTCTAAGATGCTGTAGGTGCTAGGCAAGTCTTTTAAACGTTTAAGCCATTTAGCGTTTAAGCCATTTAAACGTGTCCCAGGCACTGTAGTGACCGAGCGATCAGGTCGCTTCACACATCTAGTGTGAGTGAAGGCGCCACTAGACTGTATGAATTCTCTAAGGCTATGGTTTATTCAGCGTCCAGTGGCACCTTTACTTACACTAGATGGGTAAAAAGACCACTTGATGCTGCAGTGCCTGGGACATTGTTATTCATATTGGTTTGAATCCTCTGAGATACTCGTAGATGCAAAGGTCTTAATGTTTATATCCATGTCATTGTATTGCTGACTGTACCTACATGACACGTGATGCAGCATTTTCAAATGACACCCCTAAAATTTTATTTGCGTGTTCAGTCAACGTTTTTAGTCGCGGCTTAACGGCGTTTTCGTCGATTTAACGCGCCGCTACAGATTACGTGGCGAGATTTAACGCCGCTCCGAGGCGCGATACGGCCTTGGTGGGAGACGAAAAAAGCCTTTTAAATACCTGGGGGGTGATTCTCAGGAGCATAATCTACAACAAATATAAATATAGCGTCACTTTTCTTTTGAATACTCTAAAAAACGACTTGTTTGAAATAATTTGTTATTTCCAAATGTCCGAAACCGGGGCCTACATCTCGGCCTCGGTTCCGGAAATTATCGTGTGTTAATCGCCTCGCTTGAAACAGGTACAGATCTATCTCTGCCCTCTTTTCTTCTTATTCTTCTTCTTAGGGTGCTTCTCCGACTCAGCGAAGGTTGGCGGTCTGCATATTTATCTTTGTTTCTCGCGAGGCGAAATAGCTGGACAGCAATCGCGATCCACCGAGTCCACCATCGTAGGTATCTTAGGGTGGCATTAATAGTCGTCAGCTCATGCTCGAGCTCAAGTAGGTGATCTCAAAAAACAAAAATGCTTATGTCAAGTCTCGGCTAATGTCAACTAGCTTGAGCTTGACATTGACATTAGGCAAGGTGATTTTGTTTTCTGAGTTCACCTACTTGAGCTCGAGCTTGAGAGGACGACTATTAATGCCACCCTGGGTGTGCCACCTTCTTCTGGATCGGTTCCTCAATTCTGAGTATCGTGACCATATACAATGGTTCTCCACGGTTATGAGCGCGGTGGGATGCATGCTGGATGGATCCACCTGCTGCCCTCTTTAGGGCATCGGGCCAGTGCATTGGTAGTCTGCCCCCCCCCCCCCTCCGTCTGCCTTCCATCTGGCCCAAGATTATCTGTTTTTCCAGAGTATGATGTGGTGATCGCATAATATGCCCAAAAGAGCTGAGGGCCCTCTGGCGACAAACTGTTGACAGTCGCTTCGTGCCACCTTGGCTAATGTCAATTTCAAGCTCAAGCTAGCGTCTATTAATATGCTCACAGCTACTCAACCGTGACATTACCCAAGGCTTGACATTAGAAAATTTTGTTTTCTGCGATCACCTACTTGAGCTGGATCTTGAGCTGACGACTATTAATGCCACCCTTAGATACTCGTACTTAGAAAAATATGTATTTTAAACCAAAAAATACGAAAATATGCGCTCGATTGTTCCTACAAATTGTAACAGTTCGCTAATGGCGACGAAAACACGTGTCCTTGAACTGGGAATTAAAAGAAAAGAAAAAAAAAAACGATATGTTAAACTTTTTAAAATAAATCCCGCTTAAGTGGCCATCAGCCCACGGCTAAGGTTTTTATCTTTGCACCGGTCCGGGCGCTTTATCCACTCAGATAAATTAAGTACCATTTGGAACAAAAACTCGAGACTGTCCCACATTTAATGCTATTCGTGAAAACCCCCTGGTGTTAAGCAGATCTGCTTTGTTGAAATGTTTTGTGTATCCGTGTAGGTTTGGTGCAGGGGATAACCTTCGGAAGAGGCATATGTTTACGTCTGTTTATATTGAAGTAAGATGTAAAAGTAAGTAAGTAAATAAAAAGCATTTATTTGTTACTGCAATCACACACACATAATACAATTATTAGCACCTTATGAACTACAAAATCTTCGTTCAGAAATTATAAGCATTGCTTTGAAAATGGTCGCATATTTTCTAATTTTGCACTGTTGTCGCATATTTTCTAATTTTGCCATGTTTTTTTTTCACATAATCCTTAACCCCTCCGAGGGGTTACCCTCCGGCAACTTCCTTTCTATCAAATCCTATCGTCAAAACAAACAATACAACCCATAAATTGTCAGAAAAAAAATATTGATAGAGTCTTAGTTCGAAAAAAATATTTTGCCTGGCGTTGACACCCTATCTTCGAAAAAAAAATTATTGTTAATAACTTGCCACTTGAAAAATTACCGCATTTAGTCAAAATTTCAAAATGGTCCACTTGAACACTTGACACTTTTGATTCCAAATAAAAATATTTGTCTTAAAATTTACACCATTTCAGCCCTGATATTTATATAAATTTAATAAGATTTTTGGCTCGTAAATATACAATGCCTGAAAAGTTACGATTTTGTTTGAAAAACAAAAAGCCGGGGAAAAACCTAGTAGTACGTTTAACTGCGTACCGGGCACCTAAAAATACACTCGACGGTCTATCATAAAACACGATTCAGTTTTATGAGACACGCCGTTCAATATCGCGCAATACGGATGATATTTGTATTTTATTGCTTTATCGGCGACCGTACGAGGTGAAGGCTTCTACTAACAGGGAGGTACAGAAGGCCTTTTCGCGCACAATACACATTTATTTATTTATTTTATTTTCAGAGGTTATGGCTAAGCATTAAAGTAAGCAAAAAACATAAGTAGAAAAAAGCCAGTTACAAGTTTTCTGTTTTTTATTTTTATTTTATTATTTTTTCGTGAATTTCCAATGCAGATCAAACTGACATACGATATAAAGCCTTTCTGCAGTGTTTTTTATTAATCAACAAAAATAAAAGAAAACACATCGAAATTACATTTCTCCCAATTCGGGTTTTTCAACTTTGACCGCTAATTACTCGAATAAAAGGCCCATAAAGTGGCAGATTTTTTATGCTTTTCTGAAGGTTCAAGTTGTAGTAAAGTTTTTGAAATCAATCAAAAATCCTTCAGACCCCTACTTTTTTTTCTCCCCATACTAACTTTTTAGATGATGTTTTCTCTAAAACGGCATTTTTGAACTTTGGATCGAAATTGCGGTATCTTTTACAAGTTTAAAGCTGATCATTATTTTTTTAAAAAAATAACCATAGCTAGATAATTCTTCCCAAAAAAACCTTAAAAGCCTCATAACTTCCAAACGTCAAAAAATCGCTGAACGTAGATGGGGGTGATTCGAGTACCCCTAGGGGTGCTCTATCTCTGGACTACCGCTTGACACTATTTTTTGGGACACCCTGTATAAGAAAAAAGTATATTTTTCGAGAATAGAAAATATAAAACCGAAAGTAAGGCATTGTAATACCAATACCCAGAGACACTACGATTCGATAATAAAGCCGCGGAATTTCTTACACTTTTTTATGCGAATGCTTATTTTATAATTTTTTTTCTTCATTATTAATTTTAAAAAAATTCTTACCACCTAAAAAATACATTACCTATGGTAATTATATTTGTACATTTTAACGCACACATTTGTATCCAGAGTAAATGATGATAATAATACCCAAAAATATGACGTAAACGAATGCTCGGTTAGTAGAAGTGTTCCTTTACTTTTTAATGTTTGACGCCTTTTATATAAAACGGTCCTTCTGTGTTTGTTTTTTTTTTGTGGTTCAGAACCCAGAAAATCGATTCCACAGAAACACAGACCTTATTTGTATAACGTAAATAGGTGCCAATTTTCCTTACCGACTGGTTTTGGCCTGAGACTGATAAATATAGATTTTGCACCGGTTATTTACCGGCTAATTTTTTTTGTGTATTTAAAAATGTTGATCGAAACTTTATTTGTTTTGTGGTTGGGTGTTTAACCGCTTGGTTGGCGTAAAAAATGTTCCAGTACCCTTAGGTCGTCTATGAGCCGAAGTAATACCAATTGATTAACCAATTGGTAAAAAGTAAATGCGAGTAACAAACCTTTTTCAACGTTACACGGTTTTATACAATCCCTGTCTCTGAAAAAAGTCCTTTTTCCACTGAGACATATACTTGTACACTTGTACAGGTCACATCTCATCCTAACTTTTTAATATACTTCTAATATTTATTATATTTCTAATATTTTAATATAATATATATAACAATATTGGGCGATGGCCGTGACAAGTAAAAGGCGTAATTTAATGGCAGTTGGATCCACGCGCAACTATTGATTTCACAACGATAATTATCACTTACGGCAGTTGGATCCATTTGCTGTAAGTGATATCGTTGTGAAATCAATAATTTACGTATAGCTTTACCAAAGTGTCGCCCGCATGTGCCAGTATACAGATTCGATTAGTTACAGGAAAACGCTCCCAGGAAACCATCCATATTTTTTTTACGTTTCATCAAACAAAATGTATGGGGAAAGTTTTTATCGATTTTTGTCATTCAGCATTTAGTAACTTGAGTAACGGTCGTCGCCTGTATTCTTTTAAGCAATATCTTTTTCATCTCCCTTGCTCGGAAAGTACGCTGTTACTTTAAACATGCGATCGTAGAAGATCCTTTTTTAAACCGCTTTGTATTTTTGTGCGCTTCGAAATTTGAACTCGACGCCCTAATAAAAAAAAATATAAGGAACTCCTTCAACTTGTAGCATTGCCTAGCAACGGGTTGTTAATTTTATGACACTTCAAGAAGACACGATTTGTAATCAACAACCCGTTGCTAGGCAACGCCACATACTCCTTTGTGAAGAAGCAAAAAAGAAGGAAACTCATTTCACTAACCTCTAGGGTAGGTACGCACCTACCTATGTCTATTGTTTGTCACGCTTGGCTAACAAAATCATTTCCTCGCTTCTGTGAGATGAAAAGTTTTGTGTTTCGCACGAATGCAATATTATTTGCGTCTCGAGCTTCTGAATGCCTCGCTACGCTCAGGTTTCTTTTTTTGAACCACTCGCTACGCTCGTGGCTCAATTTTAGAAACCTTCGCTAGCTCGGTATTCAATACAAGCACTCGCCGCAAACAATAATTTTGCATTCTTGCATAACAAATAACTATTTCATCTCCCACGCTCGGAAAGTTTGCTGTCACTAGTAACTTACGATCGTGTAAAGGCCGGATTTAAACTATCTGCATTTTTGTGCGCTTCGAAATTTGAACGCGACGCCGGGACAGTCTTTCTCGCGCCCTATGATGTTGAAAAAGAAAAAAACACTGGCCATTTAAGGCGCTGGGCATAGTGAATTAGCCCGCGCGCAAAAAATGCACAAAAACGATTCCCGTATCAAATACACAAAAAAAAATCGAAAATATTCACATATCAAACCCTAGAATTAGGTGAGAGCTATCTAAAACAGCCAGTTTTGTGTTGATACCCGTAACAGATTGCAAGATATTTTGTTTGAAAAAAAGTGCGCCGCCTATTTTTTTTCATCAAAAATATCTTCAAAACGTTTATGAATGTCAACACGAAACTGGCTGTTTTAGATAGGTCTCACCTAATTCTAGGGTTTGATATGTGAAAATTTTAGATTTTTTTTGTGTATTTGATACAGGACTCGATTTTGAGCATTTTTCTTGGCGCGCGGGCTATTCACTATGTACAGCGCCTTAAGTAGATGCCAAATCCCGACGGAAAAAAGAGCCTCATTCATAGTTCGTTTACACGCGTATTTCAGCGAAAGTGATTGTTCGTGCCCATTCTCTATACAAAACTGTGGATGTAAATGGTGCATAAGCATCTTTTAAAAAGGTAAAGTCACGGAATAGAACATTCAGAAACGCGGTTTCTTCTTATAGTCTTTTCAATATTTTGTACACTATATTTATTTTAAAATACCAGTAAATAAAAAAAAATGGTTCGCTTCTGTTTTATCAAATAGATAATTTTGTTTTGGTTTGTTAAATACATTTTTTCAAACAATATTACTAATTTCATTTTTTATCTCCTAGAAATTTTTAATTTATATGGTAAAAGTTCAGAATGCACCCGAAAAAAAAAACATTCTTTTATTTACATTATTTTTGTGTCTGGATAAATAAACTTCAGGAAATCTATACTTATAATAAAACTCTAGAGAAGTCAATTCTGTACACTGAATATTTTTAGAAAAAAACTAGCAGGGGTTACTAAGTAAACTATTCTGAATCCAAAAATGCAAAAAAAACGGTCTATGTCTGTCTGTCTGTCTGTCTTTCTGTCTGTATGAACACGATAAACGCGAACACCGCTGAATAGTTTTCAACCAAACTTAACATGGTCGTAACTCACGTTTCTGGGCGTAACTTAGGCTATCCAATGTTTAGTATACATTACGGGTTGCAATTTTAACTTCGTTTTTTGTAAGAAATATTCATAATTTGGATATGGCTTCTTAAAAAGATATGTTAATAACGTGATACTGAACATATTTCTGCAAAAAAAAAAAAAAGTCCGAATTTAAACCTCATTCTCTCGGAAACATACATTGCGGGTTGCAATTTTAACTTGATTTTTTGTAAGAAATATCCATAATTTTGATATGGCTTCTTGAGTAGGTATGTAAAGATCTTGATACTGAACATATTTCTGAAAAAAAAAAAACAAGTCCGACTTTATTATCTCGGAAACCGTTGATTTCCCAGACATAGTTCCTTGGGCAAAAATGTTCGTTATAATGAGGACTATACGTGGTCTCCCACTTTGTTGGCGGTCTTTTAACACTCTGTATATTATCACGCTACGACTTTTGTCATTTGGGGCGCCATATTGAAAATGAAAAGTCGGCATTTGTTTTTATTTAATTTAGCGGAAAATGTTAGTTCTACAAGCGTAGCATAAGGCCGGGTTAGATCTTATCTATGGGTTTAAAACAATAGGTATCTCACTCTTTTGTTTGCCGTAGAGCGGGATGGACAGAGCCATAGATACGCTCTAACCCAGCCTTATGATCCTTGCTGGAGGGAATAGTGAGTGGTTTTCGGTGGAGGTCGGACAAAGTATATCGATGTTAGCAATGAAGTACTGTTGCGTCGCGGTCGAAAGGTTCTGGGTTTGAACCCACGCGTTGTTGAATTTTTTTTTTGTGCCTTTTTAAAATATTTACTCTACTGAGCCCAACTTGATATTAAAAAAATATATTTTCTTTGCCGTAAAGCGGGATAGACAGAGTTATTTGCCGTAGACACGCTCTAACCCAACCTTATGCTTTGCTTGCTGGCTTAGCATGAGAATGGGTAAGACCTTATCAATGGGCTTATAACTTTATCTATCCCACTCTACGTCGAGGGCGATACACATAAACCCCTTTACTTCCTAAGCAATTCTTATGCTAAGCTTCCTGGTATCTTACACGGGCGATACCTAATCTAAACAATACATATTTTATTATAAATGTATTGTTTAGATTAGGGCACACACAGACAGACACCCAGACAGGCACACCCTCATAAACACATAAACAGACACACACACAAAGCTATCAAACTTATGACACCCCTCTTTTTTGGTCGGGGTTAAAAAAAACCTTCCTTTTGAGTTTTCCTCCACAGTCGAATTGAAATTAAATGCCAAATGTGTAAAAACGCATACGAAGTCGCGGGCACAACTAGTTATTAATAAAACGAATGGTTTTAATACCAACGAAGCTCAAAACTTTAGTGCGGCAGCCGTAACTACAGTAAAATATGCTTTTAAAAGGAACTTATTTGACTCACCTATTTTGCCTGTAAGTACTCGTAGTTGTCTATAGAGTTTTTCCCACTTGGCTAACAAAATCATTTTGTGAGATGAAAAGTTTTGTGTTTCGCACGAATGCAATATTATTTGCGTCTCGTGCTTCTGAATACCTCGCTACTTTCAGGTTTCTTTTTTTGGACCACTCGGTACGCTCGTGGCTCAATTTTAGAAACCTTCGCTAGCTCGGTTTTCAATACAAGCACTCGCCGCAAACAATAATTCTGCATTCTTGCATAACAAATAACTATTTCATCTCCCATGCTCGGAAATATGCTGTTACTTTAAACATGCGATCGTAGAAGATCCTTCTTTGAACCACTTTGTATTTTTGTGCACTTCGAAATTTGAACTCGACGCCCTAATAAAAAAAAGGAACTCCTTCAACTTGTAGCGTTGCCTAGCAACGGGTTGTTGATTTTATGACACTCTAAGAAGACACGATTTGAAATCAACAACCCGTTGCTAGGCAACGCCACATACTCCTTTGTGACGAAGCAAAGAAGAAGGAAACTCATTTCTCTAACCTCTATGTAGGTACCTACTGTTAGGTTTTATTATTATTACTCGGTTTTGTTCATAAAATATATTTTTTAATCAACTGTCGATTATTAAAAGTAGGTTTTGGTTTCCGTAACGCTGGCCACATCGATTCGAATACGCAAACTAAGTGGCAGCTGCTCTATAAATAGTTGGACGCATCGTCAGTTGAGTCATTCGGTTGCGGCCGTTCGCTTGGAACGGACGTGTCTATGCCGGTTTTCTAAATTGAAGTCAGTGCTACCTAGTGAATATTGTGTCGAAATAAATATATTTGTTGTATCTGGATTACTGTATCTGAATTATTCTGGAGGAATAAATATCTACACCCAAGTCACGTAAGTTGTTTGAGTTTATTATATTTCAGAAGTGGCACACCCACTTGTCATGAGGCTTATTTTTGCTCAAGTAAAAATCTATTATTTCAAGTAAATATGTTTTTGCATGAAAATTATACGAAAATAGGTTTGTTTTAGCCATTTCCTTTCAATTAATCAAGCCATTCTATTGTTATCGAGTGGTTATTAGTGAGGTTATTTTTGTCCTATTTAATTGTATTCTGTGTTTTGGCAATTTAATAAACCTTTTATTTATCTAAACATGAAACATGAAGGAATCTCCATTTTCATCATTAACATGCGTTTTTATTTTCATTTTTATGTCAATCCATCATCCTTGGGAGAACATACTGAAGACCGGCTACGGCGCGTTGCCATTCCTGACTACCCTGGCTGACCGAGTGAGGCTGAGGCTGGTTGAACTACAAGGCTCGCGGGCGTCAAGGTGGGCGAAGTTCGCTGCCGACGCCGTGCACGTGCGCCGTGACGCAGTGTTACTTTAGAAAAGGTGAGATGTTGCAGTTCCAATTTTATGATGATGATAGAATGCTAATGAAAGAGCAAAAATCCTTAAGATGATTCAAATAAAAGTTATAGGTTATATTGTTGCAAATGTGAGTGTATGCGCAGTATGCTAGAGGACTTTCGTGAGTAATATTGTTGACGTTGTGGCTCGGAAAAGTTGAGCGTGGCTCGTGTTAAACCGCCAAGTCTTCGGCTGCCTTGCATTTTTACTTGTTAGATATGGCCAAAATATTATGTAACCTCCTCCGTTTTATGGTTTTTAGGAGCGCTAGGCCTTTGTTTATTTTTCCGACACCGTCATTTACTTATCTATCCATCCATGATATTTTTGCGTTTTTGCCATTATCCATCCATGATATTTTTGCGTTTTTACCATTTGTAACACCTTGTGGTGGTATCCACATTTGGAGCGTCTGACCATTTACAAAGGGTCTCTGTTATGATTTGGGGTCTGTCCAATGGGAGATGGTGCCCGGAGTGAAGGAAAATTGAGCGATCGTTAAATCCCATCTTTCCTAGATTGCTGCTGGCTGTTGAAAACATTGGCGAGTGCGCGCGCACATTCATGTGTGTGTTGCGGCTCAATATCTCGGCGATCCTATGGCCGATTTGGCTCACGTCCGAACTTGAAAATCTGTTGGTTTTGTTCACTCAACTGCCAGGTTTCGTCACGCTCTCTGACCATTGATGCTCTGGTTGTCGTCAAGCTAACGTTCATACATGCAGGCATCTGATTGTTCGGGTGAGAGCCTCGCTCGCTCGTTCGCTGGTTCCTGTAAGACGTAGCGTCGCAAAACGTAGGTGACCTTAAGTGCAGTGATCTCTTTGTGTATTCCCTCCTCATCCTTGTTGCATGGGGACGTAATATTCCTCTTATCGACTTGCCTGCGTACCCACCTGCTCGGGTTGCCTGATATCTTAGGTTTGATTGAGATTCATAAGAATAAATCGGTCAACACTCTTTGAACTGACTGCGTGCACTAGTTATGAAAAGTTAACTCAGAGCCGTTGCAGATGGTTCTTTGGTTAATTTTGATATCTCTATAGTAATGGTCATTTCCAATAGCCATTGATGATGATGTCCGGCAACTGCTGCTGATCTGATGGACTTCGCTGGTATGGCCGAGTGTGATTAATGTGGTTTTTTTTTTGCGGTGGATGTTCGTCCGCAAATGTCACATGTCAGTACTCCATTCTGGTAGTTATATTTGATAGGTATTTTCGAAAGCCATTAAACACAATTACAAAGGACTTAGACATAGACGTTGTACCAACAGTCAATGTAGAAACAGTTGGACCATTCCGGAACCCATTTTCCCATTACGGTACAGCTACAGTTTTGTGAGCGGCGTGCGGCGGCTTGTCACTGGGGACTGGATAGAAATGATGGTGGTATTGTACGACTAGTTCACAGACAAAATTGGTTTAGCCCGGTTGATCATGGTTAAGTGTACCTTCTTCTTCTTTGATCCATTTACTCCTTTGTGGAGTCTGGGGCTGAAACGAGGGCTCTCCATTCATCTCTGTTCATGGCTGGGGAGGGTAGCTCTGGATAAGTTGCTCCCTTCTCTTTCGTCTCAGAGAGAACGGATCTCTTCCACGTCTGAATCGGTCTTCCGGATAATCATGAGCCTCCGGCGGGTTTCCATTCGCGACACGGGATGTGGTGTTCGGATCTTGACAGGGTATGTCCCAACCAACGCCACTTGCGTTCCCTGATGTCTTAGGTTACGGGGTTTTGTTTCATGATCTGCCACAGTTCGGCATTTGAGATGGTGTTGGGCCAGTGTCTTCGTAGGATGCTTCTCAGACAGTGGTTGACGATAACTTGGACCTACCTAGTAGTTTTTATTCTAGTAGGCTGTAATCTTTTCTAGTGCATAAAGGTACTACAAGGATAGAAAACAAAAGGAAATCCTCTTTATTTTAAAGTTTATTGTTTAGCATTGAAGGTTACAACACTTCTAACTAAGCCTATGATGATGGTGTTTTTCAAATTCGTGTAGTGTACCACCATGTAGGTTATTATTCTGATGTTGTTTGAGTGAAACAATTTTGTGGATCCATTCAGATACCACTAGTATTTGCTGTATGGTTGGTTGATTGAAGCGGTATGTGACTAATGAATTGTTCATGTGGTTTTCACTCCATATGAGAGGTGGTATATAACGCTGTGTACGCTGTGTATATATATTCTACACCTCATCGTAGAAGGCTCTGTGGGCGCTGGTGTTTTCTGCTTTTCATAGAAAGTGGTAGAGTTCTCTGTGATTTCTGAAGTGCTGTGCGTTCTGTTGTGATTTTTACCTCTAATAGAGGATGGCTGAGAGTGATATGTGACCCTCAACCCCTCGTGGTAAAGGCTTATCTGTTAACTCATTCCAGTTTCAAAAACTTTCCGTTGCTTATTTTGGGATTTTAAAAGAAGAGATATTAAAAGAACACCTACCCTATGTTTAGAGAAAAGGCGTCAATCTATGAAGTTCTGAGTGCTAAAATTAAAATGAGAACATCAAATAGAAGTGATAAATACTACTAAATATTACTGTTTGCATGGCCGCTCAGTGAAGTGGTCTACGGCAGGTCTTGGTCTTGCCTGAGTGAGACGCTATGAAGCATTATGCAATCCTTGGTTTGAGTCTGAGATACTTTTATTTTTCAAGCGGCGCAACTTATTGAATTTGAATTAAGGTCCCTGTAAAATTAACGGTCCGCTTTTTATTTTTGGAAAGTGAAACCGAGTCAATGTAGGGTCGATTTAGAGTCTATGTAGAGTGGATGCAGAGTAGATGCAGAGGCGATGCAGAGTCGATGCAGAGTCGATGTAGATTCAATGTAGTAGAGTTAGTGTAGAGTCAAGTAGAGTTAGTGTAGAGTCCTTGTAGTAGAGTTAAGGTAGAGTCAGAGTGAATGTAGAATAAATTCGCAAGAAAAGAAAAAAACTTATGTGCGTTCTTTGTCGCAATCGTCATCCCGATAAGTTTATTGTCTTTAAAATGAAAATTGTGGTTCATTATTTGAAGTGTGGTGGTTATGATCGATGATCTTGATGTTTATTAAGCTTCTCTATACAGACTCTCAGCTTAATTGTTTCAAGTTCCAGAAAATGCAACTCGATGAAACATCAGGCGACGGCTGAGGACGAAGTGGAGATGTGGCGCAGTGAAGGGCCCAGACAAGGTCACCGCAGCCCAATGTCATCGCAGCCCCAGTCGCCGAGAGAGAGCTGCCTGGTCGCAGCCCCAGTCGCAGAGAGAGAGCTGCCTGATCGCAGCCCCAGTCGCCGAGAGAGAGCTGCCTGATGGCAGCCCCAGTCGCCGAGAGAGAGCTGCCTGATGGCAGCCCCAGTCGCCGAGAGAGAGCTGCCTGATGGCAGCCCCAGTCGCCGAGAGAGAGCTGCCTGATGGCAGCCCCAGTCGCCGAGAGAGAGCTGCCTGATGGCAGCCCCAGTCGCCGAGAGAGAGCTGCCTGATGGCAGCCCCAGTCGCCGAGAGAGAGCTGCCTGATCGCAGCCCCAGTCGCCGAGAGAGAGCTGCCAGATCGAGACAAAAGTGAACGGTGCGCTTGAAGTATCGCAACCGTATTTACCAGCGGTACCCTTGAAGTATGGTGCCGCCTGATTCGTAGTTTTTCTTTTCTCTTGTGGACGCTCTGCGCTTGAAGTATCGCACCGTTCGCAAAAGAAAGGAAACAGAGAATAAATATATGTATACACAACAAGAACGGTGCGCTTGAAGTATCGCAACCGTGGGATTTTTCTTGTGAATCGTGCGCTTGAAGTATCGCACATTCGCAAGGAAAGTATATGTATGTTTTTTTTCTAACGGTGCGCTTGAAGTATCGCAACCGTAGGATTCAGCGGTGCGCTTGAAGTATCGTATCCGTCTGACAATAAGAAGCGAAAAGTATCGCAACTGTAGGATTGGGCGGTGCGCTTGAAGTATCGTATCCGCCTGATCACAAAATGTGAACGGTGCGCTTGAAGTATCGCAACCGTATTTACCAGCGGTACCCTTGAAGTATGGTGCCGTCTGATTCGTAGTTTTTTTTTTTTCTCTTGTGGACGCTCTGCGCTTGAAGTATCGCACCGTCCGCAAAAGAAAGGAAACAGAGAAGAAATATATGTATACACAACAAGAACGGTGCGCTTGAAGTATCGCAACCGTGGGAATTTTCTTGTGAATCGTGCGCTTGAAGTATCGCACATTCACAAGGAAAGTATATGTATGTTTCTTTTTCTAACGGTGCGCTTGAAGTATCGCAACCGTAGGATTCAGCGGTGCGCTTGAAGTATCGTATCCGTCTGACAATAAGATGCGAAAAGTATCGCAACGTAGGATTGGGCGGTGCGCTTGAAGTATCGTATCCGCCTGATCACAAAATGTGAACGGTGCGCTTGAAGTATCGCAACCGTAGGATCCAGCGGTGCGCTTGAAGTATCGTATCCGTCTGGATCATTAGATGGGAACGGTGAAAAAAAAAAAAAAAAAAAAAAAAAAAGCAACCGTAGGTAATTGCAATAGGTAATGTAAAAACTTTTTCTGTTAGTGGCATACTTACGAAGGACTCAATTGGCCGTGTGTTAGGTTCGTGTTGTCAGGATGGACGAGTGTTAGGTTTTATTATTATTACTCGGTTTTGTTCATAAAATATATTTTTTAATCAACTGTCGATTATTAAAAGTAGGTTTTGGTTTCCGTAACGCTGGCCACATCGATTCGAATACGCAAACTAAGTGGCAGCTGCTCTATAAATAGTTGGACGCATCGTCAGTTGAGTCATTCGGTTGCGGCCGTTCGCTTGGAACGGACGTGTCTATGCCGGTTTTCTAAATTGAAGTCAGTGCTACCTAGTGAATATTCTGCCCATATTGTGTCGAAATAAATATATTTGTTGTATCTGGATTACTGTATCTGAATTATTCTGGAGGAATAAATATCTACACCCAAGTCACGTAAGTTGTTTGAGTTTATTATACTACCTACCTATACCTATGTCTTTTGTTTGTCACGCATGGCTAACAAAATCATTTCCTCGCTTCTGTGAGATGAAAAGTTTTGTGTTTCGCACGAATGCAATATTATTTGCGTCTCGTGCTTCGCTACGCTCGTGGCTCAATTTTAGAAACCTTCGCTAGCTCGGTATTCAATACAATCACTCGCCACAAACAATAATTTTGCATTCTTGCATAACAAATAACTATTGTTTCTGAATTTAATGTTACCAACGAGATATTTAATATCACAGTACGGGCAGCATGGTAAGCCCGAGATAGGCCCTTCTCTATGCAAAACGGTTAACTTGTCGGTCGGGCTCGAGTTGGCTCTACGCCAACATGGCGATGGAGACAAAAATACAACATGTTTATTAAAATGGAATTAACTACTTTTTGCTCGACATGACCCTAATCTATTGTCATCTCGAGTCCCGCCTGCCATGCTCGCACAATAGACATGGCACGTCTGTCACTCGAGTTCGAGAGAGTGTCAAAACGACCATGCTAAGCATACAGGTAACCTGTTTTGTAGCCCTTGAGTTTAGCTTCAAAATGTAGGCTACCCGCTGCCCGCTGTATACTAAACTAGACTAAATTTGAATTGAATTGAATTATGGGTAAAGCTAACCTAACACCACTGATGCGACGAAATCATCACAACAATCATCAATTTCCATTATAGAAGATAGTTTCATTAAAAAAATACAATATTGTTTTGAACCATTATTTATTTTTTTACTTTTTTTGCTGTAATGTTTTATTCCCTTAGGTTAGCAAAAAACAAAACAAACATAAAAAAATGAGTTTTATCTTAACAGTTCAAAACTAATTTGGTTAGTGTACTTTCACGTGTCTTTCACAAACCGGGTCGGATTTCGCCCAACGTCCTTTGAAACAATGATATGAAATAACGACATAATGACAAGGTACTTACGTATATTTTTTTCGTGTGTAAAGATTGTGATCACATTATTTATGAGTATAGCTTGTAGGCCGTTGTAGGCCTCTGATTGCGCGTATTTGTGGCAAAACTATGTGCAGATGAAAAGCTCACCATTTACGAGGCAATAAATTTGTGTGTCAAAACGCAAAAATCACGATATATTTTGTGGCCTCTCTGTATAACATCAAAATATACATCGCGCCATTTAATTCTCACCTTTCACTACTTGGAAACAACGCACATTCTCCTGTACCAAAGCGTCGTTCCTTACTAAAAGGGCAAAGGAGCATCACAAGATAAATTCCTCACAAATCTATTTGTGCTGAAGCTAGGCATCGGTTTTGAGTCGTATTACAACGTGACAAAGGCTAGTTTAGCTCGGTGAAGAAGGAATGAGTAAGTTTGGTCATATGTCGGGGCAAAATCAATAGGCAGGAAGGGAATTCTATCATATTTCCTCCGCAATAGGGTCCCATTAAATCTGAAGGATCAACGTGATCGCGACAGGGTTAGAGAAAGTGGGGTCATTTAGATGATTTAAATATCTGAAAATAAAATACATTAGTAAAAAAGTTAGTAAAATATAACCCAAATTATTAAGCCAATCAGGCCAGTAGTAATTTTATAAATATATAGGTATGTAAAACAAGTTCGTGTTAGTTATTACACCATTTATAACTCGAGAACGGGTGGACCGATTTTTAAGACTTTTGATTTGTTGGATTTCTCTCGGCCCCGAATAGCAGATTAACCATTAAAACAACGGAAAAACTCACGAGAAAAAAAAAGTCTGCGCGGACGAAGTCGCGGGCAAAAGATGGTAATAATATAAAGTTTTTTTTTTTGGTTGATGGCAAATATATAAAACTGTTAAATAATTTAAGCTTTTTGTATTATTAATGTAAATTACCAAAACTTCTATAATAAGGGAATAACAAATGTTGAATACGTTTGGTATTTTGTTATTATTTTATCTTTGAATTCATTTTTGTGGTCATATTCGAGATTTCGACTATCCATTGTTCGCCCAAAAATATTATTCTAGCGACCTTTATTCAGCCAAGTAGCTAATGCCACAGGACTTTCGACTAATTAACAAATTCAATCCTACCTGAAACATAAATAGGGTAGGGCTTACCCGAAAAGCCCAAAGGGAAGAAAAAATCCCTGAAATCCAGGAAGCGAAATAAAAATCTTCTTTCAGCCAAATGTAGCATAACAAGTCGTAATCGAGCTCAACACTGAAGCACCTGTCACTGCCATTCTGGCACTTAAGTCTAGTGCCTTATGTGTTATTATACTTCACTGCGACTGTTTTCGCGACAGTAAATAATCTGGGTACCTCAAGATTGGTTCTGTAGGTTTGATAGCTAAATAAAACATCGCAGATCTAAAGATAGGTATTTACTAGTAACTACAATTCAGGTATACAAAATTTGTTATATTGAAAACAAATAAAGTCAATGCTCTTGCGATACGAGCATATTTTTAAATCTAAATTATTCGTCATCATCATCAGTTCCGTTTATCCCTAATCAGGGACATGGCTCTCAAAACAAATTTCCATTCTGGCCGATTTTGCGCCTTCATCTCAAGCTCAGATATTATTTTGCTTATAATGGTAGTTTAAACTTGGTTGTATTGATGGTTAGGAAACACAATTATTATGTTCATACAAATGTGATCCGGAATTACTCAATTTTTACCCACTTTAATAAAGTAAAAATTTGATCAAACTGTTAATTTAAATTAGGCTATTTCTGCGATGACGAAATTAGGCGATGCTAAAATTGTTGTAATATAAACGTCCGCTAGTAAAACCATGTAAGTTTATACATTAACCTGTGTAATAATCTCATGTAAAGTCTATTTAATATAAAGACTACCACATTGCAAAGGAAATGGCGAAGGATTTCAGCCCTTAGAGCAAAGTTTCTAAGGTCTGAGTTAGACTGCAGAGAAGTGCTTAGTGTGGTGGATCAATTAACACATTATTGCGGGCTCAATGCGCCATGCGAATGGCGACACATTACAAGGTTCGTTAGGACGGTTCAATGCACTTGTCTGTTCTCTATAATTTTATCAGGGCTTTCAGTGGTTAGGTATGTCGGCCACACGCTAGGATACCCCTTTTTGTTCGATTGGTGCCCTTATGCCGCGCGCAGTAAGAGATTCCATGGGGTATCTGTGACTGTGGCCGACCGTACGTAGAGATAGTGCTGTATTTGACTCCTGGTACAACAAGAGGGGTATTATAAGTTTGACCGCTACGTGTATGTGTGTCTGTGTGTCTGTCCGTCTGTCTGTCTGTGTTTGTGTTGCTACGAAGTTTGTAGTAACTCTCGTAGCGATGCTACGCACCAGTGACTTGTGTTTTCACTTGTTTTTTTATATCCACTGACCCTCAAGCCAAGTTAAAATAAATACCTCATTATTTACGTTCAACATTAATAAACCTCCGAAGCAGCGTAACCAAAGTGAAAAAATATACACTGAGTGAAAACTAATTTTCCGGCTTCTTTGAGTTCTAAAAACAAAAGTTAAACCTAAACGTAAAGAAAACAAAGCATCCAAAGTGCGTCAATAAACGACGGAGGCTGTATCGTAGCACGATAAAGCCCCGAGTGCGGTATTCTATCAGAGTGCTTAGGGCCTTTGTACACTATGAGCTTTGAACGGGCCATTGGTGCGAGTTCTCGTAGGTCCGTTATATCAATTAGGATACAAAACCTTAAATTATTGAAACTGTTGTTTTTTTAACAATTTTTGTTTAACTTTAAGCCTATAATTTAAAAGCGGCACCTTCAATCACTCTTACTGGAACTCTGCAGTGCCTGGGAAATTGTTTAGACGGATTAGGCCTGCCCAGCACCATACTATCCTGACAGCTTAGTCGGCCTCGTCCACAGCAAATAGAAATAAAAATATAAATAGAAAAATATTTTATTTGCCAAAAAATATTTTTACATGCAAGAAACAAAGTTAATTGGTGCAAAGCTAAGTCGCGTGTTTCCTTGCAATAATTGAAAGTGTAATTAATTGATATTGAATTGTTCTTATTTCTGTCTAAAAATTTACTCATGACTAGAAGAGATTATTTTATAACACGGGCCCTAGATGCTTAAACCATGGAGTGTCTAGGACAATTTAGATCCTAGACTACAATACAATATACCTACGTAAACTAGATAAAAAAAGTTGAAATGCGGGTAAAATGCGTGAAGAAAAGTCTTCCTGTGTGCAGGCTCACTTATTTCGAGCGACGCCCCGCGCTGATCGTCGCGAATAACGGGAATACAGTAGCCGGAAGACTGTTTTGGATCTAAGTTTGGACCCTACAATATTAACAGTGACTGTAAATTTCTGTATAAATGATTTTACCGAGTCTAATGAAGCTCAAGACCGTTTTTGACGAATCAATACAAATTACGCACCTATTTAAATATGTTATATGTAGTAAGCGGTTTATTCAAGTCGGTTCTCATACAATATGATAAAATATAATTAATTAATTAATAATTAATAAAATATTTTTTTCATCTCCCATGCTCGGAAAGTTTGCTGTTACTAGTAACTTACGATCGTGTAAAGGCCGGATTTAAACTATCTGCATTTTAGTGCGCTTCGAAATTTGAACGCGACGCCGGGAAAGTCTTTCCCGCGCCCTATGGTGTTGAAAAAGAAAAAAACACTGGCCGTTTAAGTAGATGCCAGATCCCGACCGAAAAAAGATCCTCATTGATAGTTCGTTTACACGCGTACTTCAGCGAAAGTGATTGTTCGTACCCATTCTCTATACAAAACTGTGAATGTAAATGGGGCATAAGGATCTTTTAAAAAGGTAAAGTCACGGAATAGAACATTCAGAAACGCGGTTTCTTCTTATAGTCTTTTCAATATTTTGTACACTATATTTATTTTTAATACCAGTAAATAAAAAAAAATGCTTCGCTTCTGTTTTATCAAATAGATAATTATGTTTTGGTTAGTTAAATATATTTTTTCAAACGATATTACTAATTTCATTTTTTATCTCCTACAAATTTTTATTTTATATGGTAATAGTTCAGAATGTACCCGGAAAAAAAAACATTCTTTTATTTACATTATTTTTGTGTCTGGATAAATAAACTTCAGGAAATTATTAATAAAACGAATGGTTTTAATACCAACGAAGCTCATAACTTTAGTGCGGCAGCCGTAACTACAGTAAAATATGCTTTTAAAAGGAACTTATTCGACTCACCTGTTTTGCCTGTAAGTAGTTGTCTATAGAGTTTTTCCCGCTTGGCTAACAAAATCATTTCCTCGCTTCTGTGAGATGAAAAGTTTTGTGTTTCGCACGAATGCAATATTATTTGCGTTTCGTGCTTCTGAATACCTCGCTACGCTTAGGTTTCTTTTTTTGAACCACTCGCTACGCTCGTGGCTCAATTTTAGAAACCTTCGCTAGCTCGGTTTTCAATACAAGCACTCGCCGCAAACAATAATTCTGCATTCTTGCATAACAAATAACTATTTTATTTTTTTATTTAAGTTTAACTTTCATAATTTTCATCTCCCATGCTCGGAAAGTACGCTGTTACGATCGTAGAAAATCCTTTTTTAAACCATTTTGCATTTTTGTGCCCTTCGAAATTTGGACTCGACGTCCTTATAAAAAAAATACTGAACTCCTTCAACTTGTAGCGTTGCCTAGCAACGGGTTGTTGATTTTATGACACTTCAAGAAGACACCATTTGTAATCAACAACCCGTTGCTAGGCAACGCCACATACTCCTTTGTGAAAAAGAAAAACAGAAGGAAACTCATTTCACTAACCTCTGTGTAGGTACCTACGTCTATTGTTCGTCACGCATGGCTAACAAAATCATTTCCTCGCTTCTGTGAGATGAAAAGTTTTGTGTTTCGCACGAATGCAATATTATTTGCGTTTCGTGCTCCTGAATACCTCGCTACGCTCAGGTTTCTTTTTTTGAACCACTCGCTATGCTCGTGGCACCTTCGCTAGCTCGGTATTCAATACAAGCACTCGCCGCAAACAATAATTTCAGTCCACTTCAGTTCATTACTTTTATTCTTTCACACAACTGCTTAATTATTAATTAAATAAAAGGATTTCATGATTTTTACTGACATTTAAGATATGCATTGGTTGTAAAGTAAAATGTAAGCGTTACATTAAGTAATAGGCATGAAATCCTTTTATTAACCCACTTGTTACTGAAACTATCAAACACATGGGATTCAAATGATTTTTCTGTATGTTTATAAGAAAGCATTATAAAGCATATAAAAAATAAGTAAAAAAATATGGGTCATTTGGAAAAGCTGGAAAATGCGGGGTGTTACAACGGCCCGTCGTAACCAGCGGAGGTATATTTGCATACAAAATAAAACTAACATTTCTTATGACAATATTTGAGGAAATGTATTTTTTTTTTAAAAAATCACAATTATTTATTGTAAAAATACTTTTACATGGTAATTTTGAAAACATGCTTCAGGATGAAGATGAATCAAACATTTTATACATATAAAGTCGGTTTTTTTGAAGATAAAATATCTTAGCTGGGTTTCTTTATATTTCACGATATATGATCCTTTCTGTCGTAACAGTCGCGATAATTTCTTGGAGTAGGCATAACATGCACCAGGTTTTTGAGCTTTTTTGTATAGGTATAAGTTAGTGTAGGTACCACACCAGGAGTTCTATAATATCTTCGCCAAACATGCAGTGATAGGATTGTATATTTATGGGCCCTAGCATACTTTGCCATTCAGGAAAACTTTGTGGATTGCGGCGGTTTCTCCAGGAATAAGTTTGATCTCTTGAAATGCTTGGCATCGTCATAGGATAGGGAGAAGTACGATCAGTAGGAGGCTCGCGCACTTGCTTGCCGTTCATTGTCAGGTTCGGTAGCGGAACTATGCCCATGAATAGCTGTACCTGGCATGGCGGTAGGCTGGATATCTACACGCCTTCTCTTGGCTAATGTTGACAATGGTGTATCTTCTTCACTTTCATCACTGTTTATGTGAGGAAAAGTAACCTCGGCTAACGCACGTAATTGAGAACCTGGGAGATTTTGCAAAGTGACGCGCACTTCATCGCCAGAATCCTCATCAGTTACGTGATTACGTCAGCATTTGCATTTTCAGGGGGTAGAATCGTAATCGTACTCGGTATGATTACATAATCATCATCCACGGCATAATTTTCTAGCTCTTGCAATAGTTGGTTCAAATTCAGAGGTCTAGGCGGGCGGTATCTAAAATCCATATGTTAGTAAAATTAGATGTTTGTATTACTACGGGGCGTTTTAGCACCCATTGACTTTGATATTGAAAAATTACACTAAAATACATAAAAATCTATGTTTTTCTACTGTGCCTATTTGAAGTACATAATAAAGTGTACAAAAGTGGCAATGTAAGTATGTGAATAACAAAAACTTTTCGTAAACACTTACCTTTTTGAGGACATATTTAGTAACTCGAGCACCACACATACTAAATCATAATTATTCTTATACCTATGTTTCCTAATGCAATAACAGTTAAGTTTTACAATAAAACAATACTTCAAGCAGCAACGAACGTAGAATGTCAGATTCTACTACACGAAAAAATATCAAAAATGTGAAGGTAGAATCATGCTATTTTTTCGGGCGTTATAAAGGTCCGTAGTAACAAGTGGGTTAAATTACTAGCTTTTGCCCGCGACGTCGTACGCGCAGTTTTTTTTTCTCGTGAGTTTTTCCATTGTTGTATTGGTTATTCTGCTATTCGGGGCGGAGAGAAATCCAACATATCAAAAGTCATAAAAATCGGTCCACCCGTTCCCGAGTTTTAAATGGTGTCACTAACACGACTTTGTTTTATATATTTAAGATTAGGTATTATGCAGTTGTGTAAAAGAATAAAAGTTAATACTCGATATAACGGTTGCTACAATATTACGAGTATTATGTAGTTCAATGGGTCCAACAGTATGAACCAGTGGGTTCACATCGTCGGTCGTTCTACAACGGCATCATTTGCTCATTGATGCCTCTTCATTTTAGTATTTTGCCATTCGTCCGACGAAGAGTTGTCAGGAAACTGGGTCACAGGACGGAACGACGGACTTTCTGTTTACATTCTTGAGTGTTGGGGGGTGGCGGCGGGTGTTTTATTGGATGTTTCTAGCTAGAGTTTGGATCCGACTTCGGCCCGTGATCAAACTGGCTTTAACGAGAATTGATACAGCCGTCCCGTACTAGGCAAGTCTTTATACTATCCAAATGGCCTGGGAAAAAAGCTAAAAAGTTTGAACATATTTTCCAGGCTAAGATGACAGCCAAAAATTAACAAAAAAATACGACTTCACCTGTGCACTTCATCATATACGGTCGGCCACAGTCACGGATACCCAATGGAAGCTCTTACCGCGCGCGGCATAAGGGCGCCAATCGAACAAAAAGGGGTATCTTAGCGTGTGGCCAATTGTACAAGATACTTCTTAGATAAGAGTACACAAAAACAGTGTCTGGCTGGCATCTAGAACCTTTTCTAATTAAAAGCTTTATTGAAAGAGCGAGCGAAGCGTTAGAAGTTCTCCGAGACCGAGTCTACTGGAACAATGCTGCGTTTGTATGTTCATATGTATGAATGTTGGTTTGACGAGAACTTGAGTAAATATGGTCAGATTGGTAGGCGGGTAAATGAAATCAAAAGGATTTTTAAGTTCGAATATGAGCCAAAACGGAAGAAGGGTTTCCGAGATATGGGGTCGCGAGTTCACAGTTCGGAGAGAATCACCAGTATTGTTAAAGTGGGAGAGAAAATATGTCAGACCATGCAATCGTCTATACGAAAAAAAAAGACGAATAAAATTAGGGACTCATCGAAACTCCTCGTAGACATCTATTACTAGATGATTTAATGCCACTCGTTGATGCTTTGTGCCGCGACTAGTGAGTGTTGTAAGCTCGGAAACATTCCTACTCCCGGCAATGTTTCACTGGAATTATTTCCGGAAAGTTTCCCAATGTTTCCATAAATTCCTAGTATATTTTTTGTTCCTTAATGCATGACATGCATACTTGCATAAGTGTCTTGTCCTTGCAGTATTACCATAATGGAAACTGCATGGAATTTCCTTTAAAAATCCATCTAAAATCCGGACTACCAATCAAATTCGTATGAATGATGTGTTTAGTAACTTATAATTAGGTGTATAGAAAATCCAAAACCATGTAAAATTTAGTAAACAAATATTGAAGTCACAAAAGTTTAGAGCAATGTTCCCGTTAAATTCCCAGTTGGGGGATCATTGCCGGCAATGTTACCAGCGATTGGCAATGTTCCCGGGAACGGAACATCGATAGCCGCGACGCTGTAAACATCAAGTGACTATTGTAATTTCAGCATTTATTTCGCGAGGATGGAAGGGTTTTGTTTTATTGACGAAAATTAAATAAGATTGCGTCAGTTTTATTTGAAGGCTTTGATGGTTACGGTTTGTTTGCCTATTTGATTTGTCGTTTATTATGGCTTTGACCCTTACAAATGCCTTCTGGCAGATTATTACCTTCTGAACTAGGTTTGGTTTTATAAAGTGACACTCAACTCAGGGCTGATTATTTACAAAATACTGAAGGATATAATGAAGAGAAAATAAAATGTTATTCAGTGAAAAGTACCCAAAAATGATTCAATTCTTGCCTCTATTACACCTCTAGTATACTATCGCTTGCGGCCGCACTCGCATTATCTGGCGCCACATGGCGCGCGCGCTTTGAGAAGGCCGGGGGTGTCCGCACAAGTCCATGGCTTCTATTAAACAATGAAAGAGCACCAAGAACTAAGAAATTAATATACTAGTGGTTCGCCTCGGACTATGAACTCGCGACCCCATATCTCGGCAACCCCTCGATCGATTTGGCTCATGTTCGAACTTAAAAATTATCTTTCCCATTTACCTGCCTGCCAAATTTCATGACTATCCGACTAAAACTCAAGTTATCGTCGAACGAACATTCATACATACATACAAACATACATACATACAAACATTTATACATACATACAAACAATAAACATACAAATGCCGGATTGTTCCAGTAGACTCGGAGAACTTTGCTCGCTTCGCTCGCTCGTTCAAAAATCCAGGAGAAAAAAGCAAATGGTTTCTAAAGCATTAGCCATACTCCCTCTGAGCGGGAGATACCTAGGCGCTCAGGATATTTTCATCCGTCGCGAATACGGAGATTTATGATAGGTATAAGGTAATAAAGGGTGGCTCTGCGGAAGGGCTGGCAGCTGCGCCCTATAGAAGGAAGTCACAGAAAGATAACTCTAACTAATACATAAGTACACAATGATGTTTTCCTCCACCGTTGACCTTCGCCGTTAGCGAGTGGTTTCGCTACTTCAAATTCACCAATGTACGTAACTTAGAAAAGAAACAAAGTCACAGGTACATGCCTGCGCCGGGAATCGCACCTAGGACTCTCGCTTTAGAGTCCAAAGTTCTACCACTAGGCCACCACCGCGACTTAGTTGGCTCCACACGTATTGACTTGTCTTTCCTGTGGGCTAGACCGACTAAGCTTTCAGGATGGTATAGGAGCTGGGCAAGCCTATTCCATCTAAAAATAATGTCCCAGGCCGATGGTCGGATGACATCGTCATTGCGGCGGAGGGACCATGGATGCGAATGGCTAGGGACCGAGAGAGGTGGCGCGAGGGGAAAAAGGCCTATACCCAGCAGTGGGCAGAGGTGGGCTGATGATGATGATGATGATGATGAGGCACTGCAGCGCCGAGTTGTCTCTTCACCCATCTAGTGTGAGTGAAGGTGCTACTGGACGCTGCATAAATTTAATCATCTCATTACGTTGATGCAAAAGGCCATTTCATAAAACTAGAATTCATTGAACAAGCGAGCGAAGCGAGCGAAGTTCTCCGAGTCTACTGGAACAATCCGGCGTTTGTATGTTTATTGTTTGTATGTATGAATGTTTGTATGTATGTATGTTTGTATGTTTGTATGTATGTATGTTTGTATGTATGTATAAATGTTTGTTCGACGATAACTTGAGTAAATTTAGTCGGATAGTCATGAAATTTAGCAGGCAGGTAAATGAGGGAAAGATAATTTTTAAGTTTGAACATGAGCCAAATCGATCGAGGGGTTGCTGAGATATGGGTACATAGTTTGGGGCGAACCACTAGTTAATTTACAAAGTGTATCGTAGTAAGACTTTTGTGAACTTTGTGTGTGATATAAGGGCGCACGTGTTGGCTCGGCTCCAGAAGATTCCGTTGCCGTGCGCTGTTGTTGGAGCGAATCCATGCGCGGAGAAGTGCGCACCAACCAAGCACGAGTACTTAGCTGCCAGAACGCGAGAGCTCTAGAGCTATTGAAAATGCTGCTTTTGATTACAACCTTTTTCCCACGATTTGGTCCAAGATGTTCTGCTTTTGGAGCAAAAACAAATGCAACCTTTCAAAGATCGTCGTGAGGAAACCTGATCGTCTGAGGCAAACTCCCTTCAACTCGAAAACCGGCAATCCGCAGTGGGCTCGCGTGGTGATAAGCCGGAACTATCTCTCTCTCTCTCTCTCTCTCTCTCTCTCTGAGAGAAGGTCGAAAGATAATGCGAATAGTCGGACATGAACATTTGTGCAGGCTACGTTTTATTTTTACACATTTAGTCACATGTGCCAAAGGAAGCGAGTATTTTTTATAGTGCTTTATTTTTTGTATCGCATTATTTTTATTGCGTTTTTTTTTTATTACTATTTGAACTGTATTTGAACTTTTATGTATAAAGGTTTCTGTAGTATTTTACATCAATGAAAGCTTACGAAAATACTAGAGATGATTTTTCGAGAGTAGTCAGGTGCAAAACAGCGAATTTATAAATTACTAGCTTTTGCCCGCAACTTCGTCCGCGAAGACTTTTTGTTCTCGTGAGTTTTTCGTTGTTTTAATGGTTATTCTGCTATTCAGGGTGGAAAAAAATCGAACAAATTAAAAATCATAAAAATCTGTCCACCCGTTCTCGAGTTAAAATTGATGACTAACACGACTTTGTTTTATATCTTAAGATTAAAACCTAGGGCGACACCGACACAAAGCTGTCTTGCCTGTGTACACAAAACACAAAATTACATGCCGATCATGTCAAAAATAAATGTCAATTACCAAAATTCTTTATCCGCACTCGGGTAAATAAAACAGCCCATTTGCATACAACAATGCATTGGCGCGGACACGCGGAGTGTTTCGGCCACTCGGTGCAATTTACAAGTCAATCGCGCCCGAGCTGTCGTTTATGGGTTAATCGGACTCATCCCCACAAAGGTGCAGACACACTGGCGCGAGGCAACACGATGGATCATGATATAAGGTATGTTTGGAATATGTTACGAGTTGCCCGCGCCCGAGCTGTCGTTTATGGGTTAATCGGACTCATCCCCGCAAAGGTGAGGACACACTGGCGCGAGGATTCTGCGAATAGGCCGAGGCAACGCTTATAATAATTTAAGCCATATCTTCTTGGTGCAATTTACAAGTCAATCGCGCCAGAGCTGTCGTTTATGGGTTAATCGGACTCATCCCGGCAAAAGTGTGGACACACTAGCGCGAGGATTCTGCGAACAGGCCGAGGCAACGCTTATAGTAATTTAAGCCATGTCTTCTTGGTGCAATTTACAAGTCAATCGCGCCAGAGCTGTCGTTTATGGGTTAATCGGACTCATCCCGGCAAAGGTGCGGACACACTAGCGCGACGATTCTGCGAATAGGCCGAGGCAACACGATGAGTCAAGCGAATTTTGCCCCAAGCGAATGTTTTCAAGCATATACAAATCTTTATAATGCACAGGTTAGTGCTTAAGAAAAAATAAAACAAAGTTGTGACAGACTTGCCATGTGCCAAATGTGTAAAATACTATCTTTTTTGGGAAATTTACAATTTGATCGTATCTTATCTATCATTTATGGATCATTGATATATTTTGATATAAATTTAGAATTTTAGTTGATCGTTGTATTTTTTGTTTATAAAAATAATCTTGTCACATTCCATGGGCCAAGTATGTCACGAACTTAATAATGGATTTCATTGCGTTTTAAAATTAAGCCTTTGTTTATTCGGTGCGCGGATTAAAATCGGTTTTTGTTAAGTTACTACGGCGCGATGTGTGAAAGTGCTTTAAGTAATTTATGTTATTGGTTTATTTACCAGCTGAAACTTAATGAAACTTTTCATTATGCTTTTTGGAATTATTGTTTCCGCTTTTTGCGTTAATCTCGAGGATAAAATGTTTCGTAAAACTGTAGTTTATTAATTAAAAAAAGGTTTTTTTATATTTTTGTTCATGTCGATATAGGCGACTTGTTTTAGATGAATGAGATACAAAGATATGTCTGATTTGTCTGATAATATGTGTGAAATATTTAAAACTATTTGGCAACTTATCCTAAAAGCATTTGAGCAAAAACTTTCGTAAGCACTGTATTAACATATTGACTTACTTATTCCGTCATCTGGTTATTAAAATGTATGGTGATATAAGACGAATTTTAAAATATTAACAGTGAAATCTACGAGGGGGGATCAAAAAGTAGTGAGAACGACATACTCCTTGGTAAGAAAAAAAAAAATACCCGCAGGCATAGCTCAGATACATTATTTGTAATATTAATAAAGAAAAAAATCTTCGATTCACTTTTTTTTTCTTAATGTTGTCATTTGTTTGCTTTGTGTCAGAACGTGGTCTTGAAAATGGAGAAAAACGAAGTGCGAGTCTTCCGTGCTCGTTCTCCCTACTCGAAATTGAGAAGCCAACCTTGCGACAGTGGAATACGGCGGAGCAGACTCTAGGTCTCATGTTGTCTCCAAATCGCAATTAATCTCTTTAGTCGTTATTTTTTTTAAACTCAGGGTATTTAATAACGGCTCGTACTTCGTTTTTTCTTCATTTTCGAGAACACGTTCCGACACAAAGCAAACAAATGACTACATTCAGAAAAAAAACAAAAGAGAATCGAAGATTTTTTTCTTTATTAATATTACAAATAATGTATCTGAGCTATGCCTGCAAGTATTTATTTTTTTTCTTACAAAGGAGTATATCGATCTCACTACTTTTTGATCCCCCTCGTATACCTCGAAATTCAACCGGCTACGAAAAACACGTAGCACCGCTACGGCGTAGCCCATGTGGTGACGGACTGCTACGCTCGTAGCACGAAGGGCATCATTTAAGGGTCCGTATAAGGCTAACTAGCGCCACCAATGTTGAAAAAATCATATCTCGCTTCAGAAGAAGTTTCTGACAAAATCCTAAGATGAGCTCATGCGCCATGCTTTTCTAGATTTTTAAGTGTGGGTACCCAACTCAATTTCTAGTCTTAAGCTAAAAAATTTTCGATAACCGCCAAAAACGGCCGTTTTTGGCGGTTATCGAAAATTTTTTAGCTTAAAATTAAATTTCGAAGAGGGTATCTACACTTAAAAATCTAGAAAAGCATGTCGCATAGGCTCATCTTAGGATTTTTCCAGAAACTTCTTCTAAAAGAAGATATGATTTTTTTAACATTGGCGGCGCTAGTTAGCCTTATACGGACCCTTAAACCCATCTTGTGACTCTTTCAATGAAAATGTATCAATAGCATTCAGTTTTGGATGTCCAACCAGCCCCTCTACCCTTGACGCATGTTTCCAATGCGGCCGCAATATGGCGCAATTTACAAAATTTAATATTTTACAAATTAAGACGCATTTTGTGTTTTTATTGAATAAAACAGCCTTACCTTTGCATAAACATTACAAAGTATTTAAAATCAAAGCATTACTATGCGAATTCAAAGAGAAATAAATTTTTAAACTTTTTCAATTGGTTCGCAATAGCGTCAAGGGTAACCCCACTGAAAAGCTTTGGCAGTAAACTAAAACCTATGTAATGAGATGATTTATACAGCGTCGAGTGGCACCATAACTCACACTAGATGGGTGTAGAGACCACTCGGCGCTGCAGTGTCTTGGAAATTTTTTAGAGTAGTAGGCTTGCCCAGCACTTATACCATCCTGACAGCTTAGTCGGCCTAGCCTAAAGGAAAAATAAGTCAGTCTTAGTTAATTTTTGCGTTGAGGGTATAAGCCTCTGAGGTTCCCTTACAATGTTTTCCTTCCTTCCTTGTTCGTAAAAAAAATATTCACAAATGTAAATACGTAAATTTTAAATATTAACCAATGGAATCGGAAGCGAAAGACCCAGGTTCGATTCCTGGTGCTGAGCAGCTACCACGAGTGCTTACTGTCACTGTCACTGAAAGTGATAAGTTGGATAAAAAACCTTACTATTTTATTTATAGTATTAGTATACATGACAGATGTCCGGCACAGCTTTTTCGCACTCGTGGTAGCTCACAAAAATTTGGGTCAATTTCATCAGAAAAATTATTACCTAATTTTTGGTGGCACTTTTTATTTATGGTTTTTAGCTTAGTTGATAATTTCCTCTGAAAACCCACAAATAAAAAGTGCCACCAAAATTAGGTAATCATTTCACTGATGAAATTGAACCAAATTTTTGTGAGCTGGTCATAATAACGGCATGATAAATCAAGGGCCCAGCCAAATGTTTGGGATGCCGCCGCTGCGGTTGCCTTTGATCCTCTGTCTCCACATTCTGCGCCGAGCTGATAGCAGGGCTCGGTCCTTTCGGAACTGAGGCGCGGAATAATTTGTACAGTGAGTAGGTTCATCACGTACACGTAGTTCAACGTCAAGCGGGAACTGGGTGAAAGGGCAGGTCTAAACGGTACTGGGTTTATTTTTATTTCCTTGATGCTTCGTCCAAAAAGTAAGGCATTTTTAGAAAATATTGAAAATGGTCACCTTAGACCACATATTGAGGTACTGTGGTCGCATATTTTCTAATTTTGCCGTGTTTTTTTTTCTCACACTATATCCTTAATAATCAAGCTACCAAACCGCATTGTTAAATTAAACAGTTAACCCCTTTAGTTGACAAAAAAAAAAGTTTGACAGAGGGACCGGACAAAGCAAAACGTCAGTTCAATACAAAACGTCACGTCTGCACCACGTCTCCATCCCACGTCTCTTCTGTATGCCTGTGGCTCCTTAAAAAAAAAACATATGTATGTATGACTTACCCATGAATGTAGTAAAGTAATGTTTTGTTAGGTTGTTTTACAATTTATTTGTGAAAGAATGATATTCTTGCAGTATTTTCCATCAACGTTTTCCGTCTGGAAAACATTATGCAGTCGGATTTAAATAAACATCGCAAAGGCTTCAACAGACTTACCTTATACAACGTTGTTTGATATGATAATATAATGCGAAGTCTAAAATGAAAACCCCTCCAAAGATATTACAAACTATTTGTCCGCATAAAAGTTTTTATTTTATTATTAACTATACCTATATTGCCCGCGTCTTCGCCTGCGTGGACTAGAGAAAAAAAAGGATAAAAGTACCTACCTAGTATTTTGGCAATTTTAGCATGTTCTAAGCTACCTAGTAAGAAATAACAAACACTATTAAATCTTTGGCCTGAGTCCTTTACCGAAAAACAAAGTTTATGTCGGTGTCGCCCACTAGTTGCAGTTTTCATGCGGAGACCTTAAATTTGGAGCAGAGACGGACCTCGCAACGCCACCGTGGCCAGCCTCTGACTGGCTGGCCTATCCATCTAAGTTTTCTCCATCTTAGTTAGACTTATACGTATGTATGTGTGTTTGGGATTACTAAGGTATAATAAATTATGAATTGTATAGATTCTATAGAATAATCCATAGTGTAAATAACAATGTCATGGCCTTACTGTAATTTTTGTGCTTAGAGCGTGGGGCGGATAGAAAAGATTTGCATGGGTTCGGAAGTCCATTCGTAGGATGGTCCCGACTCGACATGTTAAATAGATTCAGTTTTAATTTATATGCGGTCCCTTAGGGCCCTTGCACACTTCCACATTTTTCATGCAGTTTACACAAACTTACAAAAAGGTAGTTAGGTAGTTACATGAACAAGTATCTGCCTTTGCATTCATACAAAAATGTGTCTTACATGCGCATTTGACCAACTTTACATGAATACTATTATACTATTTTATTATTTTAGAAGTAAACTCTGTTTGTATTTTCTACCATCTATAAATTTTCTACCCTTCTTACCCTTCTACCCTTACGCCTCTACTTTCCTTTATTATGTAATTGTGCAAAAGTAACAAGAAAACTTAAACACATAGGTATTCAAGTAAGCCAGTATACAGTACATGGCTAATATTCCTATCGTCATATTTTTTCATACTTATTAATATCTTAGCCTTTCAACATTTATTCGGACTATCACACGTGAGAAAAATATTCTTTCTACTGTCATTTCGTTGGTCGCTGGTAGTATCCGTGTTAAGAAAACGCGCGTTTCTTAAGCGTTTATAAGTCACAGTGTACTTAGTCTTTAGATTGCACGAGCAAGGCGAGCTCCCAGTCAGGGGCTTTAAGCGTCAGGGGTTTTATTCAGTCGTTTTAATTGCTATTTAATTTCTTTGTTTAGAAAGAGATCCCTGTGCTGCGCCATTTTTGTTTTTCCCTACCAATTAATTATTTATGCAAGTTTGCTGTTGCTACTAAATTGATGTATTCTTTCTTATTGTTCTGTTTTGTAAAGGTACCTTTGCATTGTCATTTTGAAACTTTCGTGATTCTAATCGAAATACTAGGATTCAAGGTTACAAAAGCAAAAAAAAGCTGTTCAAGAAGGCACTAAAAAAATTGAGGAGGCTTGGCTAAAGACCTTGAAGTCAAACGCCAATATAGCAAGAACCGCCCTAAGCACACGTACAACTCTATTGGGCAACTGTACTGTGACCGAGTCTTTAAGACAAAACATGGCTTCTCCAGCCATATCCGAGCTCACGCAAGGAATCTTTCAGGGTCGCCGTTGACGGATACGTCGTGGAGGACGTCATCATCATAAAAAACCTAGCCATCTACCCACTGGGTTGCCACGGCTTTGTTTCCACTTTTGACATGGGATAAATAACATAACTTTTAAGGGTTGGCTGCCCTAATCTAGTTTGAAACTAAAATATAATTTAGATAACACATTTCATGAGCAGAAGCACGTCCTATTTCATACGAACAAAGTCATCCATGTCAGAACAGGTTAGAGTAGTTAAACTACCGAAAACTGAAAATCATATTATCGCATTAAAGTTGAAATTAACATGTATTCGTGGACGCGGGCAAGTTTGCAAATTTTGAGGGTAGATTAAATTCCTGGCTGGAGAATTTTGTTGAAAGTATCACGGCCTGGAACGAAACTAAACTGCGTATAATGCGCGCGGGATGAGAATGGGATACGACCTTTTGGAACTGAGACGCGCGTGGCAAGCAAACTCGCGTTGAAGCTACCTTGTCAAAGTAAAATAAAGTATATTTTCGATCGACTTTGACAAGGTTTTATCCTATTCTCATCGCGCGCGGATTATATTTAATAGGTATGGTTTGCTAAATAGCAAATAGGGATCTGTGGAAGTTATAATATTATGGGGTTTTGTGCGCTCATAGAGGGATGGTGTTTTCGATCTACTTACTGCCTATGGCATAGGCCCTATGTAAAATTCATACCTTACATTTAATTGTAATAAAGAATAGGCCAATATGTTTTAAAGATAGGTAGTGACGCTGCAAAAAATCGTAAAAAGTTCTTAGTAATTAATTTGGCAAATACCTAGAGTATTGTAGAGTTTGAAAAACGTGCATAGATGACGTAATGACGCAATGAAAATTGTGCACGAGTCAAGCCGTCCTCTTGCATAATTATCGTATTTTCAAATTGACAATCTTCTCTCCTTAGATCAATACCAGATAAGATATTCAAGCCAACTGTACGTGAAATATAATTGAACGAGCGAGCGAAGCGAGCGAAGTTCTCCGAGTCTACTTGAACAATCCGGCGTTTGTATGCATGTATGTTTGTAAGTATGAATGTTCGTTCGACGATAACTTGAGTAAATTTAATCGGATCGTGATGAAATTTGGTAGGCAGGTAAATGAGGCAAAGATAATTTTTAAGTTCGAACATGAGCTAAATCGGTTTAGGGGTTACTGAGATATGGGGTCGCGAGTTCATAGTTCGGGGCACTAGTTGAACGAGTGAGCGAAGCGAGCCTAGTTCTCCGAGTCTACTTGAACAATCAAGCGTTTGTATGTATGTATGTTTGTATGTAAGTATGTATGTATGTATGTATGTATGTTTGTACGTATGAATTAATGTTTGTTCGACGATAACTTGAGTAAATTTAGTCAGATCTTCATGAAATTTGGTAAGCAGGTAAAAAAATTAAAATAATTTTTAAGTTCGAACATGAGCCAAATCGGTCGAGGGTTTGCCGAGATATAGGGTTTTACAGTTTATATGCAAAGCGTGCGCGCGCCTGCGCGAATGGCGTTAGCAAAGTTACACGTCATATGTAACTGGGGTCTCGAGTTCATAGTTCGCGGCGAACCACTAGTAATTTCAAGTCAGAATATCACAACGGCTAAACCGATTTCAAGGAAACGTTATTATCTAAGAACCATCTCTAGATAATATGCTTTTGAAATAAAAATAAAACACATCCAAATTGGTTCACCCATTTAAGAGCTACGGTGCCACAGACAGACACACACATATACCGATAAAACTTATAACACCCCTCTTTTTGGGTCGGGGGTAAAAAAAAACGCTGTCAACGTGTCTAACTCCTGGCTTGGTATCAATGTTTCTGAGGCACAAATATCAAACGTCATATCTGACAGATTTTCCCTCCTAAAAGTTCTGCCAGATGGGCGAAAATCGCCACTGACTGGTTGCCTCAGACTAAACAACGGCGCCGTGGCAGGCCAAGGCGGAGATGGCGGGACGATCTCGAAACCTTTTTACCGGGGTGGCAAAAGGTGGCCCCTGATAGAAAAGAGTGGAGGACACAAAAGGAGGCCTTTGCCTGGGCAAGTGGGACAAAAAACAGGCTACAGAAAAAAACAGTTTTGCACCAGATCAGTCGAGAATCGGCCCGTCGCACCGCCCGCTGTATGTTGTCGGACGTTCATAAAAGTTACGCTCTTTGACTCGCGAGTTTAAACGAAAGCCTTTGCTCGAAGCTCCACTTTACAGATTGCTTTATATTGCTTTAAGGCGAACACCATTTTTTGGGAGTAACTAGCTTAAAGGGAAACAATTTGGTAGGTCTTTTTCATTCAGTCCGTGCAAAAAAAAAAATGGACGAATGGCATTACTTCTTATAGGTTGTAGTTATCTAGTTCGAAGTTCAAGTTGCTTGGGACAAAAAATATTGACATAGTATTTGCATTCATTAAATTTTTAGATCGGTTCGAGAGGGGAAGAGATCGGTTGGCAGACCACTAGGCAGATGGTCCGACAAAATAGCCCAAGTAGCCGAGAAACAGTGGTTGCGCCTGGCACAGGATCGTCAGAGGTGGCGTGACCATAAAGAGCCCTTTACTCAGCCGTCATGTGGGTGTTAAGGCTGGAAGATAGTAAATTCGAAATAGGACCTAAGGTTTGTATTCCAGATCATAGAACTTAAGAATGCAATCGATTCTCGCCAAAAGTGGCCACTTTTGGCGAGAATCGATTGCATTCGTAAATCCAATCCTGGAATCCAAACCTTAGGTCCTAAAAATAGTTAAGCCTCGCGTTGAGAAATCGCAGGAGCGTTTTTTGCTAAAAACGCATTTAAAAAATATATAAGATTTTTTTTCCATTAGCGGCGCTAGTTGTGAGAGGTACGGCGTCTTAACTAGATGCCATAAAAGTTCATAAAACCTTCAGAAAGAAGAGCCTCGTTTAGACGCGCTTCTCCACGAAAGAGTTTGTTTGTGCCCATTTTCTATACAAAACTGTGAATGTAAATGGGGCACAGCTTTAAAATAATTTTGCATTCTTGCATAACAAATAACTATTCAATAATATTTTTTCCTTACGTTACGTCACATTAATGCCACCTGGTTGACAAACGTAGCCCTTAGAATAAGATTGCATGATAAGCAGGGACACTGTTTGGGGTAAAATGTTACTACTACTTAGCGCATTTATTTACTTTTGTCCTATGTTTTTTTTATTGGAGCTTTCATTCTACTACATAGCTATAAAACGATAGTGGCGGGAAATTCAAAATTTTCACAGTTTTTTACATTTTGTATCGCTGAACAAAAATAGTTCAGTTTAGCTACAAAATGTAAAAGTCTGTGAAAATTTTGAATTTCCCACCACCTTGCTATCGTCTACCCTTAAGGCTCGGTATAAGGCTAACTAGCGCCACCAATGTTAAAAAAATCATATCTTCCTTTAGAAGAAGTTTCTGAAAAAATCTTAAGATGAGCCTATGCGCCATGCTTTTCTAGATTTTTAAGTGTAGATACCCTCTTCGAAATTTACTTTTAAGCTAAAAAATTGAGTTGGGTACCTACACTTAAAAATCTAGATAAGCATGGCGCATGAGCTCATCTTAGGATTTTGTCAGAAACTTCTTCTGAAGGGACATATGATTTTTTCAACATTGGTGGCGCTAGTTAGCCTTATACCGAGCCTTAACAGGATGATGATGAATTTTTTGTGTGTAATATAAAAACAATCTTCGTTCTATTGCGCCCGCTATATTACGGTACATTCTCCAGCAGAGCAAGATCAATCAAACCAACGACATGCCATTTGTTCAGATCGTAAAAATATAAATCCTCATTCTGGGTTTCACTGCATTCGGGTAACAATAATACAAATAAAAACCCTCAGCATTTTTTCAGTGATAGGTATTTAGGCACGACCGCGCAGGAAAAGGGCGGCAAATTTTCCCATTACTTCGGCATAATGACCGTTGGTTGAGGCTGTGAAAATGAAGTGGCGTATTTTGGCTTATTATTTTATCCTGAAAATATGCCGTGAACGACGCCACCTTCTTTCAGAGATAGATTAAAAATATTCTTGTATATTATGTCTATGAGATACGACGACCATAAGATTTTTCAGAATCTAAGGGGCCGCACACACCGCCCGGGGTTCTGCGTTCCACGTTCAGAGTTCTGCCCTCCGCGTTCTTTGTAATGTATGGGGTTGCTTGAAACCGTTCACACTGAAGCGGTCAGAGAAGCAAATCAGTACTCCGGGGCACATTCAGAGGGCTAATTCTCGGGAATCTTGCTTTCGACACATCTCGAAGGAAAAAAATCTTGTCATTTCGATCTCGACTGCTCCCGACCACCCGAGTCATGTCGAGCGAAAAAGGCAATAATCTCGCAGAAATCTCGTGCCGCATGTCTAGGATGACTTCGTGAGAATAGGAGATATGACACTTGCCGCAAAATTAGCGTTTTCCTTCGAGATGTGTCGAATGCGTGATTCCCCAGAAATAGCCCCCTGGCCTTTACGCAGCAGCGACTTTACGTCGTGAACTTTATATGCCGCGCGATCTTTGTGAGACGCGAAACGCATTTCCACTTTCGTTCACGCCTTTTCACTTCGCTTCACCGACAGGAAAAAACTGTGTAAACGTAGCTAGGATTTTGTTGAAGTAAAGTTTTCAGTCAATTATACAGGGCAATTTTTAAATAGCTTTATTCCTGAAGCACATCAACTTCTGAATGCGATTTACTAGCGGTCATCCATCCATGGACTGACCGCGGCCATTGTTGCCTTTGCCAATTGATTAAGAACGGCTGTGACCGCTTCGCTAGTGTAATAAGGTTCTAAGCTGCGAGTTTTCTCGTGAAGTTTACCTTCACCGCTAGCATCTTTATAGCTAGTATTACAACAACTCGATAAACTCACACAGTGACAACATCCACGAGGGTAAAGTCAATTTCAAATAGAATCGAACTGAGAAATTGGGAGCGAGCCGCGGCGGAAACTTGTGAGCGAATTCGAGTAACACAATGAACTCGCGAAATATTGTCTCTATTCAACTCGGTCATGGCTGGATTAGAGACTTTAGAGAAGGTCTGATTCACCTGAATGTAAGTAAATACAATCAACAAAGATGGATGAGGATGATGATGATGATGTCTTCCTAGCTGATACGGCTACGGTGACTGCTGTCAATCTAATTTTTAGTTCAAACCCCTCAAAAGGGACCAAAACGTGGCAAGGAGCGCCGAAAGTCCTTTTGGGACTGCACACTTCGCTCCACCCTAGGCTCGGCGCTAGCTCGTTCGATTTGCCGCCCCGCTGGTCGTGCCGCCTTCGTGCGGTGCCCGCATTGCACGCCTACTTGCGGCGGCCCTGTGAACCGGTCATGTCACTCGTTCCCACCCCGCAAACAAACGCGACTAAAAAAAATTGTTGAAGAAATTCGCATCGACAGTTACTTGACTCGGTAGCTCAATTGGTAGCGCCTGCACGGTATGCAAGAGGTTGCGGGTTCAGGTCCTGTCCCGAGTGAATTTTTTCGACAATTTTTTTTTTCTGTACAATTTGCGTAGTCGCTTTTGTTTGCGGGGTGGGAACGAGTAATATTCCCTAGCACGGGTTTTAGAAAAGACAAAAAAAAATAAGTTGAAATAATAATACTTACGAATTGAAAATTGAGTAGAAATTATGTGAGTAGTATTTTTATATTATGTCGGTAAAATCTTAAGAAATGCCCCAAATCTGCCGCCCCTCTAAAATCTGCCGCCGTAAGCATAAGCCTACTCAGCCTATTGGTAAATCCAGCACTGAGTTTGGTACACTACAACGAAAGTACCGTCCAAGTAAGCTAAAGCTTTTCATTGGTCGGACATTTTATTTTATTGCCATCCAAGTCAACTTTTACGAGCAGAACTCCGTCCTAGTTGACGTTTTTGTGCTCATACACAACATATCAGAAGAACCGACCAATCAGAAGCTTTAGCTTTCTTGGACGGTGCTCTTCACAGAGTACAGTATTCATACATTCATTCTTCGTCGTAGTGTACTTTGGCTTATGTGGAAGTGTAACAAAGGCCAACTAAAAAGTTCCCGAAGTGGAAAGCGTTCATACAACGATTTTAAGTTGGGGCAAGTTTTCACAATGCTGCATCTACTTAACTATTTCAAACATGAGCCTGAGGTATTCTTACATTATCTTTATGATATTCGCTGCTGAAAATAACCCTTCCTGTCTAAACCAACTTGTTTCGAAGTGAGTTCTGCGACAATGCGATCCTTGCGAAGTAACTTTTCTTCAATCTTGATCGGCACAAAAGTTGGGGCTAAGTTTGTATTGATACGAAGATAGTATTTGATAGTCCTATCGATAGATGGTAAATTTTGTGTAGCACTGAAATTATTATTGATACTCATGTTATGTTACACTTTATTGCACAAAAACTCAAAGACGTGCTATGAGCAATTTAGTCACATAAAAAATTATGCATTTAGTTTGATGATATGATAGCGCTGCCATAAATAGTTATTTGCTATGCAAGGATGCAAAATTATTGTTTGCAACGAGTGCTTGTATTGAATACCAAGCTAGCGAAGGTTTCTTAAATTGAGCCACGAGCGTGAGCGTAGCGAGGCATTCAAAAGCACTAGACGCAAAATAACAAAATAACATTTGAAAAATTTGTTCCAGAAATTAAATTCCCGTCCTCGAATAAACGGAAACAATACCAAACTTTGTCTAGTTGATTGGTCTAGCTACGCGCTTTTCGCCCTCTATCCCAAAAACTTAAAACTTGTCGCAAATGTAATGTTCTACAATTTTATAATAGAAGTCTACACCATTGGAGTCATAGAAACCTGGATAATCACGAAAAAACGATTTTGACGTTTGACCTTGAATAACTCATGACACAGACACGACATTTTATGAGACTTTTGAGAAAACTATTAGGACGCCAAAATGAAAGTGTACTATTACGAGTTTCCAGCTCATCCCGGGGTTGACCCGTTGTAGTGGACTCGACATACTATCACACCGTTATTTTACCTAAAATCACTGGGTCAAAATACAAGATAAAAATAAAAAAAAACCTCTAGACGTTTCCTTAATCCTTCTATGTTCATAAATCCCTAATGACTATCGGCTAGCCGGTCGCAGTATTGTTAAGAAACAACATCCAACTGCAGCTGAAGAGCACTGCAGTTACAGCGAACAAAGTTTACTCGCACTGCGGCTATACTATCGCTCTTGAAGTTAAAATTAACCAAAACAGAAGCAAGACATAACTCTTCGTAAAGTTAAACAGAAACTTTTCCACACGCGACTCTTATATGCGCCATACTAGGAACCTTCGCTAGGAATGCATAGAAGGTCGACTTTATATTTTTTTCTTTTCTTGAAAACAATTTTATTATAAACGTGACCTTTTTTACACTTAAACCTTCGTAAGCACTGCAAATTTTGTATTTCGTAAACGGTTAAACTTACTTGTATTATGTCGGTGTAGCCGACTAGTTTCGGTTCTCATTCGGAGACCTTAATCATGGAGCTGAGACGGCCCTCGCGACGCCGTGGCCACTCTCAGACTACGTGTCACTAGGCGCCGCGCGCGCGCTGACAGTTCCGGTGCGGGGTGAAGGGGCGGGGGCGGCAGCGGGGGCGCGTCCGCCCGTCCACTCACAGCAGGACTAATATTATTATGTCCTTCGTCGCGAAACAGGTCGGGTATGGTCACACAGGCGAAACTAGTCGGCAACACCGACATAATACAAGTAAATTTAACCGTTTACGAAATACATTAACGAGACCTTTTGGGATAGGATAAATCGATGGACAGACAGCAATGGCAATGGCTTTTATCTACCCCAACATCAACGTTAACATCAATGAGAATATTTCGGTTTTGTTTTTGTACGGGCTGAAATACGGGGGCATGTAGACGGGGTAGATGCCACTTTCATAACATAAAACTACAATTCATAGTTTATTATGACAATTCAATGTACATTGAGTGGTCGGATAGTAAGCTGACCTTTTTTGTTGCCTCTTTTTTGTCTAATCGGCTACTCAATGTACATCGAATTGTTATAATAAACTTTGAATTGTAGATCTAAGTGGACAAGTGGCTCTATTAAATGTATAAACCGCTACTTCAGCGCCGTCATCTCAACGAACTTTGACGGAAACGGTATGGTGGGCAAAGGCCCTAAGCGCCCTTAGAGTGTGTCTGTTTGTCGAAAAATTGCGAAACGAAAGAGCCGATACTGTGCTGAAATTGATAGGCCTGTAGCGACCTCTGTCAGGCGCATAGAACCTACTCTAGCTGCCAAAACGCTACTCGCTACTGCAATCCTGCATCGCGCCAGCAAAATATTTCTCGTAGCTGTGTATATAGAACGTCTAACGAAGGTCAGTTGGACCCAGCCGGTCTCCAAGCATAATAGCTGTTTAGTGGGAAACCCTATATAGTCGAGGAGCATAATCACCCGCTCCTCCTAATTTCCTCATAAAAACTATTTTACATTATTGACTTTTCAATACTACCAAAATATCATTGTTGCCTGGAGAAACTTTGATTCAATTAATCACGGCAACCTAAAGTATTGAGGCGCCTTTCTGTATTTCGTTTGTTTGGGCCTGTAGCGTTCTTGCACATTTGTCATTTTGTTTAGATATATTCGGCTGTCTGATATAAAACAATGATAACCGCCGCTAAAGTCCCGTTGTTTATTGTTATGTGCGTTTTCTAAATATATGAGTTTATTGAATGTGAAAGTTGTGAAACGACTTTGATATTCTACAGACATTGTCTACCCAGTCAGTGTAAGGTTATCTAGCTTTTGACTCGTAAATTAAATCAAGTTGTGGTAGCCTAGTACTCGCTAACTGTGAAAGAAGACACCGTGAGGAAACCTGAGTGTCTCAAGCAAAAATAGACTATTCGCATGCGTGGAAACTTTGTCTCTAAGAGAAAGTTTTTGCCCGGCTAGTGAGACTTTACACTTTTACTGGCTACGTCGCACTTTTTTGAACGAGCGAGCGAAGCGAGAAAAGTTCTCCGAGTCTACTTGAACAATCCGGCGTTTGTATGTTTGTATGTATGAATGTTCTTTCGACGATAAATCTAGTGCCAAAAAACCTCTCGTTATCTAATAATCTTTAACTCTATCTAAGGATGGCATCAATAGTGAAATCTCAAGCTCTGCCTCGCTTTAAAGCTCGAGCTTGAGTAGCTGTAGACACTAGCTTGATAGACAGTTGACACTTCTGAGATCACCTACTTGAGTTCGATCTTGAGTCGACGACTATTAATGCCACCCGAAGAGAGTGTCATTCTGTTTCCCCGGTAAATTCGGCGTGTGTACATCGGCAGGTGTGCTCAACCGCGGCCCGCTAAGTTTCACGGCCCAGTGGCGCCGCACCGCTTTGATTTTCCACTTACTGAGCCCCGGTGGAAATAGACCGGGGCGGGTACCATAGACGCATGGAGAGAAGTCTCAGTTTTTGTCATCTAACGAGGGCTACCATTTTAGTGGTCACTAGTTGGCGCCACTGTCAAGTAATGTCCTGAAGTATCTTTGCCGCGCTCTCGCCCATACAAACGGAGTAGACGAAGAATTACTAGTGGTTCGCCCCGAACTATTAACTCGCGAGTGTGTAACTTTTTGCTAACCCCAATTGCGCAGGCGCGCGCATTTCATATAAACTTTACAACCTAATATTTCGGTAACCCTTCTACCAATTTGGCTCATGTTGAAAAATTCTTTTAATTTAATTTACCCGCCTAACAAATTGCATGATGATCCGATCAAATTTACTCAAGTTATCGTCGAACGAACATACATACAAACATACATACATACAAAAATACATACATACATAAATAAATACATACAAACATACATACATAAATACAAACGCCGGATTGTTGCAATCGACTCGGAGAACTTCGCTCGCTTCGCTCGCTTGTTCAACTAGTGGTTCGCCCCGAACTTTGAACTCGCGACCCTCTATCTTAGCAACCCCTCGACCGATTTGGCTCATGTTCGAACTTAAAAATTCTCTTTCCTCATTTACCCGCCTACCAAATTTCATGACGATCCGAAAATTTTACTCAAGTTATCGTCGAACAAACATTCATACATACAAACAAACATACATACATACATACAAACATATAAACGCCGGATTGTTCCAGTAGACTCGTAGAACTTCGCTCGCTTCGCTCGCTCGTTCAATTATTTTTGCTACTCCTAAATACAAGGTGTTACAAAAATTCTAACTCTTTTTACAGGGTAATAGCATCTGGCGATAGGGATCAGAACATTTTTTTTTGTTCTATGACTATCCGTTGATTTTTAAACTAGTGGTTCGCCCCGAACTGTGAACTCGCGACCCCATGTAAACTTGACAACCCCATATCTCGGCAACCCCTCGACCGATTTGGCTCATGTTCAAATTTGAAAATTCTTTTTGCCTCATTTACCCGCCTACCAAAGTTCATGAAGATCCGACTAAATTTACTCAAGTTGTCGTCGAATGAACATTCATACATACAAACATACAATCATACAAACATATAAACATACAAACATACAAACATACATACATACATACAAACGCCGGATTGTTCAAGTAGACTCGGAGAACTTCGCTCGCTTCGCTCGCTCGTTTAATTAGTAAAATGTCAACGCTGTGGCGGGGGTCAAGTAAAAAAAAAGTAAGATGTAGCCTGTACAATTGTACATGTCTCAGAGAGAGAGTACGAGCTTAATCATCAGAAGTATTTTTTTAATATTGTTTTCGTTGACAAAGCTATGCAAATGCACCTACACACACAAACATATCATTTTAAAATTTGAGCTAATAACAAAAACAAAAGTAATTACAAAAATAAAATTTTGAGGTCATAAAATAATATGTATTTTTTTAACTTTTTATTTCATTCGATATTCATTCGACGACGATTATCGACATTCTGTTGACCAGTAGGTTACACCCTTTAAAAAGAGTAAGGATGTTTTTTAACACGTTGTATTATCCGATTTTGTTGATTTTGGTGTCAATCGTCTTTGTAGATTTTTGTCTATGTCTAAGCTATTTCCTTTTTTTTATAATATAAATAATATACCTACTTTTCAGCTATAGCGTTATTTCGGGCGTAAAAGTAGAAAAGTCAAATGCCAATGTCAAGCCTTGGCTAATGTCAATGTCAATCTCAAGATAGTGTCTATTAATATGCTGACAGCTACTCAAGTTTGACATTAGCCAAGGCTTGACATTAGCATTTGACTTTTCTGAGTTCACCTACTTGAGATTGAGCTCAAGGAGGTGATCTCAGACGACTATTAATACCACCCTTAGTTACTCGACGTGAAAGTAGTGCCACGTTAAAAATACATCATGCAATCACTGATTTTACTTTAAAATATAACCTGTGTGCTTTTTATTTATGTAAAAAAAAATTGCAGTTGCTTATTGACTAGCAACTGTGCAATTTTTTTACAAAATGAGCAGTATTAGGACTCCCGTAAGTGTGGCGTCCGTAGTAACCCGGCAGACGTACAGCAGACGCGAGAGGATGAAGCGATTTTACTATTAGAAAACGGCGATACTGTATCATCTAGGTACCTATGCGCATCATTCGTGTATCATTCTGCGCAAACCTGCCCCTCTACCCTTGACGCATGTTTCCAATGTGGCCGCAATATGGCGCAATTTACAAAATTTAATATTTTTCAAATTAAGACGCATTTTGTGTTTTTATTGAATAATACATCCTTACCTTTGAATAAACATTAAAAGTATTTAAAATCAAAGCATTACTATGCGAATTCAAAGAGAAATTAATTTTTAAACTTCTTCAATTGGATCGCAGGGGGTTACCTTTGACGCCATTGCTTTCATATTGACAAAGTTAAAAAATTTATTTCTCTTTTACATCGCGTAGTCATCCTTTTATACAGGGCAATTTTTAAATAGCTATTAACCTCAGACACCCCAACTTTTAAATGTGATTTTCAACAACTTTTGTTCTACGACTTTGGTGAAAGCGCATTTTTTTTTCAAGCAGCCACTTTTAGCGATAAAAGATTTTATTCGGATCTGGAAGGATCTGGAATCCAAACCTTAGGTCCTGAAAATAGTTAAGCCTCGCGTTGAGTATTCGGTGTTTCGTTTTTAGCAAAAAACATATACAAGAAGAAGATATGTTTTTTTCCATTGGCTGCGCTAGTTGTGCCTAGGGATGGCCCTATTAATATCCAAAATAATATGTTTTAAAGAACGCAGCAATGGGATCGAACGTTGACCCCATAATTCAGGGCTGGCTTTTAATATTTAATTTATATTTATCATTTATATGTTAAATTTAATGATAAATATAAATTAAATATTAAGGATATTTTTGTTTAATGTTTTAAATTGTCTGTTATGTACCCAGCGTAACCATAAGATTGGTATGGACCAATTAAAGAATTTACTGACCCCCATGATTGATTGGGAATCTGAACAATGACTGATTCGACCACCACTGTTCTTACCTCTATTTATACTGTGAATAATAAATTAAACACATAAAATACCCCCGATATTTTAGCTTCAAATTAGCACATCTCATGAACGGCAGAACCGATTTTAATAAATAATATCTAAAAACACTCGCTAGAAAACCAGCTTTCAAGTAAAAAATACCGCATCAAGATCAGTTTATCCGTTTAAGAGCTACGGTGGCAAAGACAGACACACACACATAGCGGTCAAACTTATAACACACCTCTTTTTGGGTCGGTGGTTAAAATTGGTCATGAAAATTGTGTTTCGACTTGGAAAAAGCTTCAAATTGAGGTTTTTAACGAAAAACGTTGGTAACACCTGAAACTAATTGATTTCACACAGATTCAACATTTTCCAGCAATTTTCTGCCGAAAATCCGAGCCAGAGATGAAATTTCGAAAGTTTATAACGTAAATAATATTCTCTTCTTTTTATTTTAGCCAAAAGTTCGTGGTCGAAATCTAATATGTATTTTTCTATGTAAATTGCTTCTTTCTTTTCTGTTTGAATGTATTTAAATAATAAAAGAGCCGGTTATTTTTCAGCGAGCGCGGAACAGTGACTTTAGGAATATTAAAAGTTTTTAAAAGAATCTTATACTTAGACAAGTATTCTATACTTACATGAGGAAACCCGAGCATTAAACCCTAAAATATGAGGCAATACACCCTCAAACGAGAAAATCGCCAATCCATTCTCTGAGAGAAGGCCTTTGCGTTGGCAAATTGTACAGGCTAGATCTTAGTGCTTACATCAATCTTCTTTTTCAACTTATAGTGACCCAATCATAGACACATCATTATCGTCATCATCATTCATCAGTCCACGTCTGCCCACTGCGTACATTAAATGCATATTTATGAATTTACGGAGACGGTTCGCTCGCCCGCTACGCCCGCTCGGTCAAATATAACATACTTAAGGGTTTACAACCTCCTTATTCATGAAGTCGGTTAAAAATAGTATAAGACTAGTGGTTCTCCCCAAGCTGTGAACTCGCGACCCCATATCTCACCAACCCCCCGACCGATTTGGCTCATGCTCGAACTTAAAAATTATCTTTACCTAATTTACCCGCATACCAAATTTCATTATGATCGACTAAATTTACTCAAGTTATCGTCGAACCAACATTCATACATACATACAAACATAAAAACGCCTGATTGTTCCAGAAGACTCGGAGAACTTCTCTCCCTTCGCTCGCTACAGCTCGGGCTTGTGCAACTCATTGTGTGGAAACACAAAAGCAGTACGGTTTGCACTGCTCCCTCGGACATGAAATTATAAACGGACCGCCCGACCCTGTTTCAGACGGGGCAATTTTGTCGTCAGTTGCCATCGCAACGAAGAGATTGCTGGTAAAGGGGCGTTATGCCATCGTATTTTATGTTCCATAATAATTAACAATCGCAACAACTCAGAAACGAGCCAAATCACTATCACAACTGCTTAAAAATGGCATCATGGTGGCAACTAATTGCAATTTTACATTTATCATCTTTAAAACTACCAAATACGACATTTATAGTTTCAAATAAGCATAATTATCTCATAAACGGCTGAACCGATTTTGATAAAGCATAATCTAAGAACATTCGCTAAACACCCTTCAAATGGGAAAAACCGAGAAAGCTACGGTGCCACAGACGGACACACACCCACATACAGGCAGAATACTGATTACTCGTCACGTTAACGACATCTATTGACCAAAATGGCTAAAGTGGGCCTGATTCTGTTATTAATGGTGCCATAATGGATTCCTAGTTGACGGCTTCAATACTACGATGTAGGTTATTTTAATGTTATTGTAGTTCCGCAAATAATATGCTGATTCTAACTCTAGAGGATTAGTTCATTGGTTGTAGGAGAAAAACCTCAGTTTTGTCCTTCTACTGGGACGCCATTGAGACGCCATTGCTTTACAGACTTAAGCCCTTGGCCTAAACACTCATGTAGAGCTCAAACTTATTAAATACCTCTTTTTTGATCGGGGGTTAAAAATAGCAGTTCCAGGCTTCAAACCAAAAGTAATTCTATTGTCATCTTTGTATATTGCCATATAAACATGCCCTCAGCCCGTGGTCTATGCACAAACGTGTGGCCAGCCGGCTAAGCGCATAACTCCACTGCTTTGAACATAAAACATGTTTTGCATGCTTAGAAACTTTAACTAAACCTTGACTTAGCGAAAACAGAAGAAGATATTTGAATAAATACCCTAGACTTAGTTTTCGCTGGCTTTAAATATATGTAAGGTCTGTTTTGCTAGACAAAGCATTAATTTGATGACCCTTAATGGCCCTGGGTATAAAATAGATTTTTCAGTTTTGTTAGGGTTATGATCTGTTTATTTGTTTGCCAAATATGTATAATTTAATTGAATATTGTCTACGATAGAGTTAATCAAATTGAGGTGTTTAGATTTATGCACATAACGAAACAAATAACACTTTGTAGCGAAATAATTCAAAACTTTAAGTTATACTTTGCGTCCGAAAACAATACCGAAGTTTCTATCCATAAGATTTCAAGATAATAAATTAATGTAAACTTACATCCAGTGAATTTTGCAGGCGTGTGTAGGTACCTGTAAATTCATCATAACATTAGACGAATTAGTCTTAAGTTATTGTAGTTTTTAAACTAAATTAGGAACGCCCTAGCAGGGTTCTTGTTTGATTCCTAAATGTAACACCCAACACCTAATGTATACACAACAAGAAAGCTAAATAAACATTACCTTACCTTATCTTATCTCAAACATACATAACAATAGTATTACACATACGGAATAGCATCAGGAACTCGTAGCTTAGTTTGTATCTACAGGATGTTAAAAGACCGCTAACAAAGCGGGAAACCACGTTTTGTCCCCATCTTATAACCATTTTTTTCTTTTTTTCTTCGCGATTGTTTTGCATCCTATCCATCGAAAAGTTATCTGGATACGAAACCTTTAGCTTCCTAGGCTGTACGGTTGGGTAGGTACATTCAGTAATGTGTTATATTATTATTTTTAAGGCGCTGTCCTCTGCTGTCCTATTTTCCCAAAAGCCCCCCAAATTGATCGCAATATGTTCATAAGGGTCGAAACTTAATTCGATGCCACCCTCCGGCTTGCAAGCTATGCGACGCAATGGAATATCGCCTCAAGATGCGAGGATAATATTAAACAGATCGGTAAATAATGCGTCTTATTGGATTTGTCTCTAGCTATGCGTAGATGCACCAATGTGGGGTAGACGCGATGTCGTGCGAAAGCATCGGGACAACCCAAATGACTTTGCTGTAAAAGCAAAGTGGGATTCTACAGGGTAATTTTTAAATAGGTAGCTTTATTTATGAAACACGTCAAATTCTAAGTAAATGCGATTTACAACTACTTTATATGTATTTGTTCTACGACTTGGGTAAGAGCCGAATTTTATTTTTCCATGCACATAAATATTATACGCGTGATAACAAATAAGAACAGAAAGGGCTGGATCCTTTGGTTACATTTTTAAATTTTCAGTGTGGGTTGAGTGGGTTAGAAAATGAAACAAAATATTTTTTTACTAAACACCTAATACCAATTTATCCTTTTTTACCTACGCTTCGATTTCACGCGACCGGAATCACATGAACGTAAATAAGACTAAGTGCCCCAGAAAGACAGCCTAGATCACCTCCCGCCTGCTTCTAAGAGTGGCATTAATAGTCGTCTGAGATGACCTTCTTGAGCTCGATCTCAAGTTACAAAAATGACAAGAAATGTGGGTCCACATTTTTAAGTGTGGTGACCGTAACATATAAAAGGGGTTTATTAGGATAAAACTAAGGCCTTTGTATCTACGTAATGAGATGATTTATGCAGCGTCCAGTGGCACCTTCACTCACACTAGATGGGTGAAGAGACCACTCGGCGCTGCAGTTCTTGGGACATTGTTTTAGATGGAGTAGACTTTTAAAATCTTTATAGCGCGAAAAGCTTCTGGCTACATTATTTCAGTCTGGAAAGCCTATCCGCGTATCGTAATCGGTGTAACGATTAAAAATAGCGAAAGGCCGGAGGCTGGTATCGATTCGAGAGCTGATTAACATTCGAGTCGCGAGCACGGGCTATTCCTGTTGCTTGACAACTTTATTTTGCGCTACTAACCACCATTAGCGACCTTTCATTTCTGAATTTGTTTGTAGTAACAATACTTTATTTTACGTATGGCACGATATGCAGCGTTTCTTAGGGTGGTATTCTAGAACAATACTTAAACTCAGTTCAAACTAGAACGCTACTTAAACTCTGTTTAAACTCAGTTCAAACTAGAACGCTCCTTGAACTCTATTTAAACTCAGTTTAAGTAGAGTTTAGTAGTGTCGACTGTCGATAAAACAGTGCATGTTTTGATTTGAATATCCCGCCCTCCATATCAAAACATGCGCTGTTTTATCGACAGTCTGAACTCTGTTTAAACTGAGTTTAAGTAGCGTTCTGGAATACCACCCTTAGAGTATCAAAGGGAGGCTATCGATCCACTACGCCACTTCCTCGTCGTCCTCATGATTCTTCCGGATGCCTTCCTTTTTCATTTTTTTTTCGTGCCGAACTTACTCGGCACGAAAAAAAAGTGGTAGAGAGTGGAGGGGCACGAAAGCGCGCCGCGCAGGCAGCGCTGAAATGTCACCAGTCCCAACTTTTTAAGCTCCAGTTACTAAAAGTTATCGAGCTAACAAAAGTTGTTGGAAATTACAGTAATTTTAAATTGACTTGTTTTAGGAATAAAGCTATTTAAAAATTGCCCTTTTAGTGGCAGACTCGTCGCCGTGCGTGGGTGGTCCAGTGCGGGGGCTGTCAGTCAGGGGCCCATTTTTTTTTTGCGCAAGGTCAATCAAGTGTTTTTTTTTGTTGGATATTTGATCACCAATGACCTTACAAGTGGGTATACCTCTCTCTATATTATCTCTCGCTCTGTCTACGACCCATCGCCGACATTATAAAAATACCTGTCTTGACGTATCAGGAATACCTAACCCAGGTTCGCGGAAGCGATTACAAATCGGATTGCAAATCCATGTTATAAGTCGATCAAGAGAACGCGAGTATTGAGAAGTATTGAGAATGTTTAATATTTACGTCAAAGAATAACCTCAAAATCAACAGCTATAAATACACTTAATTGGATAAAATCGCGGTTTTATATTTTTTTCTCATTACTCCTATAATAATAATAACTAGTGGTTCGCCCCGAACTATGAACTCGCGACCCCATATAAACTTAACAACCCCATATCTCAGCAACCCCTCGACAGATTTGGCTCATGTTCGAACTTAAAAATTCTCTTGGTCTCATTTACCTGCCTACCAAATTTCATGACGATCCGACTAAATTTACTCAAGTTATCGTCGAACGAACATTCATACATACATACATACATACATACATACATACATACATACATACATACATACAAACGCCGGATTATTCCAGTAGACTCGGAGAACTTCGCTCGCTTCGCTCGCTCGTTCAATAATAACCCCCGTGTGGTTCCCGGGAGGTAAAGAATTGGACCAACCCATTTCTTCCCGTTGGTGTCGTAAAAGGCGACTAAAGGATTGGAGGGACCATTAAGGTTCCTCCACCGCAGGGCAGCTTGTGGCGAGCTGTTGGTATGTGGCGGTACCACGGACCCGAGTCTTGCGAGGGTCGAAAACTGGTCCTCGCATCCTCGTCCTTGTACAAGAGTGGATTGGAATCCAAGAGGACCGGGACCCTCACCTCTGGCTTGCCTTTACCGGCCGTCCAGAGTGGAGCGCAAGAGCTATATGCTCGCAGGGTGGAAGTGAAAGATGCATAAGACGCGAGTTGGCACTGTGACTGTGGCTACCACTACAGTCACTGGGTAGAAAGCGGCGCACACCTCTCGACACCCTGAGCTGTTCACAACGATGTTGCCGCCTTGCTGTCCAGGGCTAGGCCTATAAGCGGCAGCATGTATAGGTGGCCCATTTAGTGAGCAGCAAGCGTCTGCCAATTTAATTTAGTTGAGACATTTTAGTGGCAGACGACCGTTGTCTCAACCCCATAGCCCAGTTACCCAATCCATCCATACGCATCCCCATAACTCAATTATTTGTTCCCACCCAAGCCTGTGCTCTTTGCGGGAAAGCCACCAGAGTGCATTTTTTGATGTGGTGTGCTCTGAGGGTGGACCCAACAGGTGCACCACGTTACATAAGATCAAAGCTGTCAGACGGGCCTCTACGTGTTGGATACGTCCCCACGCACGCCGGCTAAAGGACCGGGACTCTGTAGTCCCGTGAATCTTTACGATAGACAGACATACATAATAATAATAATAAATAGGTGGGATGTGTTACGGTCAGCCTTTCATATTGCCAACAAAACAAGTCATCAATGCTGGCTAAATCTGTCAATTATTAGTACAGTCGCCCGTAACGGTTTAATTCACGTAACAGATTTCCGACTGTATTATGTTAGACAGTACGTAATTCTGCATTACAGAAAACTAATCCTTGCAATTCCTGACCCTCCGATAAAATTGAAAAAAATGAAGAAAATCCCTTTTTTTTGCGTTGTTTAGTTTAATTTTAATAATTTTGGTGTCGTAATATTCCACAGCCTCATTCAATTGCCTTAATATGACGTTAAAATGTGGCCGTACATTCGTTTAAGACCGTTATAGTCATTTCTAGCAATTCCAACTGGTCTTATCCGAGTGTTGGCCGTAGGACTAGTACATTTGTGACTCTCCTGTTATCTATCTATCTATCTATTCAGCCCATAAATACAGCCCACTATTGGGCATAGGCCTCTTCCATTGTCCTCCCGCTGTTTTGACAATATCATCGACCCATCGAGCTTTCGGTCTACCCGCTGACCGTCGACCCATCATTCCGTGACTGCCCTAGTCCATAGTCCGTCTGTCCTCTCGCCTAGCCAGATGCCCTGCCCATCTCCACTTTAATCTTAAGATTCGCGCGCCCACATCTTCGACTTTTGTCTTCTGCCGAATGTCGACGTTACGCACAAGATCAAGGAGTGAGAGGCCTAGCCTAGGAGGCTCCTGTCATAATAATAATATAGCTCTAAATACGCATCGCGATTTATGAGTAGACCACAAGATATTAAACGTTGATATTCTCAAAGTACTACGCGGGATATTGAGGGACGTACTATGAGACCGCACGTCGCTGGGCAAATAGAACTTGTAATGAAAAACGGAATGATATTGGAAAATAGAAGCTGTATCGGTATCGTGTGTAAATGGTAGTATGATGTGGGTTTGATAGATTGTCGTCGACTGATTTGTTGGGGTATTAATACAACAAAGTTTTACAAAACATCCTAACTCTTTTTACAGGGTTTACACCCTACTGGTCAACAGGATGTCGAATCTGTAAAAAGGTATTGAATACTAGCTTTTCGCCCGCGACTTCGTCCGCGAAGACTTATAAGAAGTTGCCTGGGTACATCTTTCACCATTATCAAATGAGCATGAATAGAGTCCTGGGTGTGTATTTTTGTAAGCTATCTCTATTCCAAATGTCATCCAAATCCGTCGTGCAGTTTCAGCGTGGAAGTGTATATGTTGTGTATGTGTGTGACCAAATTGGTAAAGATCAAATGAATCCAACAAAAAAAAAAAACATACTTTGAACCTTTTTGGCCGTTTTAGGTGAATCATTATTATTGTTTTCTTCATGCTAGATTTGCTATAAAATGAAATGTTCTTTGAATAGTTGTAGCTTTAATGGTTCCGGCATTGTTATTGATACTACATCAGGGAAACTCTTAAAATGTTTCCACCCTTTTTGATGCTGAAACATGTGTTTAATTATTATTTCTGATTTAATACACCACTACTTAGTTTCAAGTTAATCTGACCCAATAAAATGATAATTTCATACAAATTTTGAACCCCGTTTTGGCCGTTTTAGAGTTAACATTATTACTTTTTTCTTCATGGTTGGTAGTTTTGCTATAAAACGCAACTGTAGTTTTTCAAAGTTGTAACTTAGATGGGTTGGGCCCAGCATTGCTACGTTTCCACCCATTTTAACCCTTCATTCGCTGAAATGAGAAAATTGCTGAAACACGTGTTTGATTATTTCTGATTTAGCATACAAATACTTAGTTTGAAGTAAATCGGATCAAAAAAAAATTTTATTTAATACAAACTTTGAACCCCGGTTTGGGCATTTCAAGGGTTAACATTATTACTTTTTTCATCATGGTTGGTAGTTTTGCTATAAAACGCAACTGTAGTTCAAATTTCAAAGTTCTAACTTGAGTGGTTTGGACCCAGCATTGCTACTATATCAGGGAAAAATCTTCAACGTTTCCACCCATTTTAACCCTTCATTCGCTGAAATGAGAAAAATGCTGAAACACGTGTTTAATTATTTCTGATTTAGTATACGAATACTTAGTTTGAAGTAAATCGGACAAAAAAAAAAATTTATTTCATACAAACTTTGAACTCCGGTTTGGGCATTTGAAGGGTTAAAATTATATATATTTTTTTCATGGTAGGTAGTTTTGCCACAAAACACTACTGTAGTTTCAATTTCATAGTTGTAGCTTTAATGGTTTAGGCCTGGCATTGATACTACATCAGGAAAAATCTTCAAACTTTTCTACCCCTTTTAACCATTTGTGGACAGAAATTTGAAATACGCTGAAACACGTATTTAATGGTTTCTTATTTAATATACAAATACTAAGTTTCAAGTAAATCGGACCAAAAAAATTTTTTATTTCATACAAACTTTGAACCCCGGTTTGGGCATTTGAAGGGTTAAAATTATATTTTTTTCTTTATGGTGGGTAGTAATGCTATAAAATGCAACTGCATATTCAATTTCAAAGTTGTAGCTTCAATGATTTGGGCCCAGCATTGCTACTACATCAGGAAAAAAACTTCAACGTTTCCACCCATTTTAACCCTTCATTGGCTGAAATGAGAAAAACGCTGAAACACGTGTTTGATTTTTTCTGATTTAGTATACTAATACTTAATTTCAAGTAAATCGGACCAAAAAAAATTTTTATTTCATACAAACTTTGAACCCTGGTTTGGGCATTTGAAGGGTTAAAATTTTATTTCTTTCTTCATGGTAGGTAGTTTTGCCACAAAACACTACTGCAGTTTCAATTTCATAGTTGTAGCTTTAATGGTTTAGGCCTGGCATTGATACTAAATCAGGAAAAATCTTCAAACTTTTCTACCCCTTTTAACCCTTTGGTGGGCAGAATTTTGAAAAACGCTGAAACACGTATTTAATTGTTTCTTATTAAATATACAAATACTAAATTTCAAGTAAATCGGACCAAAAAAAAATTTTATTTCATACAAACTTTGAACCCCGGTTTGGGCATTTGACGGGTTAAAATTATATTTTTTTCTTCATGGTGGGTAGTTTTGCTACAAAACGCTACTGCAGTTTCAATTTCATAGTTGTAGCTTAAATGGTTTGGGCCCGACGTTGACACTACATCACGAAAAATATTCATACATTTCAACCTCGTTTAACCCTTAAACGGCTAAAATTAGAAAAAAGCTAAAACAGGTGTTAATTTATTTTTGATTTAATATACGAATTCTTAGTTGCAAGTAAATGCGGCCAGAAAAATTGTTTTTTTCATACAAACTTTAAACCCTATTTTTACCGCTTTAAGGGTTAAACTTGAAGTAAATCTATCTTAACCCGTAGCGTGTCCACAAATTACAACTATTGTCAAATTATCACTGTTGTGGCATTAGCGGTTTTGTTCCAGCATTGATCGTAACTGGTGAAAAAAATCGAAAAACTTTAGCACCCATTTTAACCCTTAAGTGCATAGAAATGAGAAAAAATCTGAAATAGGTGTCGAATCATTTTTAAATAAAAGTACGAAAAAGTAAGATTAAAGTACAAAAGACCAAAAAAAAATTTTTTCCCATACACACTTTCAACCCAATTTTGACCCACTTAAGGGTTAAATAAAAAAAAATCGCTTCTTAAATGAACCCTCCACCATATAACGCAACTTTTGTCCAAATTTCATACTTATAGGTTCAGCCGTTTGGGCTGTAGCGTGATGAGTCAGTCAACCTAAGCCTTTTATATATATAGATAGATTACGATACCGAAATTAATAAGCCTGTTTAGAAGCCCCATTACTGAAATTACTTGGTAAGTAAAACAATATCCAAAGCAAAGTGTATTTGCACAAGCGAGTAAATTATCATACACTTGTCTTATATAAACTCCTAAATGCTCATCACGGTCTGAATTTGTAACATCAATATTATGAAGTGATGGAATTCGATGGTGGGAGAGTGGTAGGATGGGTGCAGACCGAACAAGCCGTTGCTTGTTGCCGTTGCCATTATTTGTTAATTTACGAGTAAAATACCTACTAAGTATTTCATAAGTATGCGGTATGCGGTAAGAAGACGTATCTGTTATGGGCAACCTGATCAACTGGACAGTTTTATTAGGGACCGATTATTATGAATATTGACTAAAAGTTGATTGATAAATTTATTTCTTTGGCCCATATTATTAATGCCTGACCCATTTAATAAACATAACCAAATATGGCATTTACTTTACTCCAGAAGTTAATTTGTTATTTGTAAAAAAAATGTGCTTACAAAGATTCTTAGTTTGATGGACAAGTTTCCAACATAGCAAATTGTTCCCCTAGTATTGACGGCATTTAAACACATGCTACTCATATTTTGTTTCCTTCCCAAAAACTACCGCATCCGCTTCTGCTTAGTGGTCTTTGGTATAATGACCCCATACCTTGTCAGAAGGCTTAGCACGTGGGCCATTTTGTCTACTCTCAACTGTCACCTTAGCCACTTAATACTACTGAGGTGACAGTGAACAGTGGCTAAGGTGACAGTTGAGAGTAGGCAAAATGGCCCGCGTGCTAACCCTACAGATGTGTGCAATACTCTAAGAGTGGTATTAATAGTCATCTGAGATCACCTACGTGAGCTCGATCTCAAGTAGGTGAACTCAGAAAAGTCAAATGCTAATGTCAAGCCTTGGCTAGTGTCGAACTTGAGTAGCTGTCCGCATAATAATAGACACTATCTTGAGATTGACATTAGCCAAGGCTTGGCATTAGCATTTGACTTTTCTGAGATCAGCTACTTGAGTTCGATCTTGAGTCGACGACTATTAATGCCACCCTACATTTCAGGGTTAATGATACTGCTAAGTAATTTACCTGGCAATAAATTATTACGTACGAACGCGTTAATACAGTTGGGACTAATTAATTGCGAATCGATGACGAATTTGAATGCTATACCATGTATCTACTGTTTACGACGCTGATGATGCAGTACATTTTTCATAAATCGAACTTCGATTTTCGCCAATGGTAATCGGCTTCGTCTTAGCCGGTAGACCCCCTGGTAGAAGTTTACAGTATAATCCTTCCAGAAACAAAAACTTAAATAACACAAGTTTTTTTTCTAAAAGATCAGATACGATGCCCTCTAACTAGTAAAAAAAAAATTATGGACTAAAAAACGGGCCATTCTTATTGTGCCCTGTGCAACTGTACACACGATAACACGTCGACGCTTACACGCTAGCACTCTACTCAGTTACGTCACGGGCGAATTTACAACAAAAGTGTACACTCTGACGTGCTGTCGTGTGTACACACATGTCCCACAGACTGGACGAAGGCCTTCTCCTAGAGACAGAGAGAGAGTGAGAGAGAGAGAGAGAGAGAGAGAGAGAGTTAGGGCTTAATTATAACGGAAGCCCATTACTTATTAAATATTTCACGTTGAGTATACATATACAATGTACATATCTCTAACGATGTTTTCCTTCACAGTTCACTTTTAACGGATTTTAATCAGGCCTTGACCTAATTATTTCGAGAAATCCAGCCTAACCCTACTACTCGTATTTAACTTTGTTTTATTGATACAGGCGGGGAAATACTTTAATTCAAAAATTGCTAAATTCATCGGCAACCAATATCGAATTAAATTTGATTTGGGATCAAACCGCTAACGGCGAGAAGTTTATTAATTAAAATCTATATCCTCAGGAACTTGTTCTAGGGAAGTGTTGCGTTATGATGCATTTAGACTCTACGATTAATATTTTTCATATCTTAGGCTAGAGGTTAAATATGATTATTACGAATAGCTAAAAACAAATCACACTCGATAGGACTCGCAACTTTAGGCAAACTGTGCCGGCGCTTCACCAATTAGGGCTACTGTTTTAGTGGTCACTAGTTGGCGCCACTGTCAAGTAAGGTCATGCAGTATTTATAGCTCAAAAAGTTAGTTATTTCAGACGTAATATGTAATACCTACCTTAAAACTATACAAATAAAACACATCAAGCAAATTCTGTGTTGTTCGAATAAAAATAAGAACACAATTTTCCAAAAGATAAAACTGTTTCAAAGCAGTGGTTAGTAGCGGGACAGCAACTATTTTTCATAACGGAATTTATTAAACGAAAATTAAAATATACATAAACTATCATTTAGGAAATAAAAATACTAATTTAATCTACTTAATTTACATAGAAAAATTGTGCGAGAGCGCCGCCGTCGCTCTATAGGGTGCCCAGAAGGCTAGCGGCGTTGCCCCGCTGGATGGCGAGGCTCAGCCTTTGCCCGAGATAGGCACCGGCCCTCTGGAACCAGGCGTCAACCAGGCACGACGAGATCTCTTGAAATAAACCTTACGCCACACTAGCGGCCCTAGTGGCAAATTCAAGCACGGTAGCCTCATTGAGCTACGAAGCCAAGTACTCGTACTGGGCCCTTAGCCTGTAACGCAATGGCGGGTCAATGGCGTCCTGGCAGAAGGACAAAACCGGGCTCTCCTCGTTTTTCTCCTACAACCAGAGAACTAATCCTCTAGAATTAGAATCAAAATATTCTTTGCTGTACTACAAAAACATTAAAAGGACAGACAGCGTTAGCAAATCGTAATTGAAGTCGTCACCTGACAGCCCATTTTGGCACCATTGTGTTACAGGCTAAGGGCCCAGTTGATGCGAATTTTCTAATCTTAATCGTCTTACGGACAGATTTTTGATGGAATATTGTAAAATTCTACCGGTCGGTGTGAATTTACCGTAAGGTTCCACAACCAAACTCATTGAACGAGAAAGAAGCATGTTATTTCAAGAGATTATAGGAAATTTTGGGATGATCTTTTGAAGGGAAATATTTTAGGTAGATTGATTTATTAGCTGTACAATTATTTGAGTTTTGATTCCATTGAAAACTTTTATTAAAATTTTAAGACCTCAAATAGAGAGAAATTATATGAAAAAGGAGAAACTTCAAGAGCAGTCAATTAAATGACAAAAGTTTCTTATGAGTTTAATTTAATTGAAAATCGAGGAGGCGTATTTTACAGTTCACACTTAGGATCTTGAAATATTTACTGGCCGGCATTTTAATATAAAGCCAGGTGGTGCTCAACTTGAAGTGAAAATTCACTTAAAAAATAATTGGGTAATTCTACGGCACAGCTGCATTTATGCAATTCCCGTGGCATTTTTTATTTAAGGGTTTTCAGATAATGTGATATTCTCACATTACTTTTGAATACATTAGTAACAATTTTATTGTTATATAATTATAAAATTGTTACTAATGTAACAAACAATTTTATTGTTATACATATAATTATAAAATTGTTACTAATGTGTTTGTGGATTGTGGATTGACTGCATCGAAGAAGACCTTAGAAAGATGGGCAAATACACGAACTGGCGAAAAGAGGCAAGGGCCAGAGACAAATGGAGATCTACTGTGGAGGAGGCCAAGACCCACAAAGGCAAGGGTTGTAGCGCCAAAGGAAGTAAGAAGTAAGTATGTAAAAGATAATGAAGCATTTATTAATGTCCCAGGAACTGCAGCGCCCCGATGGTTTTTTCACACAATGACATCTAGTACGAGTGAAAATGAAACTGGACGCTGCATAAATCATCTGTCTTAGGTTGGTATTAATAGTCATCTGAGATCACCTACTTGAGCTCGATCTCAGGTAGGTGAACTCAGAAAAGTCAATGCTAATGTCAAACTTGAGTGTATCTGTCAGCATATTAATAGACACTATCTTGAGATTGACATTAGCCAAGGCTTGACATTAGCATTTGACTTTTCTGAGATCACCTACTTGAATTGAGTCGACGACTATTAATTCCACTAAATTTAAAGGCCTATGTTTTTAAGATAGTTTAAGTTTCAGTTGAGTACAATTATAGATTGTTTTATATCTATTTCTAACAGGATCCTTAGCCTTAAAAAGGCACAGCTAGTCCGATTTTTTTAATTGATTTTGCATTTTATTCCGAAGCAACAAAGTGGAATTTATGGTGGCTTTATATTGGACAGAACATTATAAAGAGTTTACCCACAAACAACCCAATTCTGTCAAAAAAGTCCTCCGTAACCACGGGATAACATTCGGACAAACAAATATCAAGCGACAAAAATGTTTCACGGCAAACATTTAGCCAATATCAACAGACTCGATACAGATAAGACTTTGTATTTGTTGAAAGACTGAGGAAGTTTCTGGTTTGGGACCACAGTTTTTCGGACCACGGCCCAGTTTTCGTCAAAATATACATATGTTGGAGCACGACGACTAGCGCCACCCATTGCTAAATAAATTCCACTGTCACAAACCTTACTGTTTTTTTCCGTAATCTAGCAATGTTTGTCCCACATTAGGCCCACAATGTCTAGTAAGTGAGTATTAGTAACCTGATAGGCTCAGAAAGTTAGTTAAATGCAAGTTCTAGTATCCTTACAACCTAGGTACCTATATCCTCTCACCATAGCCCACTTGCTCAAGCTGGCTCAAGAGTGGAGTTTGGACAACTTATGAGTTAGTAAAAGATCTTCTATAACGTTTTGCATTGAAGGGCAAAAACTTAATAGAAAAGCATTAAAAATAATTTGCCATTATGCAGGCAAACTTTCGCAAGTCTTTGGACGGAACGCCGTCAAAAGGTCATCATCATCATCATAAGTTCCTGACATCCCTAACCAATAACACCAAGGGCTCTCAAACCAGTTTTACATTCTAGCCAATTTTGCACGTTCATCTGTAGCTGTATGTGGATATGCTCATCCCGAGACTGTTAGCTTCCTGTTGCACTGGTCAGAGCCAGTTAGTTTTAGGACCCTCTATCTTCCGTGTTCCATTTGGACACAATTTATTTCGTATTTTGCTGGACAAAATTTTATGATGACATTATTTAATTTTATGTCGAAAGTCATTAAAAGTTAGTAAAGCATTGCTTTAGAATGTTATGTTAATGACACACAATATTGGTCCGACAAAGCGCGGTCCCAAATATCCCACGGTGTACCGAAAGCCTTTCAGAAGACCTTACAAGGGCAGTGCAAACAAATATCTGTGTACAAATACATGGACCCGGGCCTCTATTTACATTTTATACGGGACCCGAGCTACAAAATAAGTACTACCTTTTACAGAAGTTTCTTTCAACCGGCAAAAGAACTTTTTAATTTAAAAAAGATGAGCAGCAATCATCATCAAGGTCAGAAATCATAATAATTCATTGGAGAACTGGCTGAATGAAGGCTGGCCCCTAATATTATGAGAGCGCGTAGACTCAGCTTTTCTCTAAGCTTATGAAAATGTAGACAAGTCCGTCTGTTCAATCACACAGCTGCACAAAAGGTACTGACGGAAGACCACCCCTGGAGTTGCTGTGGTTCGCCTCTCCAGCACATGCTAAGTCAGAGCCCCTTTGCAATTGCCACATCCACATTTCTTTATTTTATGTTTAATCAATTTGTCATAACGCGTTTTTAGCGTATTGTTTTTATGCCTCTATGTTGCCTGTCTTTCTGGTATACCTAATGTTTTCTTTGTTTTATTTTTTGTTCTCTTCGTTATACAGGGAAATTTCCTGTTTCAGTGCAGTATGAAGCGCTCATAGCCTAGTTGGACTAGCCATTCTTAATCGACTGGTGAAGTTAAGCAATATCGGGCGCGGTCAGTCCATGGATGGGTGACCGCTAGTGGCAATAATATCTGAGCGCTTCCATGCTTCGAAAGGCAAGTCAAACCGTTAGTCACGGTTGTTGTCGTTAGTCGTTAAGCCATGTCAGAGGCCCTATGGGCGGCCTTAAAACTCTGACACCAGGGGTGGCTACTACGAGTACTTCATACAATTAATTACCTACCAGTGCTTTATGAAGAAAGGGTGACCTTTTGTTTATTTTATAGTATGTTTCGTTTGAGTTCTCTCATTACCGTAGGTACACGAGCCTACACATATACCTGCCAGAAATAGTGGACCGCAAGAAAGTTTTGTTTGAATGAATTCAAATGAGGACAAATAAACTAGGTGGCTTTATTTTCTTGAATTAATTCAGCTTCTTTTATAGACCGGGGGGAGGCCGTATTCAGTAAAGTTTTGGAATTTACTAACCGGCTAGGACCGAAAAATAATTGGAGTATAATAACAGTGGGTATATTATTCAGTCCTATAAAATAACAAACAAAGCTTTGTCGTATAGTTCGATAGGTAATGTTAAATTCATTATTTTCATGTTGATATTTCTAACTAAGCTTTTTTTTATATCAAAATGTTATTAAAATTGCTGGCTCCAACACATTTGGCCTTTTAAACTTATCTTACCCCAGAGGCGGTACTAACATTTTTTTAATCAGTTTTTACGAGTTTGTACAATTATGCACTTGCTCGATCGTTGTGTTCCAAGTTACGAACAAAAATAATCGCACAATATTTTCTTACTTAATAATATTGAGGGATAATTTTGTAAGTAAGTTCAGAAGGTCTTCAGAGAGTCTTGTTGTATTCGGGCTCAGTAGCACAAAAAAAAGCGTAATTAAAAGCGGCGGCAAAAGACGTCTGGTGCACGTTTCATATAAATACAATTCATAGTTAATTATGACAATTCGATGTTCATTGAGTGGTCGGTAAGTAAACAAACCTTTTTTGTAACCTTCCTCATGTCAAATCGGCTACGCAATATACATCGAATTGTCATAATAAACTATTAATTGTAGTTATATCAAACGTGCACCTAGTAAACATTAAATAATTTTAAATTAAAAAAAAAAACACTACAGTCCGACATCAAGTAGTTTCTTGGTGTTGTTTTTTAAAATACGGACCAGATTTGGGAGAGGAAAGTGGGGAATACGAAACCTCGATTTTGTAGCTTTTCTTCAGGTTGTCCCTTTCGCTCAGTATTTGCGCACGCGAGATAGCAATAGATTTTTCAACAGATTTGTATGTACTGCTACAAGCTCTTAAGGCCCAGCTGTAGAGCGCACAAATAGCGCCGCCACTGAAAAAAAAAATCATATCTTCTTTTTGGATGGGTTTTTTGTAAAAACTCTCCTGAAAAATCTCAACGCGAGACTTAACTATTTTTAGGACCTAAGGTTTGGATTCCTTAGAACTTAAGAATGCAATTGATTCTCGCCAAAAGTGCCCACTTTGCATTTGATTGCATTTTTATCCAAACCTGTTGTGCGTTCTATTGCGTCTTAAGGCCCAATTATAGGCACAACTAGCGACGCCAATGAAAAAAAAAAAAACTTCTTTTTGGATGCGTAAGTTGCTGAAAAGTGGTTACTTTTGGCAATAAAGGATTTTATTCGTAGGTTCTAGGATCTGGAATCTAAACCTTAGGTCCTAAAATACTAAGCCACGCGTTGAGAACTTAATGAAGAGTTTTTAGCAAAAAAAGTAAAAAGAAGATAAGTTTTTTTTTCATTGGCGGTGCTAGTTATCTTAATATATTGTATAAAACAAAGTCGTGTTAGTTACCCCATTTATAACTCGAGAACGGGTGGATTTTTATGATTTTTGATTTTTTGGATTTCTCTCCGCCCGAGCAGAATAATCATTAAAAAACGGAAAAACTCATTTCGGGCAAAAGCTAGTACCTAATATTCACCATAAACCCGATGCAGATATACGTAGCACGTAGCAGAAAAATAAGGCCCGGATTTTCCCGTGCTCGTAGCCACGTTTTATCCGTCACCGTATCTGCATCGATATCCCGACACGTACGTGTATTTACAGCGGCCCGCCATCCACCGCAACCAATATACTAACAATACAGCAGAAGGTCTACCCAAACTGGGACATGAGTTGGATTATAACGTTGTCCTAAGTAATATAAATAGAACGCGACTCCGCGATAATCACGCGAATTGATGCGAGCATCGTGTGGTCGCTCGATCACAAAAACTGGTGTCCTAAAATACATCGAGGCGAGCGGCCGCAGCTCCAGTGGCTGTAGCATGTTCGAAGTCACGCACGCCGATCTTAATTTGTCATTCGTTTTAACGCTTACTTATTAGTGCGCGCGCTGCACCATGACAAAGTAACTCGCGTCACAGAGCTAAAAAAACACGCGCGCGAGTTTCTGTGACGTTTTTTTCATTTAGGTTTTGGAGACGTCTCCCGAGGCCGCGACTTATTATTTGCAACTTGCGATTTTTCTTATTATTCCTTTATCAAGAGCTATTTTGCCACAGAATGGGGGGGGGGGAGGGTTGAGAATAAAAATACACTACCAATAATTCCGATCTTCGAGTGGTTATAACAGCATACGCAGCGAGCGATCATTTTACGTTGCGTCTGCTACTCGTAGTTCAGGGCTTTACCGTGTTACACTTCTGATGTTAATACTCTGTGCCGCAATCTCCCATCAAACATGTTTACCCCAAGGTTGCGGGGAATGTCCCGCCACTTATTTCCGAAGCTATAAAATAAGCTACGACGACATCCTCCGTTCTGGTGCGCGAACCTTTTGGGAGGGTTGTTCCCTTCCTAGTACATATTAGCACAAATTGACTTACCGTGCCTTATGCTCGTTTTCACCAACCACCATAATTTTTAAAGACCTTTTAAGGCCCAAACCTTGGCACAACTGGCACCGCCAATGGAAAAAATCTTATTCGATGCGTTTTTTGCTAAAAACGAAACGTCATGATAATCACTAGGCTTAACTCTTTTTAGGACCTAAGGTTTAGATACCAACGTAGAACACCTACGAATAAAACCCGCCGCCGCCAAAAAGAAGATATGTTTTTTTTTTCCATTGGCAGCGCTAGTTGAGCCTAGGTTTGGGCCTTAAAGAAAATTGTCTGCACCTCTGCAAGTCTAGTGGTTATGGATGAAGGACCATAAGAACTCAACGCACAACGCTAGACGCACGCTTGGCCTCCGACTAAACTTACTTCAAACGGCAGGTTCATTTGTGCTAATATGCCTTGCCTGTATAGATGGTGCATGCATAATGCACACAACATATTATATCGAAAGGTACTAACCAGTGAGGCGGGGAAAGTCAGATTTGGAGAAAATTTCTAATATTATGTCCTTTCTAAAGGCATAACAGGATTTAAGTAAGATTAAAATGTTTTGTTTTAAATGTGATGAATAAAATCCATTTTTTTTTTTACTAACACTTTAGTGCTAAGTCAATAGTAAGTACTCCAAAAAACTGTTTAAATACAAGTCAAGTCAAATTCAATGGAAATGAATGGATTTTAAAACTTGCAATAACGATACTAAAATTAAAATTTAAAATATCTCCGATATTTTAGCTTCAAATAAGCATTTCTCATGAACAGCTGAACCGATTTTGATAAATATCTAAGAACACACGTTAGAAAACCTGCTTTTAAATTAAAGGAAACCGCATCCAAATCGTTTCAACCCTTTAAGGGTGGTATTCTACAGGGTGCACTCTAAGTCAATAGCGGAACTTTAAGTAGGCTGTCTACTGATCACTACAAACAACTTGTACCAGGTGGCGAAAAAAATGGAGCGAAAAAAATATCAGCTGTTCCATACAAAAGGTCGACCCAGTACTGCGCCAAATGTATGAAACAGCTGATATTTTTTTCGCTCTATTTTTTCGCCACCTAGTACAAGTTGTTTTTAGTGATCAGTAGACAGCCTACTTAAAGTTTCGCTATCGACTTAGAATGCACCCTGTAGAACGCTACTTAAACTCAGTTCAAACTAGAACGCTACTTAAACTCTGTTTAAACTCAGTTCAAACTAGAAAGCTCCTTGAACTCTGTTTAAACTCTGTTTAAGTAGAGTTTAGTAGCGTCGACTGTCGATAAAACAGTGCATGTTTTGATTTGAATATCCCTCCCTTCATATCAAAACATGCACTGCTTTATCGACAGTCTGAACTCTGTTTAAACTGAGTTTAAGTAGCGTTCTAGAATGCCACCCTAAGAGTCTGTTACGGTACTTATGGTGTCACAGGCCGACTTACAGACAGCCACACATTAGTAAAAATTATAACAACCCCCGTTTTTGGTCAAAATTATAACAACCCCCGTTTTTGGTCGGGGGTTAAAAATGAGAACCCGCAGGGTGAAGATGCACAAAATTGTAGTACCTGTGCCTAAAAACATCCATCTAACTGAGGCTCTCTAAGTGCCGTAATATCAATCACAGTTTAAACTCAGACCTTAGATTAAACCTCGAATTTTGTATGAAAATTAATCGACAGATAGGGTTCAAACTATAGGTAGTCTTTTTGGTTTAAACTGTGATTGATATTACGGGCCTAAGAGACGCAGCACGTGGATTCGAGATTTTCGCGTTGAATTAAAATTGTTTAATTATTTGGGGTTACGCTTATGCATCAGTGTGGAACAAGCCGCGAACGTGGCAGATATAATCTAATTTCCATCTAAAGAGATAGTGTGGTCGGAGCGCGCAAAAAAGCAGAACACTCTTACGAGTATAGCCTCTATAGAACGGAAAACGATGCCATTTTCTCGGTTACTTTGATTTTACATTTCAAAAGGTTAATCTTAGCGCGATAAGCAAAAAAGGTCGCCTTGAAGTCTCTTGGGAGTTTGATCTTTGGTCTGATTTCAAGTTTTACCTTTGAATTAGTAGCCCTAAAGGTAGCCTAGTGACTTTCCGACTTGCAAACCAAACAGCTTTATTTATTTAACCGGTAAATAGACCGTATTTATCCAGCCTCGATGTTATTGTCTCTTAACTTGGACAATGAACAAATAAAAAAGATTCCCCAAGCTTTTCGATTACAAAAAGGTGACGTGAAGGTCTTTTCCGTACATTTGTATAGCCAGCGTGACCGATTCGTCCAACACTCGCTCTTATGCCAAGCGACACAAGAGCAACTACGGTAGAGTTTCCGCTGACTGTCCCTTATCATTAAAAAGCTTAAAAGCGAATGTGTCGTTTTTCCCATGCGGGTCCTTTACGAAAATAATCCAAATGATGGGATCTCCCCAGCCATACATACAGCCTTCTCTTTCTCTCCCGTTTTAAGAGAGGAAGACAACGAAATGTCACTTATTAACTTCGTTTTAATTTTAAGATTAATCCTCTCCCCCTGCGCCGCTTCGGAAGGCTCTGACGGTATTTAATAGAATAAAAACAGAAGAGTCATAGCAAGAGGTGGCGCAAAAGTAATGTCATAATATGAGTTTTTTTCAAAATTTTAGGCCCAAAAGTTTCGGAGATAAGAGAGATAAGTCCATTTTCACGTATGTTCTTAAATAACGTCTAAACTATTTATTTTAAAATTATAAAAAAATTGTTTGTGATTTGATAAGTCACACGAATATTTTGCAATTTTTTTTTATGTATCCAATAGTGGCCCCCCTAATTAAAACTCCTATATTTACGTTACACGTCCGTATTTGGGTCACTGACAGACGGACGGACGGACAGACAGACAGACTGACACACGAGTGATCCTAAATGGTTCCGTTTTTCCTTTTGAGGTAGGGAACCCTAAAAATGTGCAGTGCTTAAAAGTTGAAGTGTAAAAAAGCATGATTGTTTAAAACCACCAAATTCGTTAGTTTTAAATAACCCGTATTTCGGTTTCTAGTTACCCTGTGTCTTTAATGCAGCCCGTTAAACGAGGATCGATTTAATCCCCAAGTAAGCTTTTATACCTGTACTGTAAATGGTTAATTAAAAACACTAAGTCCGGCCATGATTAGAAGGGTGGTGCGTTTTAAAAAGTTTGCCTTTTTTAAGGTGCATTTTTATAATGTTTTTGTATTAAAAAAATATTTTTAACATAATAATGCTGTTTACTGTCAAAACATAATCTCTTTATTTTTGTAGACAGGGAAAATACGAATTTTTTTGCTTACAACCTTATCAGGCTAAAAATAATAATTATGCAAAATAATCTATCTAATACAGGATTGTAAGCAGGATTTTAGCCGCATTTACTTATAAGCATCAGTATCGAGCAATATAAAAATTCAAAACATACCTACTCGTACGTACATTGGCTTTTAATAAAAGAGAGATATAGCATTGCGGCTTAAGATAGGAAAAAATATTACCATTTTTGTCTATTCTTACTACTTACATAATGAAATCCGTTATTGGCTCCATTAATAATTTACATAAGAAGCATTGTAAGTACTGTATTGCTGTGGATTTTTGTTAATTAATAAAAATTAAAAAAAAATATGTAAAAAACTGCCAATGCCTTGTATGTAAAATATCAAAGACTAGCTTTTGCCCGCGACTTCGTCCGCGCTGACTAAGATTAACAGTTGCAACTCTATTTTTCCCCCGCCATCGAAGTCAGTCAGGGGAAAAGCTACTTAGCAATTTATAGCTAGTGCCCACGATTTCATTCACGTGGATAAAAGAAAAAGGATAAAAGTTTGTGGTGATTTAGCAATTGTACCTAGCATTTTTTACCACCTAGGAAGTATTAAATGTACTGTATAACCGACCCCCAGCGCTATCAGACTTCGCTCCCGTGGACCATGCGTTGTTATCTGCTTCTTCCAAACTCAACGGAGTAAAGATGCAGATACCTACTGTTATCGGCATCTAACTGACTGAACGTGGGTTACTTACATTTCAAGACACACTCGAATATTTCGACTCTTATTTTGAGTCCGCTAATCTGCTACTGATTTCTGCAAACTTTCAGTCTGGGTTGTCTCTGTTTAGTTGGTCTCGCCTCAAGTCTTCGTGCCTTTGTGGCCTATATGGACACTGCCTCCCCCGATGTTAGAGACTCCTATGTGAGACCTGCGTAGTTTGAAACCCAAGTACATCTCGTTGCTTGCACAGTTGTGTGAATGAATATATCAGCATTCGATGCAGTAGGTACGTCACAGGTCTCAACATCTGACTGGCATTCTATAAAACTGTAAAAGATCTCCAACAGAGTTAGCGTTACCTACTCGTATTACAGGCACGAAGTTACTTAACAGAGAAAACTATATGAAAATTCGTGTAGTTTTTTTATATATTTTATTTTGCATCATGCTATATCAAAGACAACGATCATAATATCAGAAAAACTTATCCATATTATGTCTATCACATTGAATAGTTTTTTTTTTTCTATGCGCTGCCATTCTGAAACACCAAACGCGTCTTCTTAGCGTCTACGATACCATAGTCTGAAACAACGGTTTTAAATCGTCGGTCTTCTTCTTCTTTCGTATTGAAAGAGTCACACTTTGCCGTCCCAGAAACACGCTAACTTGAGCGCGCTGGGGTCGCCTCCAGGAGATCCTATCAGCTGCACTGTGGAGCATCAGGACAGTTATGACGAAGCGACCTTGTCGGTACAGCTTAACATTGGCACGAAAAACCTCTTCTGGCTCTATTCCTCACATATCTATCATGCGGGCAACACCACCACGCAGGCGGTTCGGGGATTTTCACATGCTCCAATCTTCTCGTCAGTCTGAACTTCTGAAGTATGTGGAAAGCCTATCAGAGTTGTCAGCAATGAATAGACGACTATAATATTATGTAAAAGTGCCCCTGTCTAGTCCTTCCAGGTACTCATTAGGTACTTAGTGGAAATAAAGTGGTCATGTTGCTCATGTTACACCATCACTGGCTGATTTTATGCGCCTTTGGTCGCATAAAGGTCGCTCGAGACTCTACAATGTGTTTCATACTTGCACAGTACACTCAGCGGCTTTTTTTGGTCAGAACATCGTATCTTTAGTTTTCTTCGAGGTTTGGTGCATCCTTATTCTTCCCTGAATAACCAGCACTCAGCAATGCACTGAACGGACATTCCATCACGTCTGGCCAAGAGATCTCAGGACGGTCGTCGGACCGCAACTTTGTAAAGATCTTTGATAAACACTGCTGGATGAAAAGTTTTTAAAGTAAGGATTTACTTATTGGCTCTTTCAGTTTGTAAGTAGTATCACTGAAACAATATTTTTTTGCCTGTTTTTTATAATAACACAATGTTGATTTCTGCTATATTGCTTTCTTGATACCATTTTTGTGACAGTGACGGATGACAGCAATATTTAAAAACAACTTCTTCATTGTTGCCCATCGTTTGATTGTAATGCATAGTTGCGGGACATTTCGGACTTTTTGATAGATCAAAATTCACCGTTATTCAGTTTTCGATGGAAAGTAAATAGCGCAACGCTACGTGATGACAGAGGGTCTATGGTAAATGGTTTTGTCGTTCACTTTTATACAAATGGCCACTATACGAAAATCTTTGTGTATTTGCTTTGCTCCTAAGCGCCAAAGCGTGATAATATGTAGCCTATATGTTATTCTGATGTCTCAGCTATCTACATTTCAAATTTCATCCAAATCCATCCAGCGGTTTCAGCGTTATAAGGTAACAAACACACTCACTCACTCACTCACAAACTTTCGCCTTTATAATATAAGTAGGATAAATAATTAATCAAACTTTACTTTGGGATTAAAAGTTTCGGGACTTCTTATAATGAAGTAAGCATGAATAAGCATGAAGCAAATTGTCATGAAAATGTATAAAGAAAATTAAAGAAGCGTAATGATTAAAATTGACAAGGTGTTAAAAGTTTATCAATTTGTTAGTCTCTCTTAGCTTTCCATTAAAATAAAATATTATTATGTGTTCTAAATAAAATGAAACTTTGGTTCAATACGAGATAATATCGTTTTATAAGCAGATAGGTATACTTAGAAATATTATATTATTTTCTCTGGTTTCGTTTCCATCTGGGCTATTTTTTTTTATTTTGCAAATGATTTAAAGTTTACTATGACCCCCCAATATCAAAGAGAAAAATCCCCTGAACAGTATCTGCTGCCTAAAAGATTTTATTTCAGTGTTATTTTCGTGTACGAACAGTTTTTGTTGCTGCTGCTTTACACGAGCGAGGTAAATGCTTTTGATTTTAAAACAATATTTTTTAGCCAAAATAAAATTCAAATATAGCGTAAAACTTGCCATTCGAGACATAGACCCTCATTATTTATTTGCTTAAGTTATTGACAAAAGTTTATTTTTTAACTAACGCGCCACCTGTAAGTTCTGGTTTTGGAATGTTTCCCTCCGTTGCGAATTTTATCTGTGGTGTTTCGTTAGTCGCGTGGGGTGCATGTTGGTGTGTGTTGATGAGTCTATGACTTTGACAGCTGACTGCTCCACTATTCTGTGCACACAGCTCACTACAGAGTTCGCCATTTTGTCAGTGTGGAGTGTGTGTTGCATTGCAAACAAATCAAAACATTTTATACATGGAACCAGATAAAGATATTGAGGAGTGGTTGTTAAAATGTGGTTTATAATTGAAATAATAGTCTATATTTTCTGGTCCTTGTTTAATTTCAGTCTTAGCCTGAGCCCCATACTATTGAGAAACAACACCTTTAGACTTACCGCGAGAACACCATAGCTTATCGTCGCACACTATTTACAATATAAAATTTCTCACTATTTTTACATAACACAAATAGTCTGCCCCTGAATAGACCTAACCTAATCTATTTCAAGTACTCGTCAATGTACTATGCAACAACATTAACTAATGAATACTAAATAGACCTCTTGGACCTAAGACAGTCCTAAACTTAACCAAAACTCGACTTATCCCGGGCCCATATCCATCAGTTTTTACTCACGTCCTTAAAAGTGACTTTTAGACCATCCTTATCCCTTCAACATAGGCCCTTTGGGCCAAACCCTACAGTATTGGTGACCCCTAATTCTATAGGATTACTGAAACGATCAAGTGACCAGAATACTCGTCAACCTTTAGACATATCGCCGTGGTCCCATCTTGAGCCATTGATCCGTATTCCTAAGACCATAAAGGGGATTTTCGATTATGTCTAGTGTAAGGCGTAGGTTAGAGTATGATGGCTATGTAAGGACTGCCACTTGTTTCCTGTGTATCTGTTCGGTATTACTACTCCCGATTTTCTTGATTTTAAATATCAAGCATTCAGGTATTGCGGAATTTACAAGGACTTCTCATGAAAAGATATTGTGAAGAAATTCTTAAGGATGATTTACTACTGCCACAATAAATCATAATGAGGATACAAAATCTGAAAAATATGTGAGTAATTCAATGAGTTGGTAGATTGATTTGGCCGTGTATTTGGAGTGAGGGACATTGTTGTAATTATTGTATTTTTACCCAACGAATAGTCGACAGAGATATCATTTAGCCACTATGACTACAGGATTTTTTTCCTGAATCACGTCAACTTCCTAATGTGATTTCCAACAACTTTTCTTACACACATTTTCGAAAAGTCCGATATTTCTTATTTTTTAAAGTTTGGATTTGTTCCATAAAAGCATTAACTCTCCACCAAATTTCCAGCTTCTCCTGCTCCTATTTTTTTTTGTATGGAAAACAATTTAGTCGCAGAACAAAAAATGTCGGAAACCACATTTAGAAGTTGGGGTATTTCAGGAATAAAGCTTTTTAAAAATTGCGCTGTATAAGTTGGTGCGGATAAAGTCGCCGGTGAAAGCTACTTACTCGATTAATAAAATTGTAGAGGTATCTTATGATCAAATTTCCGAACAGTTCTCAAGTAGACGCCGCCGTGGCCTTTCGTCGCAAAGGCCCTTGATCTGGCCCTAAACGGGCTTTGTTTACCTACTTCCATACAAAGGGTACATTATCGATTATGTACTCTCGCTCGCAGTGGGCTGAACACATCTGCCAAACAACTGATAATATACCTAAGGGAGGCATTAATAGTCTTCAGCTCGTGCACAAGCTTAAGTAGGTGATCTCAGAAAACAAAATCAATCGAGCTTGAGTAGCTGTCAGCATATTAATTGACATTTACATTAGCTGACTTGAGACCTTGGCTAATGTCAATGTCAAGCTCAAGCTAGTGTCTATTAATATGCTGACAGCTACTCAATCTCGATTGGTTTTTGTTTTACTTGAGCTTGAGCTTAAGCTGACGACTATTAATGCCACCCTTACAGATGGAAGAAACGGTCAGAAAGAACGCAAAGTAGCGAAATAAGGCGCCAGTCAAACAGAAGAGACGTGGTAGGAAGACGCGGGGCAGACTTGACATTTTGTACATCACTAGTTCAGAGCGGACATCACTACTTTCTGTTACACTTTATTGCACACAAAAATATAAAAACTTTAATAACATGATAGTAAGATAACGTGTACAAGTAGTGTACTTACTGCACTGCTAAGTCTCTAGTTTTATTATATCCCCACTCCTCTACGGTACACGATATTGTACTTTTACCAAAATTACTCTTGAGCCTCCGATCCTACTATTCTCCTTTGAACTCCACTTAATACGATCAATTGGCTTCCACTTCAGTTAATAAGTTGGAGCTACACGATTCACTTTTGCGCATTAACATACCCTTTAGCCCGTTAAGCTGTACAGGTAAAAATACATGCAATTTAAATCCAATTAAAGAAATGCAGGTTTTAAGTTTCATTTAACGATTTTTGTTGATGCTAAGTAAGGGACATAATCTGAATTTAAATATACCACCAAATTGTTCGCAATTTGTAACTTACGACAGGAGATGATAAATATTTTTGGTTGAGAAAAAAAAAGCGGCCGATAGTGTGACGTATGGTAAGGGAAAGTCTAAAACTATCATCTTAAAAAATATCTTCAACTCAGGTATTTCATTAAAAAAAGTAATGTTTATGTTTATGTCTAATTCAATAATACCTATGTAACACAAAACAGTTCATGCCTCTAAATATAAAAATGTTTAAGGTATGATTTGTACAAAGTCTTTGACGTATAAGCTTTTTTTATTTTCAATTAAATTAATATCTAATGTACTTAAGCGTTTGTTCCTTGACTCAAAGAGTTTCAGCTGCTTCTCGTTTGTTTTAAGATGGAATGGAATTTTATACGGCTTCAAATCATCCCTACCCGTCTATTTCTTCCTATTGTGAAAGTTGAATATTATCCGTTGCGTTTTTGTTTGTAATGCGATTTTGCGCCTTAATCTTTTAACTTAAGTTCCATTTTAATTTCCTTACAGGTACTTACATACTATTATTAGGCTGTGGGTGTAGAACAAAAATCTTGCATTTTGTTATAATTTCACTAACTTTAATTTACGTAGTTATAGCCGACTTTTTTTGGTTCTCATGTTCAGTGCTTATACCAAAGTATAAGGCGGACTTGCATCAGTCAGGGTTAGCCAGCTCTGAGTTAATTTGGCATTTCCATAAAATTATTGACGTTAACTCAGAGTTAACTGGCTAACCCTGGTTGACACAAGTGGACTTTGTGTAAAAAAAAACAAAAACATTTTGTAGGTAGACATCGTGATAGAAAAAAAAAGTTTTAGGAACCATAAATGGAACCATGATACTGGAAAAGGACACTCTTTGGTAACACCAATCGTTATATCTCTCTTTTATGGTATCGGGTTAAAAATTCAACATAACGCGCAACCATAATGTATAGCATTAAGGGTGGCATTAATAGTCGTCGCTTCAAGATCGAACTCAAGTAGGTGATCTCAGAAAACGAAATTACTAACTTGAGACCTTGGCCAAGCTTGGTTAATGTCAATGTAAAGCTCAAGCTAGTGTCTATTTAAATGCTTACAGGTACTCAAGCTCGAGCTTGAGCTTGAGCTTGACATTGACATTAGTCAAGGGGTGATTTTGTTTTTTTTTTAGATCATTTCATGTGAGCTCGGGCTTGAGCTGACGACTATTCATGCCACCCTTAATTTTGCATAATTACCCCTCTAGCTGTTTCTAAAATGCCTGTTCATACATAAAGGCTGTCCGCATTTCCATAGATTCGTCCTCTCCGACTGTGCAAAATAGATACCATAGAAAGACAGCTCTGTGGGCAATCTGTCGGTTAGCTATAAAAGGTTTGGACAAGCAACGCGTTATTGATAGTTTCGTTCACTGTCAGATACATTAAATAACGTTTATGTCCAATAATTTATATACAGGTAATTAACACAACATAATGAATGTGAAACTAAACGCTAAACTAAGGGTTGCATTAATTGTCGTCGCTTCAAGATTGAACTCAAGTAGGTGATCTCAGAAAAGTCAAGCCTTGGCTAATGTCAATGTCAATCTCAAGATAGTGTCTATTAATATGCTGACAGCTACTCAAGTTTGATATTAGCCAAGGCTTGACATTAGCATTTGACTTTTCTGAGTTCACCTACTTGAGATTGAGCTCAATTAGGTTATCTCAGATGAATATTAATACCACCCTAAATCTAAAACAAACTTAAATTATTTGCAAAAAGTAAATGTCTTATACAGGAGAATTTTTAAATTGCTTTATTCCTGAAACACGTTAATTTTTTAATGTGATTTCCATAAACTTTTGTTCTACGACTTTTCGAACCTCTTTATTTATTTAACGTTTCTTTTTTTTTAAGTGCGCGTTTCTATCATTTAAGCTCTGCCTGTGAGACTCTCTACCACCTTTCCTGCTAATCTAAGGGTGGTATTAATAGTCATCTCAGATCACCTACTTGAGATCGATCTCAAGTAGGTGAACGCAGAAAAGTCAAAAACTTGTGTAGCTATCAGCATATTAATAGACACTCTCTTGAGATTGACATTTACATTAGCCAAGGCTTGACATTAGCATTTGACTTTTCTGAGATCACCTACTTGAGTTCGATCTTGAGTCGACGACTATTATTGCCACCCTAAAACAATGTCCCAGGCACTGCAGCGCCGAGTAGTCTCTTCACTCATCTAGTGTGAGTGAAGGTACCACTGGACGCTGTATACTCGTAAATCATCTCATTACGTAGATGCAAAGGCCTTTATTATTATTTTTAGTCGGTGGTACTTCTGCCTCCTATATGAACATGTTCCGCGGACTTCGATCTAGTTTCGGTCTATTGTTTTCGCCTCGCCAACCATCAGGTAGAGGTTTCAATAGGAGACGTGCTCAATACTCGTATGGACGAGAACTGAAGTTTATTGCCTTGTACAGCCGGCCACACGCTAGGATACCCCTTTTTGTTCGATTAGCGCCCTTATGCCGCACGCGGTAAGAGCTGCCATGGAGTATCTGTGACTATGGCTGACCGTACGTGTCTACTTCCCTTACATATAAACATGGGCATTAACATATACACCGTGGAATTTTAGTGGTTTTAAAGCCGAAGGTATTTTGTTGCACTGGTGATTCTGAGCCAAATTATAAAATTTCATTCCAAAACGCGCGAAAACTAAATTCACTTCTCCATACAAATGGTGTCGATTGGCGATAGCCGTTTGTATTGGGAAGTGTTTTTTTTTTCGCTCGTTTTCAAGTAAAATTTTGGAATTTGGCTCAGAATCACGAGTGCAACTAAATACCTTCGGCTTTAAAACCACTAAAATTCCACGGTGTAGAACCCATGATTTATGCAGCGTCCAGTGGCACCTTCACACACACTATAGATAGCTGAAGCGACCACTCAGCGCTGCAGTGCCAGGGATATTGTTTCAGATGGAGTAGGCATGCCCAGCACCTTTACCATCGTGACAGTTTAGTCAGCTTAGCGCACGCTTTTGTAGGGGGTAATCTCCAAAACTACTCATCCGATTTAAAAATTATTTCATTAATAGGAAGCTACGTTATTGTTGAAACATTTTGTGATAACGGGAAAAAAACTAAGGCCCGTCAATCACAGTTTAAACCAAAAAGGCTAGTTTAAACCCTATCTGTCGATTAACTTTCATACAAAATGCGAGGTTTAATCCATGGATTGAGTTTAAACTGTGATTGATCTTACGGGCCTAAGTCTGCGCGGACGAAGTCGTGGGCAAAAGCCTTCGGAATAAATTGGGAAATGAACTCGCCCTCTAGCATACCGTTTCAATACCGCAGCATATACAGCAGCATACCTTAGATCCTAAAAATTATAGAAAATCTTGGATTCTCATGTTACGGCTTGTTTTTGGCATGCGAAAAAAAGATTTGTTTTTTTATTGGGGGTGCTAATAGTGCCCTCCCCCTATGGCGCAACTAAGTACTTATATTATAGAGCGGAAAAAAAGTACTTGGGTAAAAAATAATAATAGTAAAGTAAGTTGCGGTTTGACCAGCACCACTCTAATTTCCCTCGCAAATGATCACTTTTTCCTCTCTGCTTGCGTGAATACGAGTGCTTTTACCAGTGTGAAAATGCTATTCTCCAACATATCCGGAAACGAGAATTTATCCGGAAGAATAAGCAGAGGCATTATTAGCATGAAGCGGAGGTGGTCTAGTGGGTAGAACAGTGGACTCTGAAGCAAGAGGTACCCGGTTCGATTCCCAGTGCGGGCATGTATCTATGACTTTGAGTAATTTCAAAGTTACGTACATTTGTGAATTTGTAGTAGCAATACCACTCGCTAACGGTGAAGGAAAACATCGTGAGGAAACCCGCGGCTCAGTTGGCTCCACACGTATTGACCTGTCTTTCCTGTGGGCTTGGTCGACTAAGCTGTCAGGATGGTATAGGTGCTGGGCAAGCCTACTCCATCTGAAACAATGTCCCAGGCACTGCAGCGCCGAGTGGTCTCTTCACCTATCTAGTGTGAGTGAAGGTGCCACTGGACGCTGTATAAATCATCTCATTACGTAGATGCAAAGGCCTTAGTTTATTAGCATCAAATTAAGGCCACGCTTAGCGAACCGGCACAAGAATATGCTTATGTAGAGTAAATACATGTTTACTAGCTTTTGCCCGCGACTTCGTCCGCGCTAACTCACATAAAGTTGCAGCTCTATTTTTCCCCACTACCAACGTCAGTGACGAGTAAAGCTATCAAAGCTAGCTTTAAATTTTTTTTATTAAAGTTATCAATTTATAGCCTATATCTAAATTGAGATAAAAAAAAGCTATACAAACTTTGGTACCGTGAACTAAAAAACAAAAAAAAATGGTTTTGCTGTAAATAATGTTAAGTGAAATAATATAAATCAGTTGAACCAAAATAAATACTTCCCCCTGCAAATTTTGGCATCCCAGTTCACCCTCTTAGGGGTAGAATTTGGAAAATTCCTTTTCAAGTGGACATCTACCCTTAAAATGTCATGTCTCGAAGGTCAGCAATTTAGACTGTGCGTTGATATTTCAGTCAGGACTTTGAATTTTATATGTATAAATTAACATTGCTAGGCCTAAAAGTAAAATACAAACAATAAAGCCTCAACCTTAAAAACTTCACTAATTAGTCAAGTTTTAGGCAAGATAATTAAAAACATTGTACAATACGAGTAGGTACTTACCGATAAAAAATCACACCGTCTCACTCTTCCCAATCACAAAATTTAAATCCAAAACGCACTTTACACTACTGAAAAAATGTCAATGAAAAAACTGGCCAGTATTTTAAAGTAATGAAAAAAATAGACGATTTTTCCGATTACGACTTTTCGAATTTCGATTGTCATTCGCGGTATGGACACAGCCTCCTCGGCCGCCTACGATCGGTTACTGAATTTTGGACCCTCCATGCTTTCGGCCCAAGTTTTCGCGCATGCGTCCCAGAGGCTATACCAGGTGTCCTCCCAATCATTTTTGCTGTTTGAATTAGGAGCGATTAGTTCAAGGATTTTGATCTTCTTGTGTTTGGAGATTAGCGGAAAAATTTTGCTGGTGCCCATGTAAAATTTTAATGAATTTAATGCGGACACAAATGATAATATTTTTTGTAGTAAATCATGGTTTTACTTACTGGTATTTTGTCGGTGTTGCCGACTAGTTTCGGTTCTCATTCGGAGACCTTAATCATAGAGAACGATTTTAACAGAAATATGTGCAGTGCTCACGAAAGTTTTAGTTTAAAAATTAAAATCATTCCATTTTTGAGAGAACCGTTCTGTTTTCAACTAACATTACACTGTTTTTCTGCAGAAAAAAACAGATTCACAGTTTTGATGTTTACTGGAAAATCCAATATGAAAACTGTGAACAAAAGATATGTTATAAACATTTTTAATAACCAAGAATGCGTATTTTCGTAAAACAAGCAATTTAGAACACCGTACGCACATAAATAAACTTTCCAACACCTAAGGGTTAACTTAAAAGTTTCAGTCATAAAAAGATTTATTCGGTACCTTGCGACAACCCTCACAGAGTTGCGTGGGAGAATTTAGACATTCGTCAATAACAACTAATTTTTTACATTTTAGCTTCACATAAGCATATCTCGTAAACAGCTGATGCGATTTTGATTTTACATAATATCTTAAAATACTCGCTGAAAACCCTGCATTCAAATAAAATCCAAGTTCGCTAATGAGTGTTTAGTGCTAGATTGGCTGGCGATGAGCAAGAGAGTAAATTCACAAATGTTTGTCACTTTGAAGTGAACTAGAGCTTCGGTCACCGTTATCGGGCCAAATGATGAAGATAATACAAAGATCTCGTAGCACACTTTCCTAGCCGCTACGGAGATGCTACGGCGTAGCTCGTAGAGCTGCGTAGCTCGTAGAACTACGTGCGTAGCTCGTAGAACTGCGTGCCTAGCGCATCAGAACTTTGGGCAACTATCATTAAGGTTGGCATTAATAGTCGTCGACTCAAGATCGAAGGCAAGCTCATTTATATTGCGACTTTTACTTTTGACGTTCAGTGTATATAATGTATTTATTGAATACTGAATAAAATTTTTGAGTTTGAGAGCTTGAGTTTTTTCATTGACGATTAACTTTTCTGAGTTCACCTACTTGAGATCGAGCTCAAGTTGGTGATCTTAGACGACTATTAATACCACCCTAAGATAAATATAATAGGAGTATTTTTAAGGAATAAAAATCTTGTTTCAAGCCTTTTGGGAGACGGGTTTCAGTTTTAATTCAAAATTTACTAATTTACTTACTGACAACACGGTCTAGTAGGTATCGACCAATATAAAAGCGTTTACATTTTAACTTTAATTTTCAAAGCCAAATCAAACATACAACCCTAGTTCTTAAGAGGGTGCTAGAGCACCATTTTCCCATACAAACGTAGTTCAGGTTTAATTTCTAAATTACAGGCTGGATTTTGCTGAAACTTGGTTTATATCAGTAGATGACCAATACGGAGGTTTGCAAATAAATAGATTTTATAATAAAAAAAATAGCCTGAAAGAAATTAGAGCGATGCGTTTTTCGCGCCGAAAAAGGGGTTACTTTCAGCTGTTATTTACTTACATTATTACACTGTCTATTAGAGTCTAACTACCTTGGGAACATCAATAATGTATTAATTGTACTTATCAGAAAATAAAAGATTTTTGGCAAAATAGATCTATTACATTACAACTACAACTAGATACTCGCTAAAGGCCACGAACACACGTAGACTCATACAACCGCATTGCCTCTCACTTTTCCCGCGCCCCGTCTCGCTCTGGGTGAAACAGCTATAGAAAACAGTGTTTCACACGCTTGGCCGTCACTAAGTTCCCACGGTCCTGAGGGGCCTCTTAAGATGCTACCATTATATCTTCACGCATTTCACAGCATCTTATCATAGATCAACTGGCAAGTGTCATAATCCGGCTAAACGATCAATTCCGAGCCACTAGACTCCACCTAGGCTTTAAATAACGTCGTCCATCTATAGGTAATAGCTTCCGCTGGCAATAAGTGCAAATATCTGGTATAAATTGCATCTTTTTATTCATGAATCCTCCCCTTCCCGGGGGGTTACATCGCAAGACCAGTGTAAAAGGGGTTAGAGCTAGGTCAGGGAAAAATAAATAAATAATAAGAGTGGCGGATTGTTAAGGAAAAAACTCAGTGTTCATTGAATCAATAATTTCATCCTCTAGCAATATTAATTTTAGATTATGTATAGGGAAAAATGATTTAAAAAAAAAATACAGGCTTGCTACACATTGTTTTTTTTTTTAAGATGCATCACTTCTTACAACTAGCCCGCAAATAAAATAAAAAATCATATCTTTTTTTTGGATGCGTTTTTAGCAAAAAACCCTCTACGATTTCTCAACGCGCGGCTTAACTATTTTTAGGACCTAAGGTTTGGATTCTAGATCCTAGAACTTAATAATGCAATCCTGGAATCCAAACCTTAGGTCCTAAAAATAGTTAAGCCTCGCGTTGAGAAATCGCAGGAGCGTTTTTTGCTGAAAACGCATCCAAAAAAAAAGATATGATTTTTTTTTCATTGGTGGCGCTAGTTGTGAGACGTCGTATTTCATCTTAAGGAAAACAAACAACAGTACAATGGAGTAAAAAGCTCTTTAAAGCTTAAATACTCACGTTATGTTAATTAATTGTACAACCAGCATCATAATCCACAGATAATTTTATAGGTAAGTTACCTATACCAAATAAATTTTAACGAAACATTACTTAGTAGTACTTTATAGCTAATTACTTGTTTTCTTTAAGTTTTTTGTTTATACAGTGACCATAAAAAAAAAAGTTATTAAATAATTAGAAAAAAATACATATGTTATGCAATTTATAATTTTGAGTGGGTATGGTATGAGTTAATGATTCAAACTAATAAATTATTATAGAAATACTAATATTATCGTGCACATGCATGCACAGATTTAACATTTATTTGATTGGGACTTGTTTATAAATAATTCTGTAACAAAAAATCTCATGTTTTGAAATATATAAACCACTTGAAACCACTATTTAAATCACATTTTTACCTATTTTAAACCTTTTGTTAGGGGATTATTAGGTATCAATAGAAAGGGCATTTCAATGACGTTAAAATAAACAACAGTTTCATTTCATAAACAAAACAATACTCTCGGTAAGATATGTTGAAAAAAGTATTGGTTAAGTCATGAAACCTGCAAGTCCATGAGAGATCGCATGGAAGCTGTAGGCTCCACCACACACGCGCATTTTTATCGGTCGATGCGTTATTACGATATCTGTTTCAGTTTATTTTGTATTAGGATGGCCATGGACTCACTTCTGCGAAAATAACGCCGCAATGGAAGTAGGACGTTCCTAATACAAAATGTACTGATAACAGATATCTCAATAACGCATGCGATATTATCGACAAATAAAACGCACTTGTGTGGGGGAGCCATTCAGGGTATAGGGAGGTAATAATAACTTTAAAAGTAATTTAAGGCAACATTTTGTGATCTTCTCAAGCGTATTAAAAACGTTTTTTTTTCCAAAATCAACATATTCTTTTTTTTCTGCTCTGGTAAAGAAAAACACAAATTGATTTAATTATTTCTTTAGCTAGTCTATTTCATGACGATTCAATTGATTCCTAAAAATTCCTTCTCAATTGGTTTAATTGAAAGAATTAAAGTTTTTCTGATGCTAGTAGTCCAATTTGGCTATGATAGTACCGATCTATGAGGCGACCATTATACTGCTTCTCCAGAAACAAGGATTTCTGCCTTGTTTTTTTTTTTGTTTAATTTTCGCCTATTTAGATTATTATTCAAACACATTAAATTGTCCATCTCGATTGTCACAAATTTGTAAAAATAAAAAAAATAAAAGCTCTTCAGGTTGAATATTTTTTTTTTTTGCATTCCGTATCATCGCTCGTAATAATTAACGTCCTATAATTTTATTAATATTATACGGCACTGAGTCACAGCCGACAGTAGTCGTAACCGTAAAAAAAAGTTTGCAAAGTGCCAGTAAAAACGCAAAGAAGGAAAGTATTGTCGCGTTTAGACCGCGCGAAAGAATTAGTGTTCTTAAAGTCAGAACTTGAATACCAGAGCTTCTGATTTTGACATTACTTTTGATTCAAGTATGCAAGTACAATTTCATGTGTACTGAGGTTATTAGGCTTTATACGACCATCTTTTACTTGCAACTTTGCTCTTGTAGACTTCCATAGAAAGTTGACTTATAAATGTTTTTAAGGAAAATGTTGTGACGAGATAATATTAAACATCACTCTACCGGAACAGATACATTTTCAGTCAGTGTCTTTAGACACGATGTACAAATTAGTGAAAAACGCACTAAGGATACATCGGACTACTACTTACAAATTCTATTGCAAGGCTATAGCGTGGTCATTACGCCGAGCATAATGGAGCCTAGATGTGTCGTATGCGCAAGATAACGTTCAGTATATTTCTGTTATATTTTTAAATGTTATGTGTTTTACATGACTGTGTGTATGTGTCCTAAAGAAAATAAATAATTAAAAACAAAAACGTTTAAGTCTTCTCGGGACAAAATATCTTAGACCAGAAGAATCTACGTATAGTATGTTTCTCAACCTCGGTGACGTTTTGAAACTTATGACCTCGGTCTCTCTAAAGATGGAAGACACACAAAAGATTCTACTGGGTCAAAGTGTCCCGGGCGCTAAGCCTGACCAGTATTCCTTCCGCCTAGTTCTTCTTTTTTTTTAAACTGATTACGGTATCAGTGGAATCAACTCTCTAGGATCCGTGGATACATCAATCTAACCGTGACTTTTTAAAAATTTATTTTCTTAAAATACATAACAAAAATAAAGGTTCTTCACACCCTACATCGGTGGATACAACCCCGTTTTTGCTCCCCAAGTCTAAATCCTCCATGAAAAAATCTGTACCGGGAGCGGGTAACTTAATTAAAATTTGAAGTGAGATCGAAGAGGCCTTTGTTCCGAGCAGAATTTGTTACAAGTCCGTGAGTTGCGTAAGAAAACTCATCAGTTCGGCCCCTATTGGCGATTTGTTCTACTTTGCTTTGCGAGGAACCCGATCAATGATGCTAAAAGGGTTGAAAAGGATACGGATATGGCATCATATGAATTTGTTAATACCAAAAAACTACTTGGCCAGTTCTCAGCACGCGAGTCAGGCTGGAGCGCTGAGGGTTCCGTACCACCAAAAATTTTAAAAAATCTAGTCATACGGATCCACGGCGCGCGAGTCCGAATCACGCTTGTCCGTTTTTTATATTATTTGTTGTTATACTATAAAGTAAGCCCTATAATACCTAGATAAGCCCATAAAATAGTTAAGCCGAGGGATTTGCTAGGCAGCGCTAGTGTGCCTTAACTAAAACTAAGGCCTTTGCATCTACGTAATGAGATTATTTATACAGCATCCAGTGGCACCTTCACTCACACTAGATGGGTGAAGAGACCACTCGGCGCTGCAGTGCCTGGGATATTGATTTAGATGGAGTAGGCTTGCCCAGCACCTATACCATCCTGACAGCCGACTAAGCCTTAACTATCATCTTAAATTACCGCATCCAAAATATTATTCCACGGCCTACATTCTCGTCAGCAGGCCCGCCTAACATAATTAGCGGCGCGCGCGCCTCACCTCGGTAATTACTACCGCTGGCGCCATCTGCCGGTTAAAAGGAACTTTCAGCATCATAGCCTTGGATATACTCTGTAACAAGCTATTATACATTTTTATCTAAGGTACATTAGATACTATATATTTAATTAAACTTTCTTTGCCATTTAATTTTGCTGCTAGTTCAAATCCGACGAATGGCTATTTAAGGTGAGGTATAAATTGAGTTAAACACACAAGAGGTAATTTCATCATCGATAAGTTGTTGGAGAATGTTGCGCTCTTTCACTGTTTTTGTTACTTAACATCAATATGAACACATTTAGAGAAAAATCTATCGATACAGAGTTAAACTAGGGATCTGTATAAAATTAAAACGTAAAATCGTTTTCAATTCGATGATACCTATGACTAAAAAAAAAGGATGTTCGTGAGGTTCAAACATTTTAATAATCAAGAAAACTTTCACTTGATAACACTTGATAAGACCTTCTAGTTTTTATTGCCAGAATTTTAAATTTGTACCATTTCGTAAGAGCTGAGAAATTCAGTTATAAATCGTCGAAAAAATTTATTCCTCCTTTTATGCAATTTTTGTTTTTTCTAAAGCACTAACCCGTGCTAGGGAATATTTTAAACATTTATAATAAGTTGAAAAAAAATACTCGGGACATGACTTGAACCCGCAACCTCGCTACCCTCGCTCGACTTGAACCCGCAATTGAGCTACCGAGTCATGAGTTCAAGTGCTGTCCCGAGTGAATTTTTTCAACTTATTATAAATTATCATTCCTCCTCTTATAAAATGCTGCAAATTAAATTAAATTCCTTGCACCACCGCTGCCGCTTGGGATGTTGTGTGGAGTTAACCGATCACGTCTATCTTCTCGTGGACAACTAGAGGTCGAGTATGGCAGACCACGATTAGACGCTCGATTAGTAATTGCAGGTTTTGTATTTTGCATGTTTTTAGGATAAAAATATTCAATGAATACAAAATCCAATCCGCTATATTTGAGGTTCAAATAAAGTAGCGTGGCGGGAGATATATATATATATATTTTTAATCCTTTATTTAAACCGAGCTTTATGCTTCAGCGATTTTTGTTTCGCAACAGTAAAACAATAGTGTTCTTTATTGTTCTAAACAACAGACTAACAATAAACCCCAAAAAAGGGTGTTCCAATCCAGTTTGTTCATAATATTTCGATATTAATAGTCTCAATTTCAATAAGATGTGTTAACAAAACTGCGTAAATTTCAATAAAATGTGTTAACAAAACTGCGTAAAGCATCGCCAATCAATTTCCATGTTAATGTCACTAACAATAACCAATCGGTTACATCATTCAATTGTTGCTGCAAATCTTGGTGAAACTGGACTTAAATAGAATTTACTAGATTGGCTTGGCACCGAAACAACCGTTTTCAGCCATTTTCAGAAGCCATTGTAAATTTTGTCCCTCGTTGATTACCCATATTCAATACGTACGTGGCTGTTTGTAGACTGTACAGTTTTTAACTGAGATTAGGTGGCTATAAACCTCCTTATTAAGTATACTACAAGGCTTAGTTGGCTCCACACGTATTGATTTGTCTTTCCTGTGGGCTAGGCTGACTAAGCTGTCAGGATGGTATAGGTGCTGGGCAAGCCTACTCCATCTAAAACAATGTCCCAGGCACTGCAACGCCGAGTGGTCTCTTCACCCATCCAGTGTGAGTGAAGGTACCACTGGACGATGTATAAATCATCTCATTACGTAGATGTAAAGGCCTTAGTTTAAGTCCCACTAACTGGGCAAGAGCCTTCCATCAAAGACAGAGTTTGGTCTTAATGAGGGCTTCAGTTTTAGTGCTCTCTAGTTGACGCCACTGTCGAGGAAGGCCGTGAAGTATATCTCTTACAGTTAGATATTGATTGAAGTTAGTAGTACGTAACAAAAAGGTTACTTACATTAAAATCATATTTAATACCTTCCCTTAAAACTACAACGTGTTACAAAACATCCTAACTCTTTTTACAGGGTGTAACCTACTGGTCAACAGGATGTCAATTAAGTAAAAAAAAGTTGGAAAAAACAATTTTTATTTTATAACCTCAAAATTGAAAATGTTTCATAACTTTTTGGTTTTTGGTAATAGCTTAAATTTAAAAATATGTTTGTGTGTGTAGGTGCAATTGCATAGCTTTGAGTTGTTAAAACATTATAAAAGTCAGTGAAAACAATATTTAAAAAATACTTTTCTCCCGCCTCAGCGTTCACATTTTATTAATTTAATAAAAATTAACGGAACGTCATAGAGCAAAAAAAAAATTTAGGTTGTGATCCCTATCACCGGGTGCTATTACCCTGTAAAAAGAGTTAGCATCTTTTGTAACACCTTGTATACTAATAAAAACAAATCAAGCAAGTCCCGTTTTGTTCGAAAAAAAATAGAACACAATTCTTTTCCGAAAGATAAAACTATTTCAAAGCAGTGGTTATAGGACAGGAACAATAAATTTCAGGTTCAATAAAATCTCAGGTATTGCAAAATATTCACAACATTATTCTTATTAGAAATAAACCCGCGTAGCCCATACATTTTAGATCTCGCGCTACAAGCGCCCTTTGCGGCAAAACAGAGCGTGGTGGCTACACCGAACTAAATCCATCGAAGGGTGGCTACCACAGATTTATGACAATTACAGCGCTTCTCCACTGCAGATTTTATAATTATTTGCTGATTGCATTTTATTTTATTTTTATGAAACGGTTTGAACCATTTTAGGCTACCACCACTCCTATCACTCAAACAGATTAACAGAATACAAACAGTTATTCATTCCATCCATTTGTTCCAGCAAGCAGAAGGCAGCTTGTGTTTAAGGCTGGAAGATAGCAGTGTAGCGGGAAATTCAAAATTTTCACAGTTTTTTACATTTTGTAGCTAAACTGAGCTATTTTTATTCAGCGATTTTTCGTTCGCGGCAATAACATAGTATTCTTTTCATTATTATAAACAACAAAACAACAATAATTCAGCCGATTAGGTGTTCTGGTCTACGACAAGTTTTTTGGGCAGTGCCACTGCTTCGTAGACCACAACACATAATCGGCTAAATTATTGTGGTTCTGTTGTTTACAATAATGAACAGAATACTATGTTATTGCCGCGAACGAAAAATCGCAGAACAAAAATAGCTCAGTTTAGCTACAAAATGTAAAAAACTGTGAAAATTTTGAATTTCCCGCCACGTTGCTATCATCCCACCTTAAAGGCGTCTAATTGAAAGTGTGGAGTAATGAGTGCTGGTGCTAAACTCGCGGGCTGTTTCCAATTCTGCGTCTTGTTTACTAATTTCAGACACTGGTTTGGGTTGGGGCCAAGAAAATAGGTAAGTTAGAAGTATATTTTCATTTGAGGAAAGAAAACGCCGCAATATTTAAAAAAAGTGTTTTTCGAATGCCGTTGACAGTGAAAGTGTTGAAAGTGTTTTCCATCAAAGCATGTCAGTGCAATGTCAAATGTTCGAGCTCTAAGGTAAGACATTTTCAATATTTTCAATATCCCGTCACGTCACTGGCTGGCTGACTAGTGAAATAAAAGTTACATTCTTAAGGGAAAAAAAAAACATAATCAGATTAATGTATCCAGCACTTTCTCCGTTAAAATATTTATCTCTCAGTACATCTTGTTAAGTAAGAAGAAGAAAATAAACTAGAAAGAATTAAATATATAAACTGCACTTTTAGATAAACATTAATTTTATCAAAAAGAGAAGATCTGATAAAATTCAAACCATATAAGCAAAGCTAAAAAATTGAATGTGCGCGTTGAACTCTTTATTCCGGGGGTAGACCCCCGGAATAAAGAGCTAAGACTTAAGAAGAGCCGGCTAAGACGAAGCCGATTACCATTGGCGAAAATCGAAGTTCGATTTTTGAAAAAAATTAATGTCCTGCCACCCAGTTCATTTTACTGCCAACCAGTTAATTTTTCATAAATCGAACTTCGATTTTCGCCAATGGTAATCGGCTTCGTTTTAGCCGGTAGACCCCCCGGTGAGTGTATAAATGTGTAGCAGCAGCTACGAAGATTCGTAGCACATAGTGCGTAGCATTCGTAGACCGTCTCGTAGCACGTCTTATTATAAGCTTTATAAATTTTATTGCGTTAACGTAGATTTTGAAATAAAGTCAGACTAAACAGTTGTGTCAGGATATTTTAGAGGTTGAGAGATAATTTTATAGTACACCTAAGATAAACTAGTGGTTCGCCCCGAACTGCGAACTCGCGAGTGTAACTTTTTGCTAACAAAATGATGCTGGCAAAAAATTACAATTACAAATTACAGTGAGTAATGCCCGGAGGCGCGCGCGCATTGCATATAAAATTTACAACTAAATGCAAATGAAAATGTCTCCTGAATAATATGGGTGTCCGTTTATTGACAAAATTAAGATTTTTTTTGCATTGGCGTAATAACATAATATTGGTATAGAGAAATGGAAAAGTTTGTGGATAATTTCACGTTATTTCTCCACTAGTTTCATGGCTCCAACCACTAGACACATTAGCCTGCTATCAATCAAACGCTCCGTTATTTGCTCAACTTATTGCGACGGGCGTTATATAGCACATAATAAGCTTACAGAGTAGCTACCACGAGTGCGAAAAAGCTGTGCCGGACGTCTGCCGGACGTGTGTCATGTATCCAAATACTATAGTAGTAAGGTTGTTTATCCAATTTATCACTTTCAGTGACAGTTACAATAAGCACTCGTGGTAGCTGTTCAGTTTTGGAGCTGCCAGTTCTTGAAATATAAATTACTAACAGTTAGGAGTTGTGATTTAAAGGTGATGCAAATATTGGCACCCACCTCCGATAGTTTTGTTTAATACATCGTTGGATAGTTATTTGTGATCTGAAATAGTTGCTGTGGCGCCTAGATTCAAATCTGAGTCCGTTAGGAGTTATTCTGCACTTAAGGCCTATTTGAAGGCACAACTAGCGCCGCAAAAGAAAAAAAAAACATAAATATCCTTTTTGGATGCGTTTTTTACTAAAAACGCTTCACTGAATGATAATCCTTAGGCTTAACTACTTATTTTTAAGACCTAAGGTCTAGAACCTACCAGTAAATCCCACCGCCGCCAAAAAATGGCCAGTTTTAGCAAAAATCGCATCCAAAAAGAAGATATCTTTTTTTTTTTCATTGGCGGCGCTAGTTGTGCCTATATATATTTAATTCACCTTAACATGTCAGCTTAACAATCTGAATGAACTCAGATTTGAATTACACGGTTAGCAAAAATGTTATCTCTGTCATCAGTTCATCACTCTGTAGCTGATTAGAGAAAATTTGCTGCATTCAATGCTTGACCCAGATATCCACATGCATTCAGTCCGCCCTTCCAACTAAACAAACCAACCGACCCGTGTCAAAAATTAATCACCACTCTTGAAGAGTACCAACAAATGAGTCCTTTCGAATTCATTCAACCTTTAGACTAGGCGCACACTAGGCAACACGCGACAGCGACAGCTCGGCGACTAGACGCGACGACAGGCTACGGCCGACAATTTTCATATATTTTGTTCGAAGCTCCGCTTGGCGACACTTCGCGTCAGAGTCGCGGAGTCGCGACGACAAGCTAAGGGAGTCGCGCGCGCCCGCTACTAGTCGCCGCGTCTGGTCGCGCTGTGCACACACGACGACAGTAGCGCGACAGCGCATCGTCAGTCTCGCTGTGAGCGTCTCTCTCGAATACTCTACTAATAATAATGGCTTCCTGTACGTGCAGCATGGTAAGCCCGAGATAGGCCCTTCTCTATGCAAAACTGTCAACTTGTCGGTCGGGCTCGAGTTGGCTCTACGCCAACATGGCGATGGAGACAAAAATACAACATTTTTAATAAAATGGAAATACCCTACTTTTTGCTCGACATGGCCCTAAACTATTGCCATCTCGAGTCCCACCTGCCATGCTCGCACAATAGACATGGCACGTCTGTCACTCGAGTTCGAGAGAGTGTCAAAACGACCATGCTAAGCATACTGCACGGCGTCTGTCTCAGCGACTATTCGCCGACGCAAGCGACAGCTCGGTGTCTAGTCGCGGCGACAAGACGCTACAAACGACAACGCCGTGTCTGACGCGGCGACAAGTCACCCTGTTTACAATGGCCCTTAATAGAGGCAACTATTCTCGTCACACATGGAGAGAGAGAGAGATAGAGATAACACTTTATTGTAAAAAAAAAATACAAGAATTTTCTTAACCTAAGAGGGAACAATGGCAGTCGCTTATCGCTATGTTGCTAGGGATTTATTCGTAGGTTGTAGGATCTAGAATCTAGGCCTTAGGTCCTAAACACAGTTCAGCCTAGGGATTTTCATTTGACGGCTCGTTATTAGGAAAAAACGCATCCAAACAGAAGATATTTTTTTTCTTTGAATGCTCTGGAGGACGCTCTAGACTCTTAAGTACAGTTATCCTCAGTAAAACTACGTTTACAGTCGAGAGAAGCAGCATCTCTTGCAGTCTACGATTAGGACCAGAGATCTGACGGGGAGCTACTAAACATTTGGATGGTGGTGAGTAGTGGAGTAAACTTCACATACTATGTGGATTGAATTATATGGAATAAAGAATTATTATTATGTACCTATGTCATCTTAAGGATAGAGTCCCAGTCCTTAAGCCGGCATGCGTGGAGAAGCCTCCAACACGTAGAGGCCCATTTAATTGACATACCAGAGATGGTCAGTACCCCGTTTTCTGTCACTATTTATTCTATCTCACTATCTTTGTCGCTAGTTAGTCATAAAATTAGCCGGTTGGAGACCAAACCTAGCATTTTATTAGTTGCATGTAAATAATCTGCCCAGACTTTGATAAAAAGTAGTAAAACAGTCCTTATGTTTTTATGAAAGACTAAATAGATCACTTTAGGTATAGCTAATAAAAAAGAAAGAAATAAATAAAGTCTACATTACGAGTGACACAAAATACCGAGGTTACGTAAGAAAAGTCTACGAATCTGCAAACAATTCGTAGCTTCGCACGCATTAGCAACTCGTTTGAACAATCCGAGCTGATCTGTGTGCAGCTGTCATCTGGAGGCAGTCGCAGCTGTCCCAGGCGCTTCCAAGACTGAACTGGGCATTCCAGGCGTAAATTAGACTATCGTCCGTACACTATTGAAGCACAAAAACTGTAAACAATCAAACCTTCCATGGATACAATTGCGTCTCTCCCAGGCACTTCCATCACTGAACTGGGCATACCAAGCGTAGTCCGTTTACTTATAGATAGATAGAATACTCTTAACCCTTTCAGACCTGAATTATGGTTTTTGAACCTAGCAATGTGATTTTTTTTTTCTGACTAGATGTACGGACACTTATGAAGAATACGAAGAAAAAGCTGATAAAAAACTATATTTTTGTAGGAAAATTTAGTTTTCTTTTAATGTGTACAATTGAACACAACCGGCCTAAATGAAAAGAAAAATCTATTAGGGCACTGTATGAAAATCGAATAAAATCATGTTTTTATTATGAAATTAAAGTATTTACTTATTACCTTTTACAGTTTTGACAGCGTGAACTTTAAAAAAAACAATAATTATAGGAAATCTAATAAAAAAAAAATGTCTTTGGTTAGACATAAGTGAACATTGCGCTTCATGAATTTGATGTGAGACTTTCCACTACATCCAGGATTTTTGCAGAGAGTAGGTAATTTATCGTCATGTGCCGGTAAATGTCCTTCGCCATTCTTAGCAACTTCCGAGTAGGGGTGTTTTTCTCCCAGTCTTCTGGGTATTATTGTAGGCAGTGGCACGGGACTACAGCTGGGTCTTCCTCTCTTGGCTGTTGGGACGTATTTGTTTTTATTGACCAATCTTGCTGCCAAACGTTGACTGAATTCCAGGAGCTTCATCTGCTTTTTTTTTCGGTATACCAAGCACATCACATTCCAGCTGGTACTCCCTGAAGGATTTAACCACTGCTAAGTCAGACGCATGGAAAATGGTGAGATGGTAAGTTCAGCAATAAGTCTTCGGGCGCGGTTGGTTCGGCATCAACGGTATCAGCATCATGAGGAATGTACTCAGCCTGGCTTAGAGCTATGCGATCTACACCCAAACGCACAGGCCTAGATGACGACGATGCTGGCACATCATCTGTTTCATCGTCAGAAGAAGACATGTCAATATCTGAAAGATTGCCCCTTTCCAGAAACAGTAGCTTCCCGCGATATCATTATTCGTTTTTTCCATGCAATTCAACATGAAACAAACCAAAATATACTTTAAAAAATCCAAAACGAATAATAAATAGGCAAAAGAAAAATGCGCGGTAATACAATATCAAGCAACATCTTGCACCGTATGTCTACAATTGAACACATTACGAAAATATCTCAATTTTGGCACAAATACCTACAAAAACAATAAAAATATACATGCATTCAATGCTCCAAATGATATTCTATTCAAAATAATTTAATTGTTGCCCAGATTTTATGTTTTTACACTGATTTGAAATAAAATATATTTACTTACCCACACGCACGCCGGCTTTCGCGAAGTCCCGTCAAAAAGTGACCGAGATGTTCTTGATTTCAATACGCTATGGCGTTACTTGTATCATTTGCATGAAGCATAAAGTGACCAAACGAATACAACAGGATTGAAGTGATAAAATATTTTGCCTTAGTTTTTATAATGAAAACAATATATGTGTACAATTGTACACGTATGGTCTGAAAGGGTTAAGGTGGAACGATAGCAACGTGGCGGGAAATTCAAAACTTTCACAGTTTTTTACATTTAGTTGCTACACTGAGCTATTTTTGTTCAGCGATTTTTCACTCGCGGCAATAACATAGCATTCTTTTCATTATTATAAACAACAGAACAACAATAATTCAGCCGATTATGACATGTGTTCTGGTCCACGAAGCAGTGGCACTGCCCAAAAAACCTGTTCAAGACCAGAACACACAATCGGCTGAATTGGTGTTGTTCTGTTGTTTACAATAATGAAAAGAATACTATATTATTGCCGCAAACAAAAAATCGCTGAATAGCTCAGTGTAGCAACCAAATGTAAAAAACTGTAAAAAAAATTGAATTTCCCGCCACGTTGCTATCGTCCAACCTTAAGGCAGAAAAAGTGTACTCAATCTAAGCCAATATTCATCTAAAGACATTTGCGCTGTCTCAGACGGCTTCAAGTCAAGACTGAATTTGGCACACAATGCGCAAAGTAGAGTATATAGACTGTTTATTCGCAAAAAAACAAATTGTGTAAACAATTTAAGCTGATCTACATATCTTTAATATTCTAACAAATATGAAAAAGGGTTTCCACTTTATAAAAGAACACGATTATTAAAAAAAACGACCAGTGTACGTGAAGGATGGGACTAGCGCCACTTGTGCAGAATTTTATTTGATTATATTTAAATAGTATGTGTGATATTCATGGTTTATGGATGTTTATGGATACATAATCAGAAATATTTTGAATTGAATAACTTATTTCAAGAACAAAAAAAATGCTTGAAATTATAATCCTGATAGAATAGAACTAAAATCATCACATCATGCATTACAAAATTTGACTGTTTGTATTTGTTTACACTAATTAACTAACTCTAACCAGTAAATGGACTATAACGTCTCGCGTGACAAGAATGGAGATCGTCCGGCTTCATAGAATATTAAGTGAGTTTTTTCTTCCTCTCGAAATGGCCGCTTGGGATTTATTTTGTTTAGAAGGGGAAAAGAAAGTTTTTAACTCCATAAAAGCCTCTTGAAGTTAGCGTATTTATAAAGTGGTCAATCCACAACATTGTGAGCTTGTTTCACTACGGTGTCTGAAAGAAATCACTATTGTGGATGAAACCTCTATTTATGAACGAGTGAGTGAAGCGAGAGAAGTTCTCTGAGTCTACTTGAACAATCCGGCGTTTGTATGTTTGTATGTATGTATGGATGTATGTATGAATGTTTGTTCGACGACAACTTGAGTATCGTCGATTGGATCGTCATGAAATTTGGTAAGCGGGTAAATGAGACAAAAAGAAAGTTCGAACATGAGCCAAATTGGTCGAGGCAGGGGTTGCCGAAATATGGGGTGACGAGCTCACAGTTCGGAGCGAACCACTAGTTATTTTCTATTCAAAACAAATATGTGTATTATATTGTGAGACTAAAACTAAAATAGAAAGTCTATCTTCTCTCTAACTTTGGCAGTTCCCTACACTGTTAAACATAATGTTATGCCTTACGTCTTTGTAGATAATACGCATGAAAAAAAGTATCCTATCGCACGTTACAAAACTTCTAGTGTCAAAGTAAAATAAAATAAAAAAATCGACGAGCGAAGGGGTTAAAAGCATTGCGTAATAGGGAATTAATTTTAAAGCTGTTCATTAATCAGTACAATTCCATTTCGAAGTCCCATGTTACCTATCATTTAAGTTTCAGGTAGCAGTCTGAAGTCGGATAAAGGTTGGTTCACACTATTCCTTACTTTATTTTCCAACATTTGTTGAAGATATCTCTCGTGTGCCCAGTTTGTGGAACGTGTGTACGGTCGGCCACAGTCACAGATACCCCATGGCAGCTCTTACCGCGCGCGGCATAAGGGCGCCGATCGAACAAAAAAGGGTATCCTAGCGTGTGGCCGACTGTACCTACACTACATGAAACATCTTATTATTTTTACTTTTGGACTCGTTTTTTTTCAAGATTTTTTCCTACCAAAGCCACTAAGCGAAAAAATATTCTGTATGAAAATCTTCAACGCCTTTTTTATGAAATACTATTTAGTCATATTTTTACTTTTTAAACATGGGAAGGTTTTTTTTATTACTAAGTACTGCGTTTAGATATTGTAGTAATCACATTGAGTAACACACTGAGCTCAACATAATGAAGCGTAATTTTACGCTGAGTTTTTTAAAAATTTCACTCTGTATGACGTTTGTAATTATTATTATCACAGTGTTGTATACTCTATTAACTCTGAGTTAACTTGAATAATTTAATGGAAATGTCAAATTAACCTTAAGGCTAACCCTGCTTCTCCTGCTTCAATCTCTACAAAACTTACGACATCTAGCCCCGCCTTTACCGGCGTATGTCGTGAATGTAGGTTAACTTAGTTTGAGTCTGCCTGCTTCGACTCGGGTAGTTATCGAATTTACATTAGCGTACACTCGACTACGGGGACCTTCTCCACGAGACCTTGAGAGTAATGCTAGTGATTCGGTTCAAGACGAGACTTTCAAGCATCTTGGCCAAACTTTCTCGAATTTGTGTTTTGTTTCTTGGTTTTGTCTCGATCGTTTGATTCGAGCGAGATCGGGCTAAAATCTCGAAATAGAGTCCGCGCCACCACTGAAGTCCGATAGACGTGGCGCTAGCGCAACGCACAAAATGTTTCCAGTGTTAGGCGTAGTTCCCCGAATTTCTGTAAGACTTGATTAGTGGCGCGCACTCTATTTATTTTCAAACTGATTTTTTATTCCGTAGAATTCTGACAGCTATCTTTTCTTGACATGTCAGAGATTATATATAAACCTTTTTAGCCGGCAGTTTTTGATTGATATGGATGACATGAACAATCGAGAATCTCGAAATCAAGATATCATGAAAAGAAGATCGAGACAAGATTTTCGCTCGCCTTTCAAGATCGAGACCAAGCAAAAGTTTTGATATATTCAATCTATCAAGCACAAGCACAGATCGATGCTCGAATGTCTGAAGGAAGTCTCGATATTTTATCGAAATTTTCTTGTCTTGTCTCGCTTGCCGAATCACTAATAATGATGGGCGCGCTGCGGACTGCGAATCTTGTCATTTTGCCATTCTGAAGTTAATAAGTTCTTTGTCGAATAAGGCAAAAGTATTATTTGGAATATTCTCTTGGAAACCGGTACATTGGCGAAATGATGGGCCAATCTGCATAGGGAGCTTAATTTTCTTATTAAAGAAGGAATAGGTCGTTTTAATGTTTAGCTATTTTTGTTTCATGACAATAAAATACGAGTAGTATTATTTTCATTATTCAACCTTAAAGTCTAAAGGCATTAAAGGCCGTGGTCATTGTGCCGTGGATAAATAGCATATTAAACGTTTATTTATTTTTAGGCACGTGCCCTACAATTATTATTTTTGTGGGTAAAATTGGTGAATTTTCGGGTACTCTGCGAGCGTTTAGCCCATTTAAATTAAGATTAAGGGTTAAGTAGTTGTTGTAATTTCGTGCGCCCTGCGTACGCGCGCGTTTGTAATGAATACCTCTTCCAGGGATGATTAAGTTCCCCGCGCTTTGTAAAAAGGGTAAAATTTTACCCTTAAGATGTTTTGTGAAATTATTATTACGACAATTTTATATTGTTTTTTTGATAATAAGATAATATACGAATACCAAGGGGCGCTATTATGATGCTGATAACCGCCATATTTTGTCATTGTGTGTACCTCTAAAATTGATTGATTTCGTAGGTGTACCGTAAGCACAAAAAGTTTGAAGCTATTGCGTTCATACTATGACTAAGTTTTAAATTATTTTTTTCTTTAAATTAGCATAGTCATGCTTTGATTTTATAGGCTTTGTAATGTTTATTCAAAAGTAAGGCTATTGTGTACAATAAAATATAAAATTCGTGAAAATATTGAATTTTGATAAATTGCGCCTTATAAAAAAAAATTGTAAGGGTAGAGGAGCTGTTGTGTACGCAACTACTTTAGTCTCTGAGGCTTGACATTAATTCGATGATGCGTCGACAGTGACATCACGAGACAACTTTGTTAATGACAGCCTAGAGAAGGCATGTTATTAACAATAATCTAGAAATTATTAGTTATGTTCTATGACTTGTAGGGCTCCAAACAGCTATAAAATACGGGTTGAGAAATAATTACTTACTTATTACTTTTTTAACGGACTTCATTAGGACTAAATTCGATCCGTATTTTTTTTATTAAGTGTGATAACTCAGAACTTTTTTTTTACGAGAACCGACTTTGACGATACGTTTATTGGGTAAAATTAAAATTCTCAACTCAGAAACCGGGCCATAGTTTACTAATTTTAGTAATAAATTTGTGTTTTGCAAACGTTACTATTTTGTGTGACAGCGACATTAACTTTTTTTCAACAAAATAAGAAGGATTTGTGTCAATGACAAAACAAATCAACGACAAAACTATAAGAAGCCGACACAAATTCTCATGAAAAAACGAGTTTTCTTAACAAGAAACATCTAGGCTGATAGCTTTCGCTTGTCGCAAACTAATTCGCTTGTTTGGTCCCGAGCTAGTTTCGTTAGTAAACATGGAGCTAATAACTTTTTCTAGTAAAACATTAACCACTGATCTGAATTTGCGGGAACGTACAAATTCTTTCTAAACGGGTTGAATTGGCGTTATAAGTACGAGTAATTTATAAACATTATTCATATGCGGCCCGTGTCGTGATCTAGATTGCTACAACAAATAATGGTTTTATTACAAAAAAGGAAAGAACATAGATGTGTTATCTATGAAACTGTTACCTACCCACTAGGGTGTCCAGTCAAAAAGTGTTTTACGTAAGACCCCTTAAAAGTTTCGTAATAAAATATAGAATATCGGCAAAAAAAAACAAAGTATCTTTAGGGCGTGGCGTCCGCGCAGACCCTGAGAGGTGGCTACGTGACACAATTTGTAAACGCATGCATCCTAACCTTTATTTTTGCTCAAAATAAGCGTGTATCAAATAATATAAGCTCTATGTCCCAGCTACTTTCTCGGAAGAAGAAAACTGTCAAAACTTGCCAACCTCGATTTGCGTGCTTCGAGTCGGCGTAACTTTAGTTAGGGCCGAGCTGTGTGAAGGGTTTTTTTTCTGCTTCGCTTAAGAAAGACTTTGCTTCTGGCCGTGAGCTTGAGATTTTGCCTTTAAGGGTAAGGGCAAAGTAACAGAGATCATGGGCCGTCGTATAGTTGTTTTATCTCACGAAGGCGGATGAGCCATACTTGTAGTTGTAATGCGTATAGACGCGCGCTCTTGTATGCGTAACTCAAAACTTCTAAATTCAAAGGCACACCGCAAAGACAATGTGCACGTCGCACTCCCAGAACAACACTGAATTAAGTCGAAAAATCCCAAAATCGACTTTTTAATGTAGTTCAATAGGAAAAAAAAATCCGCATATACCACAAAGACAGTCATATTTATATTTCCAAAAACAGCCAACAGATGTCGCAGTAAGTCTCTTTTAGTGAATGAATGACTGCTGAGTCGTACCACGAATATGAATCTAATTCCAGTTGCGACTTGTACGTCTGTGAGAACAATATGTAGTGACGTTAGCAACATTGATTCATTTCGGAATAATGCAGTATTATTGAGTGCGACTACAACATTACTCAAAATTATTTAGTTATAATACAGTTTTGGTGAATTTCCTGTTTTTGCTGTTTCGATAGTATTTCGAAATAATACTCTATTGGTGACGAAGGCATGTTATTTTTTTTAAATTATTCCTAAATAGTTCAGTATTGTTTGATAAAGGTGAAAATTACTTAACCCTCCCGCTCGGGGAGGCTTTAACGCGACGCGGAAAACGCGGAAAATGGAGTTTCCACCGTTGACAAAATCTCTTATATCTCCGCACCTACTCAACCAAATGTTGTGAAATAAGGAGTAATCTTTTCTTTAGAAACGACATCATTTGAGGTAGGTACGGAAATATATGGTTCTACGTTAAAAAAGTCTTAATTCTCTGTGCAAAATGAAAATGTAGGCATACATTCCAGATTTGTGGAATAAATTGTCTATTGAGGTAAAAATACAAACCTTTAGGAACTGAAATTGTTTCTAAGCCAATGTTGAATAAATGCCTAGTACACATAAGTGGTTTCTTTCATCCTACAACATCCAAATCCTTAGAAAACATCACACAACAATCGATGCAAATTCTAGCGGCCGAACGAAGTTGACGAGTGACTGTCAGTGTCAAAATCTTTTGTTTTTTTCTTCGATATTTGGTATCAAATCATAGACAATTTTATACTCTGTGATTCATCTATACACGATCAGACATTCAGTTCACGACGTGACGCAATATCCGGTAGAAACCATAGAGCGGGCGAACATTCAGAAATCGTGACAGACTTCTATAGCATGATGAATTTATACTGTAAAATGCAAGTTTTTCTTATGAAGTAAGGACCTAAAGAACCAAAGAATAACGTAAATCAACGTAAATTTACTTACCTCTCGTAGAATTTTCAAAACAATACACTTTGTGTGTCAGCTCCGCGCGACGGCTTTTTATGATTTCTGAATGTTTTAGAATAAAAAAAACCTTTTGTTTTTTTCTTACAGTGTGACCAGTGTTTGGTATCAATAAAGAGATAATTTTATGCTCTGTATTTCGTCTATAGACGATCACGCTCTACGGTTTATGCCTTTTTCAGTAACCGGCAGAAAGTAAAAGCGCGCGAAAGCGCGTGATGACCCTAGCGCCAACGTACACATGTGTACGTTTCTCGAGCGGGAGGGTTAAATAATACACTATTGATGGTAGATCTAAATAATGTTCTAATTTCTGTAAATATCGCAACATATATTTTTTTAATACTCAGAATTATTACTTATACTCTAAACTAAAAGAAAAGTTTTTATATTTTGTTTTTTTTATTTATTCACATGAAGATCTAACATGTTTTTTGAGATAATGCAGTATTGATGAATTAATTCAGATATTGTTGGTTAATGGGCAGACTATGAAGGGTCAGGGTCTGTTGTTGCTTAGAAAAGCAATAAAAATAACCACAGATGAAGCCGGGTCAACTTCTCAACAAAGGAAATAGAAATTTGTGCTCAAAATGAAGTTGAGAATTCAAAATATGCATCATCAGCTCTCGCGGTATTACCTGTTTCAGAATCAGCTCTCACGGTATCGCCTGTTGCAGCATCAGATCGCGCGGTATCTCACCTGTTGCAGCATCATCTTTCACGGTATCCTCTGTTGCAGCATCAGATCTCTCAGCATTACCTATAGCATCTTCAAAAACTCCTGATTAGGATAATGAAAGCGATGCGGATCCTACTTTTACTGTGTCTTAAAGACAAACCCGGCCATCTGTAATACCTAGACGAGTGCCTTCGTCTTCCTACTCGAGTACCTCATCAGACTCCAGCTCATCGATATGAAGCTCCAGCAGCTCATCTGATGGTGAATCCAATAGACCAGGCCCATCCGCAGCGGATACCCGAGTTGTTTTCAATTCTGTCCTGACTCATGAACCTTCAACGTCTGGCTGTCATTGATCCTGCTCCAACAGCTCAAAGTGATCCTAAGTTAAGACAAAAACGAGTGCGAAACCTAGCTGGCTGGAAATCAAAGATTGCTAAAACATTGCGCAATAAAAATAATCATTTTCAGCCCACATTTGCCCACTGTTGGGTATAGGTCTTTTCCCCTTCGCGCCATCCTTCTCGGTCTCTCGCTGCTCACATCCACGGGCCCTCTGCCACCTTAGAGATGTCATCTGACCACCGGGCTGCTGGTCTGCCTACCGACCGACGTCCCGTTCTCGGCCGCCACTCCATTACTGCCCTGGTACACCTACCGTCTTCCCGGCTCGCCAGGTGCCTCGCTCATCTCCACCTAAGACTTGCAACTTGGTCACCAATATTATCGACAATAATATCTTTATCAAATCTAAAATAAACAAAATGGCAAGGCAGGAGGTAAGGAGATTTTAAAATAATTTTGACTTCTGGGGGAACTACCTAGAGAGGCAAAGAGAATACGTCGTCATCAGGCATACGCAAGAAATCATACCAAAATATAGGTATGTACCTACATCACATCTGAAAAATTAAGAGCTTTGAATTCAGCTTATTATTTCGAAATTAATGGTGTGAAAAAATATTTGCAGACCCTAAGGACTGCAAATATTTTTTAAGGCTACGCTGAGCATTTATGTGTGTGGCAGTTATATTAAGAAAGCCCTTTCAAAGAAAATAGATGATGGTTTGGTTGATGATAGATGCTGATGCTCGTGGGAAGCATGGGAATCAGCACAGAATAGACTCTGAAGTAGAAGAGAGTGTGACCAATTTTATTAACTCAATCCCAAGAATAGAGTCTTATTACCTAAGACCACTAAACTTTGTTGTTTTATTTACAGTTTTATAGATATATTCTCGAAATTGAAACAGATGATTCTTTCTTGAATATTTACATTAAACCATTACACGATAGGATAACACTGCATTATTTCAGAATCAATCAGCAAGAAACGAGTAAATCGAAATAATATTTTTTTTATTAGTTAAATAATTTAACAACACTGGATTAACTTGAAAAGTCAGTATTTACGCTTTATGTAAACTTTTAACAGTGATTGGCTTATATGATACTGATAAGCACTTGATTCACAACATAAAATCCAAAGACAGTAGCATGACTCTTCATGATAACATGAGAAAACGGTTTTTAGTCGATTCCCAAATAAGTGCTTTTTTGACTTAGTGCAGTGTTGATCTGGGTGTGCGACGTATACAACGTGTTACAAAACATCCTTACTCTTTTTACAGGGTGTAACCTACTGGTCAACAGGATGTCAATTCTGTAAAAAAAAAGGTTGGAAAAAACAATTTTTATTTTATAACCTCAAAATTGAAAATATTCATAACTTTTTTGTTTTTGGTATTAGCTCAAATTTAAAAATATGTTTGTGTGTGTAGGTGCAATTGCATAGCTTTGAGTTGTTAAAACATTGTGAAAGTCAATGAAAACAATTTTTAAAAAATACTTTTCTCCCGCCACAGCGTTCACATTTTATTAATTTAATTAAAAATCAACAAAAAGTCATAGAGAAAAAAAAAATTTTGCTTGTGATCCCTATCACCGGGTGCTATTACCCTGTAAAAAGAGTTAGCATCTTTTCTACCACCTTGTATTTACACACACAAGTATGTCTCATCTGCCTTCGTGAGATAAAACATCTGTGACGCAGATTTTTATAAGGTTAAAAAATTCGCTCGGGACAGGCTTTGAAAGTAGATAAGTGCAAACTATTACACTAGATGGCGCCCCATCTTTCGTAACACGAGTTTCAATGAGGTCGGACAATTCACAAAGACAGTACTTGACTCGGTAGCTCAACTGGTAGAGCGCCTGCACGGTATGCAAGAGGTTGCGGGTTCAAATCCTGTCCCGAGCAAATTTTTTAACCTTATAAAAATCTTTATAAAGTTCCCTAGCACGGGTTGGTGCTTTAAAAAATACAAAAAGTATCTGTAACGCAGTAGAGAATAATGGTTGATTATTATCAAATGAGAGGTTTAAGGCTCGGTATAAGGCTAACTAGCGCCACCAATGTTGAAAAAATCATATGTCCCTTCAAAAGAAGTTTCTGACAAAATCCTAAGATGAGCTCATGCGCCATGCTTTTCTAGATTTTTAAGTGTAGGTACGCAATTCAATTTCTAGTCTTAAGCTAAAAAATTTTTGATAACCGCCAAAAACGGCCGCTTTTGGCGGTTATCGAATTTTTTTTAGCTTAAAAGTAAATTTCGAAGAGGGTATCTACACTTAAAAATCTAGAAAAGCATGGCGCATTGAGCCTATATTAGTTTTTTTTCTTAGGATTTTTTCAGAAACTTCTTCTAAAGGAAGATATGATTTTCTTAACACTGGTGGCGCTAGTTAGCCTTATACCGAGCCTTAAGGAAAGGTAAGAATCGAGATTAGCACCCAAGAGGGAATTTCGCACGAAGGATCATCGATATATAATACTCGTAATAAGTTGAGCCGCAGCGTGGCATTTACGAAATGTTTGCGCGTTTTCACTGTTTTTGTCACTTAACATGTAGAAAATTCGTTCATACAATTCTAGATACTGAGTTAAACTAGGGATTCGTATGAAATGGAAATGTAAAAGCGTTATCACAAAAAAAGGGGTTTTTGAGGGGTGACTTCAAACATTTTAATCATCGAGAAAACTTTCACTTGATAAGACCTTTACTCAATAAGAGTCTTCTACATCTCGACCATTGTGAACAAAATGGTTATTTCTCGACCCACATGGAGCATATCCTACAAATAATATGAATGCGAAGGATGTTCGTGTGTATTTAATGTCTGTACTGGTACCACGAGTGCTTACTGTCAATGTCACTGAAAGTGACAAGTTGCATAAACAACCTTACTACTATAGTATTAGGATACATGACAGACGTCCGGCGGACGTCCGGCACAGCTTTTTCGCACTTGTGGTAGCTATACTGTTCTGTTACCCTCTCACGCTAAAACTTAGGAATAAAAATACATGTAGATTGGGTGCCTTTTACACCGAAAAAAAAACATCTTATCGGAGTCTGCGCGGGAAAAGTGGCGGAAAGAAACTGTAGTTTTTAACTTTCCAAAAAGGTAGTCTAAATTCGATTTGACATCTTAGCAACGACACTATAATAGCAGAACTGATTTTGGTAATCATTACCAATAGACATTTTTTAATGAAAAAACTGGCTGAATGGCGGCCGAGAACCTTAGTAGTAATGCAAAGGTGCCAAAATGGGCTCCCAGTTGACGGCTTCATTTACGATTTAATAATGCTCTCGGTCATTTAAAAGTTTTTATAGTAGGTACAGCAAAGAATATTCTGACTCTAACTCTAGAGGATTAGTTCATTGGTTGTAGGAGGAAAACGAGGAAACTCCTGTTTTGTCCTTATGCTGGGACGCCATCGACACGCCATTGCGTTACAGGCTAATGCCCCTGAACGGAGAACAGTGGGAAGACCAGCAGCCCGATGGTCGGACGACATCGTCATTACGGCGGAGGGTCCATGGATGCGCATGGCTAGGGACCGTAACAGATGGCGCGAGGGGAAAAAGGCCTATACCCAACAGTGGGCAGAGGTGGGCTGATAATGATGAAAGAACTCCCGTGCCTATAGTCTCACCAAGGTCTCACCTTTACGTGTATAGTTTCCAACTCGGATTTCAGTTGCCAATTCGGCTGATAGGCCCTTTTATCGAGTTCCGATCGAATAGGGTTTAGCGCGAAACTGTCCAACAAATAAAGGGGTTTTGTACAGACCTGTACCTTCGTCTAGGGAACGAAACTAAGTTAACTCTTGAGAAACTTATACTTATATCTCAACGAGCGCTTTGTATTTCTCAGTGATGTCTCCAGCCGAACACTGCGATCAGCACAGAGCCTGACACTGTCGACACCAATTACAAAAAGCTTTTACAACAACTCCTTCACTGCTACTGCTGTCCGGCTGTGGAATAATCTGTCGTTATCTATAAGGCGCTCCCCGACCCCAACAATTTTTAAAAGTAAATTAAAAGCGTATTACCTAACTCTATAATTCTATTAAGTATGTTGTGTAGATTGTATTTTTCTCCTTTATTTATATGTAGGTATATCAATCTCATTTTGTCATTCTCGTATTGAATTATAACATATTTATGTTTATGTATTTGTATTTTAAATTGGTATTTATTATGATCTATGTAACTTTATGATTACTTTTAAGTTTTATATCATCGGTTTTTAATCATAATTGCACCAACTACCCGTCTCCCAATTCCCTAGCACTTTTTTTCCATCAGTGGTTGCCTGGAAGAAATTGCTGTTAGCAATAAGGCCGCCAATTGTACCTTGTTTAGTTAAGTTTTTTTTTCCTTGCCTGTATTTATATTGGTGTACAATAAAGAATATTTTATCTTTATCTTTACTTCCAGTAGGCAATAAACATGCTTTCGATTTCTGAATTGAGAATTTCCTATGAATCAAATGCGTTCCGCCTCTGCAGATGTCACTTAAATAACGTGACAGAACGATTATACTTAAGTATCAACTAAGTGCCGTATTAATAATCCACCACAGTTTAAACTCAGACCATAGATTAGACCTCGCATTTTGTATGAAAATTAATCGACACATAGAGTTTAAACTTTCCTTTTGGGTTTAAACTGTGATTGATATTACGGGCCTATTTTAGAATATACATATATTGATGCTTTTAAATGATAATTATCTAATGTGTTAATTAAAAGTATGACTAGTTACTATTGTTATTGCTTATTACTAATTGTCTTTGTATTGCATTTCGCTACATTGAGTAAAGCCCTGTTTAATCTTCAAGTTAATTAACTAAAAAGCGAATTGCCAAAGCCACAAAAGCCATTTTTTTAGACTAAAAAAGATCTTTGAGGCGGGTCTAGGTTTTTCGAGACCTTATTGTCTGTCAGCCATTTATTCGGCTAATATATTGCTTAGCCACTCCCTAGCTATTATACCCTTATTCCCTCCAAATGTGGTTCGCAAGATAAAAGATAGAAGCCCTACAGATCTCGCCACCTTGAAATATAACTTAACCTTAGACTTACGTGACCTTTGATTTATTATTGATTATTTTGTTTGCGTGAATGAATTAAAAAAACCTTATACTTGGAGCAACTTGACTTTTGCTGACGATCCCGTGAAGCGCTCTCAGCTTAGTTAGACTAGCCATTCTGAATCGATTGGCGAAGTTAAGTTAAGCAACATCGGGCGCGGTCAGTCTATAGATGGGTGACCGTTAGTGGATATATCTGAACGTTTCCATGCTTCGGAAGGCACGTTAAGCCGGTCCTGGCTGTTGTTCATTAATAACCATCTTCAAGCCATGTCAGGGCCCTTTGGGCGGCCTAAAACTTTGACACCAGGGATGGCCGCTGCCTCATACGATAACCTAACATAGCCGTGATGACCTTCATAAATCTAACACGCGTTTTCCGACAACCGTCAACGGCTAATTAACAGGTAGTTATTGCGTTGCAGGTGAGGATGAGGTGATGACAATAGTGACATAGTAGTGATGTAATAATTATACTGACAATGGTGTAACACATTTATCCATCGGGCTCGCGAAAAAGAAGTACAATTGAATTACTGCCTGGAAAGTAGCGGACAGACCAGGGGGGTTACCCTTGACGCTATTGCGATCAAATTGAAACAGTTTTAAAATTAATTTCTCTTTGAGTTCGCATAATAATGCTTTGATTTTGAATACTTTGTAATGTTTATTCAAAGTTAAGGCTGTTTATTCAATATAAAAACAAAATGCGTCTTAATTTGTAAAATATTAATTTTTGTAAATTGCGCCATGTTGCGGCCGTATTGTAAAAATGCGTCAAGGGTAGAGGTGCTGTCCAGTGTCCATTTTGATCGTCAGTTGGTTAAAAGTCTGAATAAGCAAATAAACATCTTATCTTGTCTTGTAAGGAAACCTATCTTATTAGAATTGTTGCTTCTGTAGCATCATAGATCTAACGTTACATTGAATAGTTTAGCGCACTCTAATTGTATTATTAAAACGTGTCAAAAACTAATACTTTTATCTCAAGCAGCGTTCTTTACACAACAAAACCTGCTCGATATCCACTACATTAAATTAGCTTTCATGTATAAGAAATACTTTGGATTTATTTCGACTGAAAGCGAAAGAAAGATCCTCTTTTGCCTTTTTTCTGTTCGGCCGAGTGACATGGGTCGAACACCTGCGACTGATGGGGCCTTTGTCATCTTAATATACCGAGTTTACGGGTATATTTATAGTCTAAAATAAGTTAAAAAATAAATCCCGACTACCTTGAAACAAGAAACATTATTCTTAAAATGATAGATACTTTAACTTTCTACTTTTACTATAATCCTGTCAGCTTAATTAGCATGACCAAGAGTAAAAGACAGTAGTGGAGAGCCAAGTAGGTAAGCCTAGGGTACTAAGTTTTAATTTGATGCAAATCTCTATGTTTCAATTTGATGCCTTACGCGATGGGTAGGTATTTCAAAAAAATACATAAGTACATTTTATTTTTAGGTTTATCACTTTAGACATTGTCTTTGCGTGAGTGTCTTTGAATTTAGAATTGTTTATTTACGCACACAAGAGCGTGCGCCTATGCGCATTACAGCTGCAAGTATGGCTCATCCGCCTTCGTGAGATAAAACAACTGTATGTACCTACTTATAAATATTTCTCATTTCACTCTGTTACAGTCCATACCAGAAAATATTACCAAGTTGTAATATTAGCGACATTTTCAAAACGTCTGAAACAAGGTAGCATAACGATGCCACAGCAAAAAAGTTAAAAAGAAATAAAAAAGAGATTATCTTTTCGCCGTCACGTCATAAATCCAGCGCAAGAATCCCCCAAATTAAGAATACAATTAAACTTTCTTAATTACGAAAAAAAAACGAAATTGAAATGAATGAAATTGAGAACGGAGGGAAAGTCTTGGAGCAAATCAGATTTAACTTTATGCTGGTTTGCGTTGTGCCCACTGCAAGTGTGAATGTGGAGTGTACAAGTGCATTCGTGTAAACGTGGTACCTACCAAAAATTACATCGTATTTGTTGCCATGCAATACGACTCAAAATTCAGTTCAAATAAACTAACTAAGGCCTTTTTGCATCTACGTAATGAGATGATTTATACAGCGTCCAGTGGCACCTTCACGCACACTAGATGGGTGAAAAGACCATTAGGCGCTGCAGTGCCTGGGACATTGTTTAAGATAGATGTATCTATGACTTTGTTTAATTTCAAAGTTACGTACATTTGTGAATTTGTAGCAGCAATATCACTCGCTAACCGTGAAGGAAAACATCGTGAGGAAACCCGCGGTTAGTTGGCTCCACACGTATTGACTTGTCTTTCCTGTGGGCTAGGCCGACTAAGCTGTCAAGATGGTATAGGTGTGGGCAAGCCTACTCCATCAAATAAATAATACCTGTTATTTATATACATATTTTCAAATATTTCTCTCAATTAAACAACAAAATTCTGGTTTAGAAATTACTTGGTAACAGTCATAAAGCTCTACACTTGAACATTCAAGCTCTGAACATTCAGAGTCTACACTCACCAATCAAATTTAGGTTTAGGTTATTTAAGCCTGAGCTTTCACTCTCTCTCTGAGAGACGGCCTGTGCCTAACTTTTGGGAAGTATACCTGTGAGCTACGTCTTACTTTTTTATATCTACCTAAATACGTGGATCTAATTATAGGTAACAGCTGTGATTGGATATAAGGATATACAGATAAAGGACGATGTTACCGGATCACTAAACAATATATTTTCATGAGCGTTACCATAGTTTGTTATGTCCAATCTATAGTACATTACTGCCGCGATCTGTAATGAGTGCGTTTCTGGCGCGCTTTTGATGGCCGACAGAGCGCAGCATAGCGGAGCTCAAGGCCCTCACAGTGCGGTCAGTATTGCAGCCCTTGATGGACAAGCTGGAATGAAGGCCGAGACCGAAGGTCGAGGCCTTTATAGCGCGGCCAGCAAGGGCTGCAATGATGACCAAACTTGAGGGCCGAGAGCGTAGCTAAGCTAAGCTCGAGGCCATCATAGCGTGGCCAGAAGCGCACTCATTGCGGACCAAGGCTTGTATAGTGCTTTACTCAAACAATGCGAGTAATTTAAATAGAACCAGCTTACCTTTTGTCTTGGTTTACTTTTTGTTGATTTTCCATTCCGCAAACTTTTCGTAGATAAACTTGTATTTTTCCTTTGACTTCGGTGGCAATAGGTACCTTTAAATATCTTATTTCGCTTCCTTTTTATGTTCGGCGTTGTTAAACACATTGACTCGGAGAATTAATTGCTTGAAGAGTTCACTTTTATTTACAACAAAAACAGGACGCACAGAAAAAATCACTTCGAACAACGCGCGAAGCCGCGAAAACAATATGGCCGCGCTTTTTTTTTCTATGCAATTTGTAGACTGCCAGCACCCAAACAGCCAAATTCTAAATAAATACTTTTTGTGCCAGACTTTTGAGTTCTATTTTTGAAACAAAACTCGACATTAATGGATTTTCATACAGTTTTTCTGGCCGCAAAACACGACATTAATGAAATTCCATACAACTTTTCTGGCGCCTAATCAAAGTAGCCCGCAAGTCCTCCTTTGCTCAAAGAAGGTTGTCGAATTAATGACCACATTACGAGCTTTTTTGAGTAAATTTTATTTAAGCCAAAATACGAGTACCACCTCATCATCATACATAATGTAAATATTTTGTATTTTTTTTATGTAAATACAAGAATTAATTATTTATTTGCTCTAATGATTTGTATGCCTATAGAGCGAATCATGCTGAAACAAAATGTTTATTTAAGACCTTTTATGTACGAGCATTTTTAACAATTTAAGTATATATAATTTACTATATTTGTAAGCCTTAAACTGAGTGAGGAGCATAATGTAAACGGGGCCTTAAATTCAAGTTAAGTGAGCAGTCGGTGCCGAAAGGTGTTTGCCTGGAACTTATTAATTTGAGACTTGACTCAGTGAAGTTTTAGGACTGACGTTACTGTTTGTTATAAAACAATATTTTGCAAAGCTTTCGATTTCTTAAGATTCACTAGTTTTTCAAGTAATATACCGAAAAGAGGTATGATAAATAATTGCTAATGTTAATTGAAGAAAACATTTTATTTCCATACATAATACTAACAAAACTACTACTACTAACAAAAAACAAAATATGGATGCGAATCTGAAATAAATTGAATTGATTGATTGATAATTAATATTTATATCACTCATGATATTTAATTCCTTCATTATCAGCCCTCTAATCCATGTTACACTTAAGGCACAAACTAAAAGATAATCTGTAACTCTGTATACCTAATTTATTTGGTTTTTCAATCATTTTTCAATACATACTAGTTTGGCAGCAGAATATTCCTATCCTAACGAGCTTATTGATAAAATTATTGTTCCTAGTTATAGGTAAAAACGGGTAATCTTTTTTGGAAATAAACTTATAAACCGTGCTATTTTAATGGTTTTAAAGCCAAGGTATTTTGTTGCACTGGTAATTGTGAGCCAAATTCCAAAATTTTACTCTAAAATGAGCGAAAAATAAAAACAATTCCCAATACAAAATGTCTATTGCCAATCGACAGCATTTGTATAGAGAAGTGATTTTTTTTTTGCACGTTTTGTAATGAAATTTTGTAGTTTGTAATGAAATCCACATAGAGATGGATTTTTTCCGTAACGTAAAACGAATCAGGATTCCGAACGCAGTAACTGTATACAAATCTATGAAAATTCCGCGCGGAAAAACTGTATGTGTGTGGTAGATCCATAGATTTGTATGCAGTTACTGCGTTCGGAATCCTGATTCGATTTTTTCCCGTCCGGAATTCCGTCCGTTTGTGGCCGGCCTTAGTGGCCTTTTTCAGCCCAAGAACAGAACTGTTCATAAAACTATTAAAAAAAAACTTTATGCATGTCTTTGAAGAATTCCCGCTGCTAATGAGTAGGGTCCGCTCTGCGCTTATTAGCTTCTGCTAATCACGACCTTGTTAATTAGTGCATAAGGCTTAATTTTCTTTTTATAGAGCTTTTACAGAGGTAATAATCAGAAGTTGGAATCTGCCAGTGATTTCAAAGTCGCATTTAATGTGGGGGTAAATTGAACCCCATTTGTGGTTTGGATACCTTTTCTAATAATAATACCCCGTGCAATTTTAGTGGTTTTAAAGCCAAAGGTATTTTGTTGCACTGGTGATTCTGAGCCAAATTACAAATTTTTATTCCAAAACGCGCGAAAAAAAAATTCACTTCTCCATACAAATTTAATGGTGTCGATTGGCGATAGCCGTTTGTATTGGGAAGTGTTTTTTTTTTTTCGCTCGTTTTGAAGTAAAATTTTGGAATTTGGCTCAGAATAATGAGTGCAACTAAATACCTTCGGCTTTAAAACCACTAAAATTCCACGGTGTATAATGCCATGCTTTTATTTTAACTAGCTTTTGCCCGCGACTTCGACCGCGCAGACTTTTTTTTTCCCTTATCACAATAAAAAATTGGCTGTAGTTCTCAGCGATAACGCAGCTTCCCATTCGTGAATTTTTAAAATCGGATCAGTAGTTTTGGAGATTACCATTCAATTTATTTCAGATTTGCATCCATATTTTGTTCGTATAATCTTAAGAGTTAGGTTAGTACAGCAAAACCTAAAAATAAATATAATTAATAAATTTATCCATTTATTCATTAATTAATTAATTCGTTCAATTCATTCTTTCATTTTATATTATTTATATATTTACAGGGCAGACATGATGGACTTTCCCCTCCGCGGACACGGTCATCTCACTTAGTTTTATTCCTCTTTAATAACAGATATTCCCAGTGTCGGCGGATGGGACTGCCCACCCTGTCGGCAATGGCGCCCAGGATGCCGTTAGGGCTGCCCCGCACGCGGTGCAGCAGAGACGCAATCCTCTTACGTCGGATAGCGTAAAAATCGTCTGTACACGCTTCCGCAAACATTCCCGACGCACTACAGAAGCGAGGCAGCCCCAATAGCACTCGAAAGCCATTATTGTATTGGACCCGTAGGGCGTCATCAGACTTCTGCGTATATTATAAATTATTTGACCCACAGTGCACATGTGTAGAAGGACTGACAAAAAGCTTTGAACAAAGTTATTTTGACAGCCCTAGTACAGCGCGCAAATCTGCGGGCCAGCATATTGCAACGTAGGAACGCCCTACGCTTATATTCCATGTCAGCATCACCTGACAGGTCCTCCGTCACCACATGGTCCAAGTATTTAAATTGTTTGACTCTGTTAAATCAAACCCACAGAGCCAAACAGGGGCACATAGGAAGGGTCTTCTTACCAGCCTTAAACAGCATCAATATGTCGTCTGCATAACTAAAGTTATTGACACACTTAGGTCCACTTGCGCCAACCAGGATTAGCCACTTAACTCTGTGTTAACGTCAAAAATAGTATGAAAATGACAAATTAACTCAGAGCTAACCCTGACTGACGCAATGCCGCCTTAGAGAATCCAATTTTGGCATTGCTGCGCTCCTCAATCAGGTCGTCCATGTAAACGTTAAAAAGTTTTGGCGATGTTAAGGCCCCTTGCCTTACTCCACAATCTAACCTGTACATGTCCGAGAAAGACCCTGCCCATTTCACAACATTGGTCTGATGTTTATACCAGAACATAAAATATACCCAACATATCAATTGGTACTCCAATCTTCCGCCGCTTATCCCACAGGACCTCATATACATACAGACATACATACCTACAAACTTTTCCTCTTTCTATTATTAGTGTAGATAAAAAATACCTTTAGATGAACTCGCAGGTCCTGAGTTAAAGACGTGACCCGAGCAAATTTTAACCACTTTCTGTAACAAGGCGATCTTATCGCTTCAACCTTCATCTCCCAGACAACTTCTCTTCACAAAAGGCCTTCTTGAACTATCCGCTAAGTCTTCAATAACACCAAGTTTGCTAATAAGACCGCATCGTGACGTCACATGCCGATACATGCACGCTTGGCCGAGAGTTGCGGAGTGGACCACAATATGAGGCAAGTTTGGCCCCGGAATGTGGCCCGACTGCGCTCTTGTGGCCCGAGGGGGTTATTGTGGCCACAGGAGGAATAAGAATCAGTAGGCTAACTCAGTTAAGTCCTGCAAATAATTATATATGACCCCTCGTGCCCGCCAGGTCGGGAAATGTGCAAAAGGTTTGCCAACGAATTTCTTATTATCTTTAATACAAATTACTGGTATTTTTTCTGGTAATACACATACTACTTTAAGGCCCGTAAGATCAATCACAGTTTAAACTCAGACCATAGATTAAACCTCGCATTTTGTGTGAAAACTAATCGGCAGCTATGGTTTAAACTAGCCTTTTTGGTTTAAACTGTGATTGATCTTACGGGCCTAATTGTCTTACTATTCCTCGCATAAAGTAGTCTACACATTCATGCCATGAAGCCCCGTGGATGAATTTCACGCCTGTTTGTGGGGGTCAATCCGCATTGAAAAGTTTATACTATTCATGTGCGTACCTATAAAGCCCTTTATAAAGCTAGAAACACCAAGGGCATGCCCTACATTCTCGTATGACTCCATGCAAAAAAGTCGCTTATGACGCGTGTGCTGTGTAAATTTAATACACTGAAAAAGTCGATTTTGAGAAAAACGCCGATTACATTTTTTTCTGTTTTAAGTGATTTCTGATTCTGTTTTGTACGTTAATGGCTCAGTATGTGGTACCATTGGATAGATATTTGAAATATACTAGCCATGTCCTATTTAGTACTATACTTGTAAAAGTATAGAAAGTATTACCACAAACGTGTATTTTTACAACAAACTCCAACAAAAAATGCAAAGTTATTACGACAAAACACTGCAACCGAGAGTTACAGTGTATTGGTTAGCTAAAAAACTAGAAAAAGGGCCTAAAAATTATGTTTAGACCATGTTAAATCACTGCAAGTCTATTGATAATCGGTAAGGTAAGTTACAATAAAACAGTAATACTTGAACGAAATATATAATATACAGGGTGTTAAAAGACCGCCAACAGACCCGAGAGCCACGCATACTAGACACCAAAACAAAGTACTTTTTCGATAAATTATTGCTGGGAAATGATTTTGTTTTTTTAGGTTATAATTTAAAAAAATATTTTATCACGCAATGGACGTGTAATGCACAGAACTCATATTGCGCAAGCGTAGGTATTGGTTTAAGTTACTTATGCTTGAAGTGCCGATGTTTAGAATACATTGCGGGTTGCAATTGTAACGTCGTTTTTTGTAAGAAATATTCATAATTTTGATATGGCTTCTTGAGAAGGTATATTAAGAACTAGATACTGAATACATTTCTGCAAAAAAAAAGTTTTGGAAAGTCCGACTTTGAACCTCATTATCTCGGAAACCGTTGATTTCCCAGGCATAGTTCCTTGAGCAAAAATGTTCCTTATAGTGAGGACAATACGTGGTTTCCCGCTTTGTTGGCGGTCTTTTAACACCCTGTATACAGGGGCAAAAAATAATCCTTATCATGAAGTCTTTCGATCGGTATGATAAAACTACAGGGTAATTATTTTTCTCATGTAACGGGTTCGATTCCCGGTTCAACTATGTAATTATTTAGAAATCTATGAATGCAGTTTAAATTGTTTTTAAAAAACAAATAATATCTTCTTTCAGTAAAATGTTCCATCTACAATATTCAAGGTACTTTCCCTGCATGTGGCATAGCCGTGGGACGCCCTGTATACAGGGTGAATGTTAACAGGATGTTTTCTTGGCAAGAGTTTATAGTTGAGCTCAAAACAAATTAATTTTATTCTGTAACGTTTTTCTCTTAACGTAACGGTTTTGAAGTTATTTGACGTTTTATAGTTGTAGAGAAATAAAAAAAGATTTTAGTCAAATAAAATTATAAAAAAATTTACTCAATTGCAACTTTTTTGATAATTTGTACTAGATAATATCCTGTTATGTTAGGAAATCTTGTCCTCACATGGAAGTTAAAGGTTTTTGTACCCACTTAATTCGTTCTTAAATTCTAAACCTCAATGGAAAGCTAGATGAAAATATAATGATGAACATGTTTTGCACATTTAATTACTGGGAGATGTTTTAAAAATAAATTGTTTATGTCATGATTTTTTAGGAAAGAGTTGAAATGTTATTCATATTGGTATGATAATTTTGTCAAAATCTTTAGTATTTAAACTTTTAAGTAAATAGTCAATAAATATTCAGGATGTCACCTTGTAACTACCACCAAAAAAAAAGTTACATTGGGTGAGTAGTTATTTGTTTAATTATTTTTAGTTGTCCAAAATGTATTAAAACATGGTTTGAACATATTAAGTATTATAACATGGATTGATAAAAGGGATGTTGACAGTATGGTCAAATGAGTAAAGTTACTTTTGCAGTGTTGTTTTTTTTATTCAGGATGATTAATTACCTATTTGTAGAAAATTGTTGTGTTAAAGTTTGGAAGTCTGATTTGATGGAGCATTTTTTTGGAATTTATTGCTAATGCAGTCAGCATCCCTATTAGTTACTGCTCAGAAAGAAGCAAATTATACAATTATCTTATGTGGAAACCTTTAATTCGCTCATAAATTATCTGTTGACTAGTTTATAAGTACTGTCATAGCTGGTTGGTTTCCTGAAAAAAACTAAAATTAAAAAATAAAACATAACGCTCACGTCACCCGTACATTCTCGCCCACAAGCGCAGCAGTGACCACTATTCGTTGAGCTACCCTCCTGCGCCTAGCAAGTACTCTCATGGAGCCGTATGCTGCCCGCGACGGGTCCGATCTCTTCGGTTTGACAAAACACTGCTTCTGAGATAGCGCAGCGGTTGTTAGGTGAAAACACTGTAACTTTACTTAGGGTTGTTTTGCCATATTAATCCGTAAAGTTAATGAAGTTACAGTGTCTTTGGAATACTAATATCTCAGTATATATGACTTTTAGGCAAAAACTAATAATGCAAGATTATGTAATAGATCATAAAAAGACTAATGGGCGCTGTTAATTCAAAACATTGTATCTTAAGTTACACTGTATTGGATTTACACGGTACGCGTATGAAGGACCATTGTGTTTCTACCTTTGGGCGCGTTTTAGCCGTTTATATGGAGATGGCATACGTCGTATTTTTTTGCTGTCTCCTAACGTCTCCTTGGCCGGAAATGGACTCGTGTTTGTTTGATAATAATACAGGGAGGGATTTAGGGACTCAATTACAGTTTGGTTTTTGGAGGTAACATTATAATAATCTCATGTCACATTCGCTTTGAGAATTTTCGTGATTTCAAAACTCTTTTCAAACCCGTTTTGCGGCATAAATCACGTGAGAATGAGTTTTTCGGTGTTTTTGAGGATGAAAATCACTGAGAAAACGCAGCTCAGTACGATTTTCTCAGTACGGAAGTCATAAGAGTTGGTTTATGTAAACCATCTACATTTTATCATTATAATTCAAATATATTTTTCTTTTAAACAAAACCCTCTAATGTTCCATGTTTTAGACGCACGCTAAAATGCACTTTAAGTCCATTGTAACCGTATGAAAGAGGAGAAAAATCGTTTGTTCTTGGCGCTGTAGTTTTAGAAACAAAACAGCGCTTTAGCTAATGACTCTTCCTTGGATCTAGGTCTCTACTCATACGTTACAAACTAACAATGGTTTCGTACAGTACCGATGCTGTCACATAGGTAAAACTTTGAATAATTTTACTCAAAAAAGCTCGTAATGTGGTCATTAATTCGACAACCTTCTTTGAGCAAAGGAGGACTTGCGGGCTACTTTGAGTAGGCGCCAGAAAAGTTGTATGGAATTTCATTAATGTCGTGTTTTGCGGCCAGAAAAACTGTATGAAAATCCATTAATGTCGAGTTTTGTTTCAAAAATAGAACTCAAAAGTCAGGCACAAAAAGTATTTATTTAGAATTTGGCTGTTTGGGTGCTGGCAGTCTACAAATTGCAAAAAAAAAAGCGCAGCCATATTGTTTTCGCCGCTTCGCGCGTTGTTCGAAGTGATTTTTTCTGTGCGTGCTGTTTTTGTTGTAAATAAAAGTGAATTCTTCAAGCAACGAATCCTCCGATTCAATGTGTTTAACAACGCCGAACATAAAAAGGAAGCGAAAAAAGATATTTAAAGGTACCTATTGCCACCGAAGTCAAAGGAAAAATACCAGTTTATCTACGAAAAGTTTGCGGAATGAAAAATTAACAGAAAGTAAATTAAGACAAAAGGTAAGCTGGTTCTATTTAAATTACTCGCATTGTTTGAGTAAAGCACTATACAAGCCTTGGTCTGCAATGAGTGCGCTTCTGGCCACGCTATGATGGCCTCGAGCTTAGCTTAGCTACGCTCTCGGCCGTCAAGCTTGGTCATCATTGCAGCCCTTGCTGTCCGCGCTATAAAGGCCTCGACCTTCGGTCTCGGCCTTCATTCCAGCTTGTCCATCAAGGGCTGCAATGCTGACCACGCTGCGAAGGCCTTGAGCTGCGCTACGCTGCGCTCTGTCGGCCATCAAAAGCGCGCCAGAAACGCACCCATTAAAGACCGCGGCAGTAATGTACTATTATTGAACGAGCGAGCGAAGCGAGAGAAGTTCTCCGAGTCTACTGGAACAATCCGGCGTTTGTATGTTTGTTAGTATGTATATACAAGGTGTTACAAAATATCCCAAAAGATCCGTCTCGCCATCATCTTCTCGGCCGGCCACTACGATGTCCGCCTTTGGGCACCCGCTCGTTGGCAAGTCTAGCCCACCTAGCCGGGTGCATTCGGCTAACGTGGCCAGGCCAGGTCCACTTCAGTTTTGCCGTCGCAAGACCCACGTCGGCAATGTGGGTTTTGGATCGCAGGTGTAGTGTTTCGGACCCTGTCGCGAGTATACTCCGTTCCATATCGCTCTTTGGCAAATCTTGGACCTGTCCTGCTGTTTTTCGGTCAATGACCAAAATTCTGGGAGCCATAGGTGAGGACAGGCAGGATACACATGTCGACGAGTTTCCGCTTCAGAGAAAGCGGAAGGGTTCTTATGATCTTTCATGGACCAGGTAAATTAATTACCGATAATATACCAGCGGCCGTGGTGACGGGAAGAAGCAAATTATGCGAGGAAATTTGCTTTGCATCCACGATATAAGATGATTAATACAGCATCCGGAGCCACCTTCACTCACATTAGATGGGTAAACTCAATTTATTCGAAAATAGGAACTACGGAAATTTAGTACACTAGGGTAGGTACGCAAAAAGTTTATGTAGACCCAGATCTGACGAAAACAATTATTTAGCTATCAGGGCCTTGCCACCAGTTAACGACATACAATTTAACATTTAGAACACTTTGAACGAAACCTATTCGGAAATTCGTTACCAATTCGGAATTGGATTAAGGTTTATTAACTCTCCCTCAAGCATGAAACGCGAGAAGAACAGCTTACGCAGCCTCTTTTAATGACTCGCAATATTCACACATTACCTATTGTTCTCGAAACGGGTCGAATCGCGGTTGGTTTTAGGCAAAATTAATTACCTTATCACCTCCAGTAGACAAGATAAAAGAAGATGGCGTAAAGTGTGGAAAGCTCGCGGCGGTTTTCCCTCAGAATGACATTCCCGTTCCTCCCCGTCTACACTGAAACTGCGTTTTCTTCTTTTTTGACTAAATCATTACAGCCTTGATGGAGACAAAGCTCATATCTAGATAAAATTTACTAGTAGTAAACATGCACTTTTGTTTTAAAGTTTTTTATCCCAACGGTTCGGCCGCGTTACAGCTGCCGTGGTTAGACAGAAATAAGCTAATTAATTTTGCCTAAAACCAACCGCGATTCGACCCGTTTCGATTACGCAGCCTCCTCAGCATGAACCCTCGAGAAAAGCTTCAATCGACGCCAAAAAGGAAGTTTAATAGTTACATTTCGGGGCGACTAAAAGCATTGTTTAATTAAGCGTGCTTTCTATGGGAGCTTTTTGCCACAGTCCGTGATAAGTACCTACCAACATTTTCTCTTTAACCCCGACATTAAAAGAGAGAGAGACCCCGCTATTTGTGTCTGTCAGTATGTCTGTGTGTGTCTGTGCGTCTGTCTGTGCCACCGTAGCAGATTTTCTAGCGAGTGTTCATCAAAATCGGTTCAACCATTTAATCGGCGACCTAATAAAATCGGCCTTCTTCTCGAAAAAATCAAAGAAATACCTTCTTGATAACATTGAGTTGATTTTCATTAAAATACGTTTAGGTAGTTTGTGTTGGGACTGTATATACGAACTAACTCAGTATCGGAACAGCGAAGAGGGCGTCCTAAGTTCAAATTTTTTTTAACAGGAACAAAACCACTTTCTTCCGAGTAATTTCCGAACGAGATACTTGAGTGGTCCTTCTAACGTTGGTTCAGTGAGGCGACCTCAAACAAATTCGTCGACCTACGCGCTACCGGGGCGCGGCGCGAATTTAAAAAGGAACTAGCAATTTGATTAAATTGGAATGTATTTCATTAGAATTTGTAAAGAAACTTCCGAAGTGATTCAAAGCTCCAAAGTAAACAAACTAAACTAAAACCGTTAAAGCGATATAAAAATGTGCAGTGCTTACGAAATTTTAAGTTTTAAACAAACTATTTTTTTAATAAGTTTTTAGGACCACTACAGATCTTACAACTCACGAATGCAACTGGGCTATCATTGTGTTTGTTCGTATACATGCACTTTGTGATAGTGTGCGTGCTTTGTGTGGGGACACAATATCGAATTCAATTTCGGAATTTCATTTCTAGCTCCACAGTAGTATCGAAAAAAAAAAGTATCGTACTCATAAAAGTATCGAGACAAAAGGATTGATATTTCAAGTATCGATTACTTTTCCTAAGGCCGTCAGGACGTCAATATCAGTCAGTAAAGAAAAGTCAGTTTAGGTAGCTAGAATATGAAAAAATGGTACATACATTTTATAAAATAATAATAAAAAACAACTGTAAATTAACAAATGGTTCATTTATTACACACATTAAGGTTCCCATTCCTCCTTCGTACAATCGCTTAAAAATTTAAGTTTATCGAGCCGTTTTCTTAAGGTAAATAACCTAGGCACAACTAGCGTCGCCAATGAAAAAAAAAACATATAGATTCCAGATACTAGAATTTATCAAGTTTTCTACGTTGGAATCTAAACCTTAGGTCCTAAAAATAGTTAATCCTAGAAATGTATCATTTATAATTAGTTTTTTGCAAAATACGCATCCAAAAAGAAGATATGTTTTTTTTGGATTGGAAAAGTAGGTACTCGATACCTGATGAACATATGCTACTTTTTACCGCAAGAAAATGCTTAATTCCTACAGGAAAACGGGTAATAGGACAAGGGGTAGTAAGAATCATCCTTTCTTACTTATCATTTTCACATAACTTCTAAATGGCTAAACCGATTGGGTTGAAATTTTATATGGGTATATCGATGGCTTCCTGGACGATTTGCTGTCCTGCTATCGGTATGTCAACTACTAAACGGTTTGACCGATTGGGTTGAAATTGACGGGGGAAAAATGGAGCTGCAACCTTTTATCTTATTCACCGCGGACGAAGTCGCGGGTGAAAAGCTAGTGCTAAATAATTACAACAAAAGCTCTGCGATTATGAAAAGCCTGCCCTCTAGGGACGGGTAGCAGAACCACAAGCGAAACCCTCCGGCAAAGGGTTCACAAACTAATTTTGCAAGACCCTGAAAAGTTTCCGAGGCTCTAAATTCCTCTACTCGCCACCAGATGCCGCTATACGTTCCTAAAGGGCTTTTTTTTTTCAATTGGACGGGGTTTAGTTCTATTGATAGATAGAAAGATAGAGAACACTTTATGGTGCACCAGAAAAATTAATTATTTTCACGAATTTTCTTAACCTAATACAGTGGTTCTTAACCTATGGTCCGCGGACCACTGGTGGTCCGCGAGGGCCTCTCTAGTGGTCCGCGGGAGGGTCCTGCAGTCGAGCGCACATAGCGATAGTTGTCAATAAATTTTAATGTTGATTTTGAAAGTCATGTTTGAATAAGTTCCTAATGAATAAAATAACTGAAATTTTCGTGCGCGCTGGCACGCGCTCTTACTCCCTATTGAAAAATATTTTTAACCTCCATAATTTAAAAGGGAAAAAACTGTGAATTTTCGGGCGCGCTGCGCGCGCATTTTTCACGCACCTACTACACGTGCTAAGGTAAACTTGATTATTAAGAGTTAAATCGTAAAAATTCGGGGGCGCTGCGCGCGCTTTTACAAACAAATAAAATCTTGATGATATTGACGGAAGATTATCTGGCCATCTTGTGGCTTAAAAAGGGTAAAATCAGTGAATTTTCGGGGGCGCTGCGTGCGCATTGCTATCGCCTACCAATTTAATCTCCATAATAATTTTAGTAACATTGGGGAATTTTCGCGCGTATGTTCCATTGTTCCAAAACCGACTCATATTAATTTCCTGTATTCAACTTACTTACATACATTATACTTTAGGTCACAGGTGAAACAATTTCATGTGAAACACGATGTACCTTGGATCTGGTGGTCCGCACCAAGAAAAAATTTATCAAAGTGGTCCGTGGTCCAAAAAAGGTTAAGAACCACTGACCTAATAGTACAGACGGCGGTCTTATCGCTAAGAGCGATGTCTTCCAGACAGACATCTTTCCTATTGAGAGTGTATTCTACAGTTTTAAATAGGACAAAATAGGATAAATTTTAAATAGCTTTATTCCTCAAACACGTCCAGTTTTAAGTGGGATTTCTAACAACTATTCTTCTACTAGAGGTACTTTGGTGAAAGCGAAATTTAATTATTCTACAGAAAAAGTGTTTCTTCTTCAAATTTTTTTGTTTTTAATTACGGCGCGTGATATCAAATAGAAAAAGAAGAAGCTGGAGAGGTGGTGCAGAGTGGAGGGGCATAAAAGCGCGCCGCGCAGGCCGCGCTAAAATGGCAAATATGGAAATGTTTAATGAATAAGAAAAGTTAATCACATATTTAGAACTTACATGTTTTGGGGATAAAGCTATTTTAAAAAATCCCTGTATAAGCAGTAGGTACCTAGTTCCATCAGCTACTTCAACGACTAATATTGGCACTACTGAAACTTACGGCGATTTTATTTTGCACTCGTTTAATTTGTATTTGTTAATCTTCGTATGGATTACCACAACTGTCAATATTTCCGTCTTTTTCTTATTCTTCTTCAGTCCCTTCAATGTGTGTGCCTTTAAAGACGTCCAGATTCAGACGCAATCAAAATAGTTGCAAAAGCTATTTTAATTTCTGTCAATACTACGATGATTTATGGTAACGACAAAGAAAATTAGGTCAAAGAATTAAGTATTTTGGTGTTGCCAAGTAGAGCAAAAATATACTTCCAACAAAGTCGCATTCAGTCTTGTATTAAAAGTATAGTCCACAAGAACTCTAACTCAGACAAACACTGTCGCAAACCTCTGCGGGTGTCAACAAATTATTACAACTGAGCAAAAATGTACTGCTGACACGGTTGCAGATTTATGTTCACTGCGCTGGGTACCTGACGGAGGTACCAACATTACAGCGAACAACTGTTTACACCTCTTGACACCTTGGCTACCTTCCAACCCTCGGTATACAGTTCGCTGAAGGAAAAGAGCGCTTGAAGTTATACAACTTTATTTAATTCGTAATACTTATTTTAAACACCTTTTAAACTTGGTGTTTGTTTCCAACAACTTTTGGTCTACGACTTTGGTCCAAAGTTTTTTAAATAAAAAATAAAATAAAAACTCCTTTCATTCGTCTGTCAAAGCAAAGATTCTCGCTGCAAAGAATAATTTGCATCCTTGCATAACAAACTTCACAAAAGTAAAGAATAAAATGGGTGGCCTTATTCAGACAGCACAATATTATGTATACCGTTGTCATTACATCTGATAGGTAGAGCACTATACAAGGTGTTCAAAAAGATGCTAACTCTTTTTACAGGGTAATATCACCCAGTGATAGGGATCACAACCGAAATATTTTTTTTGCTCTATGACGTTCCGTTGATTTTTAAATTAATAAAATGTGTGTGAACGCTGTGGCGGGAGAAAAGTATTTTTTAAATATTGTTTTCATTGACTTTCACAATGTTTTAACAACTCAAAGCTATGCAAATGCATCTACACCCACACACATATTTTTAAATTTGAGCTAATGCCAAAAACAAAAAAGTTATAAAAAATGTTCAATTTTGAGGTTATAAAATAAAAATTGTTTTTTTCAACTTTTTTTTACAGATTTGACATCCTGTTGACCAGTAGGTTACACCCTGTAAAAAGAGTTAGGATGTTTTGTTACACGTTGTATATTCATATTGATATCATTCAAGGTTCTAGGGCTAACTAGCGCCACCAGCGAGCGGAAGATCCAGTTCGCTGAGCGCCACCAATATTGAAAAAAATCATATTATCTTCCTTCAGAAAAAGTTTCTGCCAAAATCCTATGATCATTTAACGCGCCATGTTTGTCTAGATTTTTAAGTGTAAATACTCAACTCCATTAAACTTATTGGTGGCGCTAGTTAGCCTTATACGCACCCTTAAGATACCACAATAAATACCCATGGATAGGGAAGGATATTTTGAAAAAAATATTAAAACAGAAACTGCATCGATTTTAATTTTATCTGATCAGCAAGCGTAGCATAAGGTTGGGTTAGAGCGTACCTATCTATCGGTTTATAAGTCTATCTATCCCACTCTATAGATATTATAATCCGCTTGATTTTTCGTGCTAGTTAGTTCTACCGTGAGAAAACCCGCAAATAAGTTGTCATTGATACCAAGCCAAATTAATTTGTTGCTAAATTCACTGATCATGTCCACTGTACCGAGGTATTAGGCACGCCGTTAAGTCAGCAGCCATGTTTCGCGGTTGTAAAACGTGCAGTTTTATGCAACTCCGCGCTGCGCTCCACAAGTTAGGTGGGTATATACACTCGACAGATGAGATACGTGATGCGACCGGAGGTCGAAAGTTTTGGCCTCTACTCGGCATCTTGGTCTGGTTCTTTGACTTTCGGTCAAGACAGGAGCCTCTTCAACATTATCACGATCATTATCAGCTTTGGAAGTTATCAGCTCACGTTTGCCCACTGCTGGGTAAATGCCTTTTTCCCTTATGCCATCCTCCTTGGTCTCTCGCTGCACACATCAGGGACTTAAAGATGTTGTCGGGATTTTACCCATAATGAAATATTTCATTATAGAGTTCCCCGTCAATATAATTTTCATAACCAAAAATAGACGCAAAAGATTTTCTTGTTTAAAGATAGTGCCAAAAGTAGTATTTTTTTGACGGTTTTTCTGATCGCCCTTCTACACGGGCAATATTTTTCGGCAATATGTGGCAGCATTATTGGCAATCATAGCGCGGCTACAGTATAAACATTTTTTATGATCGGCAACGTATATCTCGGCAAATTTGTCTGCAACACTGGCCCATATTGAGTGTCGTTGTCATTGTGTCAACATGTCAAAACCACAACAAGGCACAGAGTACCTAAAGCAACTTCACGGCGTGTCACTTAGAAAATAATGCACTATGCCACAATAACAGAGAGTGGTCGAAACAACAATATGACATACCGGCAACCTTCGAAAATGCTTCGGCCATAGGTACCAAATACTTATGGTCTTATGGCCGCGCCTTAACTGCAATCTGTAATATAACTTAGGCTGGCAGGTATTTCTGCCAATGTTACCAGCCATTGCAGCTACATATTGCCGAAAACTATTGCCCGTTTAGGCGCCCCTTGAATCATCTGCCCTAGATGCAAAGACTAATCGTCGATCGTGAGTAGACACTCGATCCCGAAACGAGGTTCGAAGATATTGCAAGTCCAACCGAGATTCGGGTGACGCTACACTTGTGACCAATTACAGGGAGCACGTTGCAGTTTTGTGGCCAATTTATGGGATAAGGAAACGTAACTGTTTTCATGAAGTAGGCCACAGGGGCATGCCAAAAATCAGTGCTTTTCTTGTCACGCTCACACGTAGATTTCTGCGTATGGTTCTTATTGAACAAGCGAGCGAATCAAGATAAAGTTCTATAATAATTGTACGCAGTAAATTATTTAGGACTAAGCTATTAAAAGGAAGAAAAAAATACGAAGAAAAAATTACCAGTTTATTTATTTATTTTATTTTTATTTTTAATAATAAGGTGCTGTTACACACAACAGACTATAACATTTAAGCACATTGTAGGCTATTATTACAGTACTAAAACTGCTTTGCAATTACAACTGCACACAACATTCAAAATATATAAGAGTTAGTTAACGTTGTTTTTATCCGCTTGTCCAAAGGAGGGTTACTTATTCCAAAAATTGCATGATGATTTTAGTCCCCTTTGAACAGACACTCCTCGGCTTTAATTATATCTATTGTAGATTATGTTCGTCTTGTGGCACCAGTGGCGTAGCTACATAGGGGCAACGAGGGGCAATGTCCCGGGGCCCACAAGCTCAGGGAGCCCCTCGGACCCTGACACTAAAGCGTATTGAACTAGCTAACAATTCTCTAAGAAAACCTTCATGAGTTATCCGTTTTAGACAGATTTTTAAGGGCCCTTTAAGTATTTTATATACCTATTTTATGAAACTTAAACAGTTTAGTTGGGGCCCCAGTTTGTTTTTTGCCCAAGGGCCCTTGGTTACCTAGCTGCGCCACTGTGTGGCACTTCTATTCACAAAGATTTAAGGCGCTGGGCATAGTGAATTAGCCCGCGCGCAAAGAAAAATGCACAAAATCGATTCCTGTATCAAATACACTAAAAAAATCGAAAATGTTCACATATAAAACCCTAGAATTAGGTGAGACCTATCTAACACAGCTAGTTTCATGTTGATATCCATAACAGATTGCAAGATATTTTGCTTGAAAAAAAGTGCGCCGCCTATTTTTTTTCAAGCAAAATATCTTCAAAACGTTTATGAATTTGAACACGAAACTGGCTGTTTTAGATAGGTCTCACCTAATTCTAGGGTTTGATATGTGAACATTTTCAATTTGTTTAGTGTATTTGATACAGGAATTGATTTTGTGCATTTTATCTTTGCGCGCAGGCGATTCACTATGCACGGCGCCTTAAGTGAAGTGGAATCTAAGTGCGATCTAAGCACTCAGAGCAACCAATAGGCGCGATTTAGTTGTATGTACCCAAATAAGTGGAAGGTCTATTTGCATTTTTTTAGTCTTTGTTTAATAATGAAATAATTTCAGTGACGGAACAAGGTTCTACAATGTATCAGTAAATTAATGCGTACCTAATTTACAAAGAAAACTTACGAGATTTACACATACACACTAATACCTAACACTACTGCCTAATTTTACAACGTGTTACAAAACATCCTAACTCTTTTCACAGGGTGTAACCTACTGGTCGACCGGATGTCAATTCTGTAACAAAAAGTTGAGATTTTTTATTTATTTTAAACCACAAAATTTTAAAATTTTCATAACTTTTTTGATTTTGGTATTTTCTCAAATTTAAAAATATGTTTGTGTGTGTAGACCGTGCATTTGCATAGCTTTGAGTTGTTAAAACATTGTGAAAGTCAATGAAATATTAAAAAAATATTTTGTCCCGCCACAGAGCGTTCACATTGTATTATTGAACGTCATAGAGAAAAAAATAATATTTAGGCTATGATATCACTGGGTGATATTCCCCTGTAAAAAGAGTTAGGATCCTTTGTAACACCTTGTATACCACATAAGTAAATAGTTGTTTGCATCTGTGACCTCCCACCCAATCGATGGTAATTGCATCGGGTCCCGGGTCGCTACACACCCGGTTTCACAGAGGAAAGCCGCATCAGAGTTAGTTCGGTTCAGCAGGTCACAATGGCTCTACGGGCTACGTGCGCCGCTTCTAGGCACACCCGGGTCGGGCCATGACGTTGGACCTTTTTGTACTCTAAGGGTGGTATTCTAGAACGCTACTTAAACTCAGTTTAAACAGAGTTCAGACTGTCGATAAAGCAGTGCATGTTTTGATATGAAGGGAGGGATATTTAAATGTGGGCTGAAAATGACACTACTCATCATTTTCAGCCCACATTTGCCCACTGTTGGGTATAGGCCTTTTCCCCTTCACGCCACCCTTCTCAGTCTCTCGCTGCTCGCATCCACGGGCTCTCTGTCACCTTAGAGATGTCATCTGACCACCGGGCCGCTGGTCTGCCTACCGACCGACGTCCCGATCTCGGCCGCCACTCCGTTACTGCCCTGGTCCACCTACCGTCTTCCCGCCTCGCCAGGTGCCCCGCCCATCTCCATCTAAGACTTGCAACTCTGTCACCAATATCATCGACCTTCGTCCGACGTCGGATGACTTCGTTGGGCACTCTATCTATGAGCCTGAGGCCTAACATGGCACGCTCTATTGCTCTTTGTGCTACTTTAATTTGGTGCACGTTCTGCTTTGTGAGTGTCCACGTTTCTGCCCCGTAAGTGAGGATGGGCAGGACACACTGATTGAATGTTTTGGTCTTCAAACATTGCGGGATCTTAGACTTAAAGACATCGGCAAGTTTTCCAAAGGCTGCCCCATCCCAGCTGAATCCGCCTTGTGATTTCTTTATTCTGGGAGCCTTGGTCAAATGACAAACGTTGTCCAAGATAGACATATGCATCCACTACCTCTATAGGGTGGTTACCGACGATGATGTTCGGTACATTGATTGTGTCGACACTACTAAACTCTACTTAAACTGAGTTTAAACAGAGTTCAAGGAGCTTTCTAGTTTGAACTGAGTTTAAACAGAGTTTAAGTAGCGTTCTAGTTTGAACTGAGTTTAAGTAGCGTTCTAGAATACCACCCTAAGGGTGGCATTAATTATCGTCGACTCAAGATCGAACTCAAGTAGGTGATCTCAGAAAAGTCAAATGCTAATTTAAAGCTTTGGTTAATATCAATGTCACTCTCAAGATAGTGTCTATTAATGTGCTGACAGCTACTCAAGTTTGACATTAGCTAAGGCTTGACATTAGCATTTGACTTTTCTGAGTTCACCTACTTGAGATCAATCTCAAGTAGGTGACCTCAGGGACTATTATTACCAAACTTAGTGGATTTTCATCTCGTCTACGCGCTAATGTAGTGATTCGGTTCAAGACGAGACTTTCAAGCATCTTGGCCAATGTTTCTCGAATTTGTGTTTTGTTTCAAGGTCTCGTCTCGATCGTTTGATTCGCAGTTCAATTCGTGTTTCGAGATTAAATTAGTCAACGAACAAGAGAGATTGAGCGAGAATCTCGAGATATTTATTTTTAAACCCTGATTTTTTATTCCGTAGAATTCAGACATCTATCATTTTTTAACAAGTCAGATATTATATAAACCCTTTTTGGGAATTTGGAATAACAAGATGTCAAAAAAACGAGATCAAAACGAGATCTTCGCTCGCCTGTCGAAATCGAGAAAAAGAAAAAATCTTGATATGTCCAATTTATCAAGCACAAGCACAGATCGATGCTCAATAATTGTCCGAAAGTCTCGATATTGAAATTTTCTCCACTTGTCTCGCTTGCCGAATCACTACGCTAATGTTATAAACCGGCAAATTGCGAGTTAGAATCGCGTTAGAATGTTGTTGTTGTTGCTGTCCTATGGTACCCCAGAGGTACAAAGGGCCTTTACAAGATCACGCCACGCCTTCCTGTCCTAAAACAACTCTTCTGGCTTCGCTCCAGCTCAGCCCAACGGTCCGCAGTTCGCCTTCTACTGTTCGCTGCCATGTGTGAACGGGGCGTCCACGTCTTCAAGAGTTCCGTCCCACCATAAAAAATATCTGTGCCATGGATGTGTAGAATACTAGAAAAGTCTCATCATCATTAAAAAGTGAGGGAAGTCACGGATTATTCGCAGTAATCGTTTTGTTAGTCACTTCGGAGAATACGCATTTTTTTTTCTTTTTTTTTACATGAGGAGAGCGACTAATTTGTTGCTTTTGTTCCGTAACAAAAAGTTCCTTATTTTTTTATAGTTTATTTTTTTTCCAAATGAACGCTAGTTTCGTGGCCGCGCCCTCGCCGCGCGTTACGTGAGACAAGTCGCCGATAATTTCTCCTGAGAGCTGAAATTCAAACATGTTCGCGGCTGTTCATTACATTTTCGTTATTTATCGCCTCCCTTACTTAGTTAGCGCGCGTATTTGCGAGCTAAGATTTATGCGGGCTGGTATGTATGAGTATTCATAAGTTGAGGTTGTTATTTTTCAGGGTCTGTCTATCTTTACCCATTGAGAAAAAATATCTAAAAGTTAGGTCCCATCAATTCAAACAGCGTGATTAGAAGCCGTGTCCTATCGAGGGTTGACAATCCATTTGGATATCCAACACATCGAATATATTAAATTTTCTAATAAAAGTATATATCTATGTCCATTCTAAAGAGCGAAATCAGACAGTAAACAACAAAGTTCGACATTACCTTCGACATTGGCGAGTACGACCACGCCCCAACTTCGACTGGCCAGTAAAAGGACGTACGTACCCGCGGGAGCTCCTGGGGCTGCAAGACTCCAGCAGCTCGGAGCCACACTGACCACATAGCCAGGATACTGCACACCAAAGACCCGGGGCTGATGCCTCATGTGAAGACGCACGGGACAAGAGTGCTAACTCAAAAACCACTGATAATGATGACATTGGCGAGTGGAATTTCGAAAAACTTAATCGACAAAAAAACATATAATTATCGAATCTGCTCACAAAATTTCACAAGAATCGGTTGGGAAATGCGACCTGTAGAGGAGAACACACATACATCCCACGAAAACATTTTAGTGACACTCGCTCACCTCGTTCGCTATAATACAGGGTGTTAAAAGACCACCAACAAAGCGGGAAACCACGTATTGTCCTCATCATAAGGAACATTTTTGCCCAAGGAACTATGCCTGGGAAATCAACGGTTTCCGAGATAATGAGGTTCAAAGTCAGACTTTTCAAAACTTTTTTTTTGCAGAAATTTATTTAGTATCTAGTTCTTAACGTACCTTCTCAAGAAGCCATATCAAATTTATGAATATTTCTTACAAAAAACGACCTTAAATTTCAACCCGCAATGTATTCTAAACATCGGCACTTCACTGTGGCTCACACTCACTCACAGGCACAAAGGCTACCAAATTTGTATTTTTCTGTAATAGTTTTACTTAGGTTTAAGTTACTTTTGTTTGTGCCTATTGTTTACTTTATTACTGTGTATTTGCTTCATAATTCATGTTGTGTGTGTGTGTGTGTGTGTGCATATGATGCAAATAAACGTCTTATCTGTCTATCTATCTATCTAACTTCAAGCTTAAGTAACATAAAATTATACCTACGCTTGCGCAATATGACTTCTGTACGTTACACGTCCATTGCGTGATAAAATATTTTTCAAAATTATAACCTAAAAAACCAAAATCATATCCCTGCAATAATTTATCGAAAAAATACTTTGTTTTGGTGTCCAGTATGCGTGGCTTTCGGGTCTGTTGGCGGTCTTTTAACACCCTGTATGTTACTTGATAATATTGAGTATATCGTTTTACTTTGTCCCTGAATCGAGTAGGTACTCGAAGCTTTCCTTTGCATTCACTACGCAACCTCATCCCCTCAGGTTTAATTATTGACGACATGCGAACTGGTGATTAAGCGCGCGAGCCTTGTGGCAGGCTGTCTGGGATCGTGTCGCGATTGTGATGTGGAATAAATTTTAAGTTGAATTAGGTATGAATACATAATTTTTAGGTGGCTTCGCGGTAAATCGCTTGAATCCTGGCATGTATCTAATACTTTTTTTTACCCAAAAACAAAAATCTGTGAAAAATACCCAAAAATCATTAAATTGTGGCCTCCCTTACTATTATACTTCCTTTTGCAGCCGCATTCGCATTACCGGGCGCCTCATCGCTCGCGCTTTTAGAAGGCCGGGCGGTCCGCACGTCGAGGTGATTATAGAACAAATTGAACAAAATAATTTGTAAATAAAAAAAAAATTGAAAAATAAAACTTGCTTTTAGTTTTATGCGTTAGTAAATCCATCTTAACTACTGAGACGGGTGTCGAGTCGGAGCGAGCGAAGTTCTCTGAGTCTACTGGAACAATCCGGCGTTTGTATGTTTGTATGTATGTATGTATGGATGTTCGTTCGACAATCACTTGAGTAAATTTGGTCGGATCGCCATTAAATTATGTAGAAGGCAAAAATATTTTCTAAGTTCGAACATGAACCAAATCGGTCGAGGGGTTGCTGAGATATGGGGTCGCGAGTTCATAGTTCGGTGCGAACCACTACAGGGTGCACTCTAAGTCGATAGCGGAACTTTAAGTAGGCTATCTACTGATCAATACAAACAACTTGTACTAGGTGGCGGCAAAAATGGAGCGAAAAAAATATCTGCTGTTTCATACATTTGGCGCAGTACTGAGTCGACCTTTTGTATGGAACAGCTGATATTTTTTAAACTCCATTTTTTTCGCCACCTTGTACAAGTTGTTTGTATTGATCAGTAGATAGCCTACTTAAAGGTCCGCTATCGACTTAGAGTGCACCCTGTAGTAGTAGTTCTCTCTAGCAATTTCCAAAACGTCACACAAAAGAGCACATTAGATTGACTAGTGAAATAGAAAATATTATTTTGAGTGGCATGTTTCTGACAGCGGCGCTCTGCACCTACCTACCCCGGTGTTTGAGATGAAAATTGTATTCGCAACCGTGAGATTTACACCCTACAATTTCATACTAATAAATAACAATTTTATTAACATTAAAATAGGTATATTTTTATCATGAATCCGTTACACAAAATACGTCCGATAGTGTCAAAAAAAATGTGCTTCATACAAAGTTGAAACCATTAAATATTTAAAAGGGGCAGAAAAAACTAATTATTTTTTACATAATTATTATATACTTAAAAAAACACATTTTTTTTTACCTTATAAGTTATAAGAGTGAAAAAGTTTTATTTTATTTATAAGAAACAATCTCTCAAATCAAGTGTTTTTGTAGAGTACAGCAAAGAATATTCTGATTCTAAATCCTAGAGGATTAGTTCGCTGGTTGTATGAGAATAACGAGGAAACCCCGGTTTTGTACTTCTACTGGGACCCATCAACATGCCATTGCGTTAGAATAGAATAGAAACCATTTATTTATCAGCCAAAACACACAATCGAAAGATAACAATACAGTAAATAACACAAATTTAGACAGATTTAAGCCCCAGTAGAAAAGTCTCACGACCTTCAACTTATTGGTATCATTTTTTGTATTTTATAAAGCACTAACCCATGCTAGGGAACTTTATAAAGAATGGTAGAGCGCCATCACGGAATGCAAGAGGTTGCAAGTTCAAATCCTGTCCCGAGCGTATTTTTTAACCTGAAAATCTTAATCGGTTTCGTGCCGTCGCTGCCAGCTGTAAACCCACCTGACACTCCTTCCTGGGAAAAATAGCCCTCAGTAAAATATTCCGACTGAATTGTTACCAAATCGTAAAGGAACACTGTATTAAAATCGTGACCCGCTTATTTATTACACTTTCCCGACTATTTTATTTATTACGATATTGATTTAAAAGAGATGAACAGCTGGATTTGAAATTGAATTTTTACTGTTTGAAGTTGGAAGTGACATTTAACAATGTTCATTTACAAACTGAAATTTCAGAGTTTGGCGTTAAAAATATTCATTATTTTCAGTTATTTTACAGATAATCCTCAGTGGACACAATGTAATTTTACCGAAACTCTCTCTCCCTCTCTCTTTCTCTCTCTATCTCTTTCTTTATCTCTCTCTCTCTCTCTCTCTCTCTCTGAGGGAAGATCTGTGCCCAGCTAGTACAGGTAGGTAAACTTTAAAGGTAGGATCTTTAAAGTTTACATCTTACTATTTTTATAAAGAAAATCCATTCATTTTGTTAGTTAAGATATCATCAGTGAATCAGCTTTCAATCAAATAGCCAAGCTTCAATAAATTAAACACAATGAATCTCTATTAAAATAATTTCATTTGTCAGACTGTCTGTAAAGTCTCATCGTCATTCGCGACCGCATAATTTATGTGCCCACAGCCTTAAAAACCTTTAAAACGCAACAGAAGGCGAGCTAATAATTTCAGTAGTAATAATTTAGTAATAATTTAGTAATAATTTCAGTTTTTTTTTTACACACTGTATTTAATTCTTCTACACATATTTTTTGCATATTTTATTTTAGTTAGAAAACCCCAACACTTGATGTTTAGGAGGTAAGACATTTTGGCCCGTAAGATCAATCACAGTTTAAACCAAAAAGGTTAGTTTAAACCCTATCTGTCGATTAATTTTCATACAGAAATGTTCATGCCAGAAATGGCCGAATTTTTTTAATTACGAGGCGCAAAAAGCTCATTAGTAAAGTTCCGAAATATTATACTTACATGTCGTCTTTACATACATTTCGTTCTAACGTCTAGGTTACGAATCATTCTACGTCTAAGGTTTTTTTTATCCCAGTGGGAAATAAATAAAAAATTCCAAATAATGTCATGAAAAGTAATACTCAGCTCATTCGATAGAAAAACCATCGACTTAAAAAAAACATATTGGATTCTTAATTTAGGCCTTAGAATTTGATATAAGGCATATATTGATCTAAGGCACATACCTAATGATCGAAACCATTAGCTTGCAATTACTAAAACGTAAAAGGTAACTTTCATAACGCATAACGCTATTTATAACTGACCACACTAGTTATTGCCCACTGCTCCACCAGAATACTTATTTCATTTTAAACCTAAAAACGTCAGTTTATTATATTATGTTGATATTCTATTAGTGGGATATAATATTGTAAAACTGTACATTAAAGAATAAGTGAAGAACTAAAAGCTAAACTAAATCTAATACAAACCAAATTATTTACAAAAAAATATAAACCACTAAATTAAAGACGCAGGTGTCACAAAAAAAAATTTAGGCGCTACCGAGGATCATGTAATCCAAGATGAAAGTTCTATGTATTTTTTATTTTAATATAGGTACAATAATTTCGTAGGTATGACTGAAACCTTAAAATAACACCGACCATACATAATAATACATTTCATCTCCCATGCTCGGAAAGTTTGCTGTTACTTGCAACTTACAACCGTGTAAAACCCGAATTTAACCAATCTGCATTTTTGTGCGCTTCGAAATTTGAACGCCCTTTTTCTGCACGCCCCAAGGTGTATAAAAAGAAAAAACACTGGCCGTTTCAGTAGATGCCATATAAGTTCATAAAAGCTTCAGAAAGAAGAGCTTCGTTTAGACGTGACTCTCTACGAAAGTGCCCATTTTCTATAAAAAAAACTGTGAATGCAAATGAGGCATAGGCATCTAAAGTCACGGAATAGAACATTGAGAAACGCGGTTTCTTCTTAGTCTTTTTAATATTTTGTACACTATATTTATTTTTAATAACAGTAAATTAAAAAAATGCTCCGCTTCTGTTTTATCAAGTAGATAATTATGGGTTGGTTTATTAAATACATTTTTTCAAACGATATAATTGAATTTTTATCTCTGGAAAATTTAAATTTATATGGTAAAAGTTCAGAATGCACCCGGAAAAAAAAACTTTTGCGTCTCGTGCTTTTGAATATCTCGTTACGCTCAGGTTTCTTTTTTTGAACCACTCGCTACGCTCGTGGCTCAATTTTAGAAACCTTCGCTAGCTCGGTATTCTATACAAGCACTCGCCGCAAACAATAATTTTGCATTCTTGTATAACAAATAACTATTTTTCATCTCAATCGGCAATTTTCTATACGTTGACTGAAAGAAAAATGCTTTCAGATATAACACCGTCAAGTATCTAAACTGTTTATTTTTGTAAACATTTAATTTTTTGTTTTAATTTTACAATACAAATATTATATGTATTCTATGTAATAGGAATAATATTTCTCTGTCACCCAAAAATACTTAGATCATTCTTTTGCGACATAATGAACTACAAACAAATAGGTAGACATTTATTTTCGTTTAATATAATTTGTACGTATTTTTTCGTAATTTATGCGTTGTGCGTGCGACCTCGACCGCGCCGCCCGTTATTACCTAATCGTGTAGCCTTTTTATTTTATATGTATTTATTCACGTACACACGCAATGTTTACCACTGTATATTCGCAAAACCTGGGTGGGAAACACCGTGAGGAATTCTGCATTTCTTCTTCTTCTTGAAGTGCCTCTCCATCACTGGAGGTGGGCAATCAGCTCCCTGGGCCGCTCTCTGTCCAAGGCTGCTACCATGTTACCAGCGGCTACACGCCATAACGTTGGGCTTACGTTGTAAAAGAACTCAACGACATAGTGGCGAACCGGCAAAATCAAAAAGTTTTCGTCTGTCTACTTTAAAATGCATAACGCGGGCGATTTCCGCTGCGATGCAATTCCATCGTGGTAAGCTTATATCCGACAGGTTGGTGGCATCAATCTGGGCGAAGAAAGTACACTAGCGAGCACGGATACTGGGGCCTTATTGTCTTCTTAAGGCCCAAACCTTATCACAACTAGCGCCGCCAATGGAAAACAATCATTTATATTCTTTTTGTTGAATGCGTTTTTCGCTAAAAACTCGTCATTAGGTTATCAACGCGAGGCTTAACTATTTTTATTTTAGGACCTTAGGTTTAGATTCTATATCCTAGAACAGAATCAGAATCAGAATCAATTTGTTTTATTCAATATGCCATAAATAAATTATTTACATTGAAAGTCAAAATATTATCTAAAGTAAAAAAAAGGTATATAAATCAGATACTTATTACTATCTAATACCAAGTATCTAGCTACTTTTTTTTCTCCAGCTTCACTAGCTCTAATCGACGAATATTTATCGCCTTTAGTGTCCACTTTTGGCGATAAAAGATTATATTCCCAACCCAGCAACTTCATACAAATCTATGTAAATTCCGGATTGAAAAAAAAACCGTGTGTGTGTGTGGTAGGTCCATAGACTTGTATGCAGTCACAGTCACTGCGTTCGGAATCCCGATTCAATTTTTTCCGTCCGGAATTCCGTCTGTATGTGGCCGGCCTAAGTGGTCTGGTATTCTCTCCCGCCAGCGCACCGGTATTTCCCGCCAACCGTCGCTGCAGCTGATCGAATAATGCAAACTAAGTCGAGAGCGACTGACGAGCAGAACGCAGGCGACAATGTTGTCTACCTGTCTGCATTCTCACTCTACTGCCCTATAATAATAATTGAACGAGCGAGCGAAGCGAGCGAAGTTCTCCGAGTCTAATGGAACAATCCGGCGTTTGTATGTATGTATGTATGTATGTATGTATGATTGTATGTTTGTATGTTTGTATGTTTGTATGTATGAATGTTCGTTCGACGATAACTTGAGTAAAAGTCGGATCGTTATGAAATTTGGTAGGCGGGTAAATGAAATTAAAAGAATTTTTAAGTTCGAACATGAGCCAAATCGGTCGAGGGGTTGCTGAGATATGGGGTTGTACAATTTATATGCAAAGCGCGCGCGCGCCTGGGTGAATGGCATAAGCAAAGTTACACATCTGTAACTGGGGTCGCGAGTTCAAAGTTCGGGGCGAACCACTAGTAATAATAATAGTTGAGTGGAAGTAGGATAATAGTTGAGTGGAAATAGGATTACAGTGAAGAAGCGTCGTCGACTGACTCGTCGTATAGAGCGCAGTGTGCAATATTGTCTTAAGTTTGCACAAGCATTAATAGGTGTACTTTGGCCTTTGATTTGATAATTTAGGTATACAGCGTCCAGGTAAAGTGACCATTTGGATCCCCAAAGGTAAAGTGACCATTCGGGAGGTGGGCACACTAGCGCCCCCAATGAAAAAAAAATTATAATCTTCTTTTTAGATGCGTTTTTATGCCAAAAACGAGCTGCCAAAGGAAAATATTGTATGTCTAGGCTTAAATATTTTTAGAAGTTAGGTTAGGTTAGGTTTAAGTAACAATTTTTCTATGTATACCTATACTAATTCGTCACTATTTTATTAAGCCTGCGAAAAGTACGAATGTTATTTACATTGTTATGTAATACCATGACTTATTCAATAATATTGAGTTACTTTGTAAGGCTGTAAAGCTACTGTAGGTACTCTGCTAATAAGAAAATGTCAATGTTGCAGCCAAAGGTATTTGCAGAGTGGACGGCGCGGCGCGGCGGACCGGTTTGATTGACATTCTTCATCCTTTGTCTCGGTGGTTACGAGATAGTTAGGATGCGAACTATTTGAGCGTGAGAGCCCTTATAAACCTCCGGTTCTTATAAAGATTTTTGAACGAGCGAGCGAAGTTCTCCGACTATACTTGAACAATCCGGCGTTTGTATGTTTGTATGTATGAATGTTTGTTCGACGATAACTTGAGTAAAAGTCGGATCGTCATGAAATTTGGTAGGCAGGTAAATGAGGCAAAGAGAATTTTTAAGTTCGAATATGTGCCAAATCGGTCGAGGGGTTGCTGAGATATGGGGTCGCGAGTTCAGAGTTCGGGGCGAACCACTAGTAATTGTAGTTTTATGAAACCCGCACCAAGGCAATTTATTCTCAAACTTGTTTCTTCTTCTTCTTCTTTGCGTGCCGTATCTGAGGTTGGCGATCAGTTTAGCTATCTCGTCCTTTGAAGCCGCCAAACGAAATAATGAGCCGGTGCTTTGCCCGCACCATTCGCGCAGATTTTGCGCAGATGAGCCGGTGCTTTGCCCGCACCATTCGCGCAGATTTTGCGCAGATGAGCCGGTGCTTTGCCCGCACTATTCGCGCAGATTTTGCGCAGATGAGCCGGTGCTTTGCCCGCACCATTCGCGCAGATTTTGCGCAGATGAGCCGATGCTTTGCCCGCACCATTCGTGCAGATTTTGCGCAGATGAGCCGGTGCTTTGCCCGCACCACTCGCGCAGATTTTGCGCAGATGCCACGGCGCTGATTCTATAAGACACCAAAAGCGATCAAGTATAGCTAGCTGTACATCCATAAGCAACATCCTACTAACGTGCTTGTTGTTGAACGAGCGAGCGAAGCGAGCGAAGTTCTCCGAGTCTACTGGAACAATCCGGCGTTTGTATGTATGTATGTTTGTATGTTTGTATGTTTGTGTGTTTGTATGTTTGTATGTTTGTATGTATGAATGTTCGTTCGACGATAACTAGGTCGGATCGTTATGAAACTTGGTAGGCGGGTATATGAAATTAAAAGAATTTTTAAGATCAAACATGAGCCAAATCGGTCGAGGGGTTGCCAAGATATCGGGTTGTTAAGTTCATAGCACAGGGAATCCTAGTTTGGGAGCCAGGACATTGTCACCTGCAACCTTTGTTTAACCAATAAACTATTTCATTTCATTTCATTTCATTTCATATGGGGTCGCGAGTTCACAGTTCGGGGCGAACCACTAGTTAAGTAGTTGAACGAGCGAGCGAAGTTCTCGGAGTCTACTTGAACAATCCGGCGTTTGTATGTATGTATGTATGTTTGTATGTATGAATGTTCGTTAGACGATAAATTTTCTTTGCCTCATTTACCTTTCTACCAAATTTCATGACGATCCGACTAAATTTACTCAAGTTATCGTCGAACGAACATTCATACATACATACATACATACAAACGCCGGATTATTCCAGTAGACTCGGACTCGGTTACGTAGGTACATTTGTGAATTTAAAGTAGCAAAACCACTCGCGAACCGTGAAGGAAAACATCGTGAGGCAACCCGCGGATCAGTTGGCTCTACACGTATTGACTTGTCTTTCCTGTGGGCTAGGCCGACTAAGCTGTCAGGATGGTATAGGTGCTGAGCAAGCGTACTCCCTCTAAAACAATGTCCCAGGCATTGCAGCGCCGAGTGGTCTCTTCACCCATCTAGTGTGAGTGAATGGGCCACTGGACGCTGCATTAAACCATCTCGTTACGTAGACGCAAAGGCCTTAGTGGAAGTGGTCAGGACACGTGGCTAGACGCCAAGGGCGTCGCCAGCCGATGGCGCAGGGGGGGGCAAGTTGACTTTACCTACTACAATTAATACTTTTCTCATTCTCTATGAATGAGAAAAGTAGGTATGAATTGTAGGTAAAGTCGACAGCACATGAAGCTTTTCACTTGTACTACGAGCCTTACATCTACAGCGATTGTAATAACAACAGTATCTTAGTACTATATGCATATAATATATTCTGTGACAGTACAGATTCCAATGTGTGAAGCTACACGAGCACGAGCTCTTGACTATGCAATAAAAAACTTGTAAATAAGTTATAATAACATTTATTAGAAAAATAGAATAAAAAGGGGGGGGGGGGGGAATTGGTGAATTCATTCGAGTTTCGACGTACGGGAATATATTTGGCAAGTTTTTTAGAATCTCTAGGGGGGGCAGCTGCCCCTCCCTGCCCCCCCTTGGCGACGCCCTTGCTAGACGCAGTGATGGTATATTGACGAAGTCCATTGTGGAATGGCGATCTCGAGATGGTCGAGGGTATGAAGTCGATTGGTGAAAATCTCGTGAAGGCCAACAACAAAAGGCAGCAGTTTTCCACTTTGCCTTGAGCAGTGATCGTGCCATATCTAGCACTAGTTAATAGCATCGAGGTTTCTTTCAGGCACAGCCTCTCACTATCTATATTTAGAAAACTGCTCAAAGATCCGATATAAAAAGAAAGTGGCTGTACATATGACAGCACATCAGAGTGTACAATTTTGTTGTAAAGTTGCCCGTAACGTAGCCGAGTAGAGTGCTAGCGTGTAAGCGTTGACGTGCTGTCTTGTGTACCCTAGTCTTTTGCCAAGCGACTCAAAAATGTAAACTCATGGGTTTTTAGGTATTGCGACTTCACTGCATTGACCCGAGTTGGTACTGAGTACTACTTTTGTATTATTTTTTTAACATTATAAAGATTTTTATAAGGTTAAAAAATTCGCTTGGGACAGGATTTGAACCCGCAACCTCTAAAAAGTCTTATAAAGTTCCCTAGCACGGGTTAGTGCTTAGAAAATCCTAAAAAGTAAGATGTAGCCTGTACAATTGTACATGTCTCACTAGCTGGGCAAAGGCCTTCTCTCAAAGAGAGTTCGAGCTTAATCACCACGCGTGCTCAATGCGGGTTGGTGATTTTTGCGTTGAATGCCTCATACGCTCAGCGGGGGGAGCATGACTTTTATTTATAATTTGGTCAAAAATGCTGATAAACCGCCATTTTGTTGGATAAATCCGCCTCGATAAAAGTCATGTTACGGGGACTGGTTTCCTCACGATGTTTTCCTTCACCGTCAGCGAGTGGTATTGCTACTACAAATTCACTGCAAAAAGTTTTTAGTTTAACTGTTTTTATTGTCAGGGTTACGTAAGTCAAAAAAAAATGTAACCATTATAGGATCACTCGCGTTTGTCTGTTTGTCCGTCTGTCACACCCAATTTACTCCGAAACTACTGAACCGATTTAGTTGAAAATTATAGGATCACTCGCGTCTGTCTGTTTGTCCGTCTGTCACACCCAATTTACTCCGAAACTACTGAACCGATTTAGTTGAAATTTGGTACACAAATGTACGTCGGTTACCCAAATATTGACGTGTAACATAAATAGTAAGTAAGTAAGTAAGTAAGTAAAATGTTTAAATAGAGGAATTTTAACTCTGGGGACACGATTTTGGAAAACCAGAAAATTAAAAGATTTTTATTTTTGTCTCCATCAAGGCTGTAATTGAGTCAAAACAGAAGAAAACGCAGTTTAAGGGTGGCATTAATACCTAGTCGTCAACTCAAGCTCAAGTAGGTGATCTCAGAAAACAAATCAATCGAGCTTGAGTCTACAGGGCGTCCCACGGCTATGCCACATGGAGGGAAAGTACCTCTTACTTATTAATATTACTTGTAGTTTCACAATGCCAGAACCGAATCATTATTGCCGAAACACCACGGTCGAAGGAGATGATGGGAAAGAAATGAGGTATTGTAGATGGAACATTTTACTGAATGGTCTTCCTTTTATTTCTGACATTATGTTATTTAGCAAAAAATAATCCTTATGATGAAGCCTTTCGATCGGTATGATAAAACTACAGGGTAATAATTTTTCTCATGTAACGGGTTCGATTCCCGGTTCAACCATGTAATTATTTCAATATCTATGAATGCAGTTTAAATTGTTTTTTAAATTAAAATAATGTCTTCTTTCAGTAAATTATTCCATCTACAATATTCAAGGTACTTTCCCTCCATGTGGCATAGCCGTGGGACGCCCTGTATAGCTAGCTTGAGCTTGACATTCACATTAGCCGACTTGAGACCTTGGCTAATGTCAATGTCAAGCTCAAGCTATTGTCTATTAATATGCTGACGGCTACTTAACTCAAGCTCGATTGAATTTGTTTTCTGAGATCACCTACTTGAGCTCGAGCTTGAGCTGATGACTATTAATGCCACCCTTAGTGTGAAAAAGAAATCGGGGAAGGTCATGTTGTGGCAGAGCCACCTCGGGTTTTCCATACTTTCGCCATTTCCTATTTTCTTCTCTCCACACCACCTGAAGGGACACAAACGCCGGATTGTTCACATAGACTCGGAGAACTTCGCTCCTCTTTCAACTCTAAAATTAACATAACCTTCTGCATCGCCAAATACTGTTAAAATAAATAGAATTCCACTTAAATAAATATTATTTCAATATAGTTTTACTCGTGAATGTACCTCCTACCGTGTATTGGGTCTTGCTTGCTTTACAGTTTACAGGATGCACTTGTATTGGAAATTCTTGTTTGCTAAAGGAATCACTGACGAAGGTATCGGCGCCTAACAGTTTCAGTTCACCGGGTACTACCTGGACCTGGTAGTTGGATAACGGTACTGTACGTTTCAAAGTACCTACCATACATCTAGGGTGCGGGTTGCTGAGACTGCACTAATAGCTCGCGCAGCGACCGACAGTTGGCTATAAATACACTACGTCTTCTAAAACCATGTAAATATCGTGTTAATACAGTGAACTAACCATGAACTCATAAACACTATTTTCTCCTACCACCACTGTCCACCTACAACCACAAGTGCTGTAAGACAGGGTGGGGTCGCACACGCCCTGCCCTGCTCTTACAGGTACATTTCTATACTCTATCCACCGAGACAAGTTAATAGGGAAACGTCAATGATGACGGTTAATGCAGTGTACAAAGTATGTGTACATTTTAGTCTGTTCGTGGTCCCCGTACTGTGCAGACGCGCTGTGTGCTGTGCATATTTTATCCGTATCGTTATTGTTCCGTGACGTGTTCATTGGACTCATTGTTCATTGTTGATGAAAATTGGCTCTGGCGCGGTTGTTCATCAAATCATCACAGACGATAATTAGCTTTTACGACACTTGTTGTTTTTATTTCTGCATTTATTTATAAAAACAACTGTCGCAATAAAATTACAAATTCGCTAAATACTCTCGCAAAAAGTAGCACAGTGTGTACGAGCATTCAGAAGGGTTTACGCCCACTGTCTTTTTTGTCTTTTTCTTTTGTATGGTATTATGTAACAGAGAGAACGCTATGTTAACTTGTCTCCGTGGATAGAGTGTAGTTGGATACACGCATGTTTTCTGAAAAAAACATCATAATAATATGGTTTCTATGCGTTACGCGGCCATTGCGTGATAGAATATTTTCCAAAATGATGACCTAAAAAACAATACAGCAATAATAAATAGAAAAAGTACATTTTTGGTGTCTAGTATGCATGCATTATGGGAGTTACGGGTCGGGCGGTAGTTTTTAGGTAAACCAAACGGACCCTACACTAAGACTCCGCTGTCCGTCCGTCTGTCCGTCTGTCACCAGGCTGTATCTCATGAACCGTGATAGTTAGACAGTTGAAATTTTCACAGATGATGTATTTCTGTTGGCACTATAACAAGAAATACTAAAACTTTTTTTTTAACACTTAGTATAGTGGGATGAGATGGATTCATGTGACAGTGGGATAATGGTGCCTGTAGTTTCTCGCTTAGGACGAATGAGAAAGCGTGGATGTGGAGAGATTTCCTTCGATAGTATAAATTGGGTAGAGCAGTTCTCGAATTTTAATATGGTACAGCTGATATTTTTTGAGATTTCGCACTTGATCCCATAATAAATATTGCTTGTATCAATGATGAGAGAAGCGACTTTTCTGTAACATCCTGTATATTAACCACTTTTTGTTTTTTCAAAAGCACTAACCCGTGCTAGGGAATATTTAAAACATTTATAATAAGTTGAAAAAATTCACTCGGGACAGGACTTGATCCAGTATATTCCCTGTAATTCAAGCTATCGAACTCGATATAGCTTTTTATGCCATCTGTGTTGGGAAGTAATAGACTCAAACCAATTCTGTCGGATTGTGGCCATCTCTCCGTATCGGATGAAGCCATTGGAAATCCATGGACGGAAATGCTTTTCAAATATTCATGCATTTCTTGAGCATTCCATTGAATTTAAGGCGCGTGCATAGTGAATAGCCCGCGCGCAAAGAAAAATGCACAAAATCGATTCTTGTATCAAATACATTAAATAAATTGAAAATCTTCACATATCAAACACTTGAATTAGGTGAAAGCTATCTAAAACAGCCAGTTTCATGTTGACATTCATAAACTTTTTGAAGATATTTTCTTGCATCTTGCATGAAAATATCTTGCAATCTGTTAGGGATATCAACATGAAACTGGCTGTGTTAGATAGGTCTCACTTAATTCTAGTGTTTGATATGTGAACATTTTCGATTTGTTTAGTATATTTTATACAGGAATCGATTTTGTGAATTTTTTTTTGCGCGCGGGCTAAAAATTCACTATGCACCGCGCCTTAAAGATTAAATGCCTCGCGTTACTCAGGGGAGCTTCGGGAATCCAACGGTGATTCCAAAGCCAATGGTGTGGTAGGTTTTATGGTTCAATCTTTAAGGTTTATCTGAAAACTGTGATATTATATTCTATCAGAGATCGTTAAATACTCGCAGAGCAGTGATTTCAATCTTTATTGTGGATGTTACGATGTTTTCCTTCACAATGTCTTTCCTGTGGAATTGGATTGAGAATTATATTATAATTATATCCTCGATCTCCATCCAAAGGTTGTCTGTTAGAGATAGCTTTTAGTAATAGGCCGCCCTTTGTATCTATATCGGACTAATTCGTTGTAAGAAAATTCTTTGTAATTCTTTGGTGTAATATAAAGAGTATTCTATCTATCTATCTTATTGGCAGGGAACGCACACATTTGAAAAGTAATAAAAAAATGCGGTCCATGCAATCATAAAGGCCATCACACTGAGCAGTAGGGTGACAACGCGATCCATCAAATTGTGGCCTCTATACGCATGTTAATTTTCATCGTCCAGTGCGTTTCGCCTTAGGCTGCTTGTCCACCGCAACGGTTTTATAACCGGCCCGGTAAATTATCGGCCCGACTTTAAAAATCGTGTCGGCGCGGTGGACACGTATCGCCGACACGATTTTTTTATTGGCTTTGTTCTAGCTATCATGCGTCGTAGCTCTTATCACAAACGGCTATGAGCTAGAATGCGGTGCGCGCGGTCTTAGTTAATGCGTTTATTCAAGTAGGTAGCGTAGTTGTCTACACGTAGCTTGCACACGCTAAACTGAACCGAACGGGTAAATACCTAAAGAAGATATGTTATCCAGGAATAGTAGGTACTTTTTTGTATTTCTATCTTTGGCGCCGATTTACTGCACGGAAAGCAAGAGGCAATGCGGGTTCAAATCCTGTCCCGAGCAAATTTTTGAAACTTATAAAAATCTAAGTTTTAGATCGGGGCGAAACGCACCACCCGTCACATTTTCGATTCCACCGCGTCACCGTGCAATTAGCGGCAAGTGGAGCGTATTCATGACTGTGACGTCACCGCGGCGTGACGTCATGAATATGCAACGTGCCTCCTGAGCACTCATGGCGCCGGGCCCGGCGTTTTAGTTTCACTCTGGCACTTCGACTCTGTGTGTGTTGAGTGGGTTCACTGCACCTTTCATGAACACATTATTTGGCCTTGTTACATTTCACTTATGACGACCCATCTTTTTACCCTACGGTAGACCTAAAGTTTATTCGGCGCTACATACCTAATATTACCTAATTACTATTACTATTAACACAATTCATTGAAGCACTATGTATTTAAAGTTGCCGAAATACCTAGATAATTACCTACCCTTATAGGACCAACCGCTATGAGTGAATAAAAAAACTGTGGGATAGTATTTATCATTGACGCGCGCATTGCCTTTTTTTTATAAACTTTACGACCCCATTATCTCGGCAACTGTTCATGGCTTTGGCTCATGTTCGAACTTAAAAATTCATTCAATTTCATTTACTTGCCTACCAAGCATACCAAACAAAAATACATACAAGCGGCGGATTGTTTCAGTATTCGCTTCGCTCGCTCGTTCAATTAACCTAGAAATCATCTCTTCATCTTCATAGCCACCCAATGACAATGATCTTTGGCCTTCGCTTTACGTAAATGACCTACCTGAAGTCACAGAAAACAAATGCGTCCTCTTTGCTGACGACATATCTATAATAATTGTCTCCAAAAATAAAGATACTTTTGAATCCGACGTCAACGAAACGATAAATAAGGTAACAGAGTGGCTAAACTTAAACAACCTAAAAGTCAACGTTAATAAAACAAAATATATTCAGTTTCGGAACGACAAAATGACATGCCAGGACATAAATGTACAATGCAAGCAAACTAAGCTAGAACGTTCAGTAACCACAACTTTTTTGGGTATCGTATTAGACGAACACTGCACATGGTCGCCTCAGATTGAAAAAGTGTGCAGCAAACTAAACAGTTTTGTCTACGCCCTCTACAAACTAAAAAAAACTTCGGACACCAAAACGGCGCTCATAGCATATCATGGCTATGTAGCATCTGTACTAAGGTACGGCCTTATTTTTTGGGGACATGGCCGAAAGTTAGAACAAGCATTCAAATCGCAAAAACGTTGCATTCGCGCAATTTGTAACGCTGGTCCCCGAGACTCATGTAAACCCCTATTAAAAAAATTAAGGGCCCTATCGTTACCAAGTCTCTACATCTTTGAAATGGCATGTTTTGCTCACAACCACCAAAATCTATTTACTAAATTCCACGATTTATACAATTTTAATTCTAGAAACCCAAACAAACTTATAGCTCCAAAATCTAATACAGTATATTTCGACAGAAGTTGCTACCTGATGTTAATTAAAATATACAACCTATTGCCAAAAACACTAAAAAGTCTACGATTGTCGCTCTTTAAAAAATACCTGCACAAATGGCTAATAGAAAAGTGTTTCTACAAAGTAGAAGAATTCTTGAACCTGAAAAAATCTGACATTATCATCCCATGACATCGGAATTGTATCGTTCGTTTGCCTCTATAGTAAGATTTTTTGTATTTATAGTAAGATTGACTCTATATTCGTGTAAATTGTAAAATAAATTGTATCAAACATTCCGTTGAATCTAATATTCCTGTTGACTTAAAAATTATTGACATTATTATTAATTTTATTGTTTTGCATTATGTAATCATAAGATTTGCATGCCTTAAATAGGTTGAATGTGCTGAACTCTTAAATATCAACTATTTTAACATCTGAAATGTACCTACCACGTTCAAAGCAAATAAATATCTTGAATCTTGAATCTTGATTCGCTCAGAAATGGGCAGCCAAAAAAAAAACAATATATTTTGTAGTTATAGTAATTAAAATAACAATTTATAATAAAATCTATTTAATTTATATCAAAATCAAATCAATTTCAATTATCTATTTTTAAATCAACAAAGTAAATAATTAATTCAAATAATATATTATTATTATTAATTATTATTTATTTATATAAATTGTATAACATAACAGTGATAAACACTAAGGCGCTATACAATTGAATTATTATAATAGATTAGAACATTTAAATATTATGCAAATAGTAAGGAAAGGATAGATTTTATCGATCATCAACAAGTCAATTTTGATAACACAATTACAGAAAAGAAAAATGAAAATGAAAATTTATATAAAATGCGGTCATAACAATTAAAATTTAATCACAATTAATTGTGGACTTAACCTTACAGCCTTCCCTTTCGCAATATCTCAAACATTCATCTGCAACAGCCATCATCTTGTCAGCAAAAAGAGTAGGCGACATCTCGGACAAAATATTTTCGGACACTTTGTCCGAAATGTCGCTTTGTATTTTTAATATTTTTGAGGCGACATCTCGGACACTCTCAAAATATTGAACCTGTATCGTACAGTCAGATACTAAAGTATTCAAATATAATACACAGAGAAAGAACGTTACCACAGCCGCCTATTTTAGGACAGCTAAACCGGCTTAAATAAGCCGTTTTCCTTGACAGTTAAAGCCTGAATTTAAGCACTCAGATCGCGTTCCGCTCGTTTTAGATAAAAAGTACTAGGCTTACATAAGGTGCTAGGAGGATCATCACCTCAGTTCTCACATCATTTTGTTCCTAACCAACCCCGCGTAATGTTGTGAGAACTGAGGTGGTGATCCTCATACCACCTTATGTAAGCCTAGTAGTTTTTCATCAAAAATGATTTGATTTAACGCTACCCTACGCTACGTCTTGATAAAAATACTATAACTAGTGGGACTTATTGGCCTTTGTTACCTGCGCAGTGACATGAGACGCGGGGGCAGATTGCCAAAGGTTGGTACACGAGGCAAATATTGTCAACATAATATAGTTAAGATAAGCATAAAATTAAAAGCATACGCATAAATACATAAAATTAATGAAGTAAAATGTGTGTTGCGAGCGACACACTTGCGTGGGAGAGCAAATATATAAGACTGCATAAGTACACAAGATATTATTTTCATGTGAGTTTGTAACATTTTTATTAGTCTCCTCATAAATAAGATCGATGGGAGTTTTTTATCCGACTGTACAAAACAGCTTTATTTGTAAGTGTCCGAGATGTCGCCTCAAAAATATTAAAATAATAAAGCGACATTTCGGACAAAGTGTCCGAAAATATTGTGTCCGAGATGTCGCCTACTCAGCAAAAAGGTCACACTTTGGTGCTGACTTCAGGTATAATGTAGTGCATGCAAATATTTATTTTACTCAAAAAAGCTCGTAATGTGGTCATTAATTCGACAACCTTCTTTGAGCAAAGGAGGACTTGCGGGCTACTTTGATTAGGCGCCAGAAAAGTTGTATGGAATTTCATTAATGTCGTGTTTTGCGGCCAGAAAAACTGTATGAAAATCCATTAATGTCGAGTTTTGTTTCAAAAATAGAACTCAAAAGTCAGGCACAAAAAGTATTTATTTAGAATTTGGCTGTTTGGGTGCTGGCAGTCTACAAATGGCATAGAAAAAAAAGCGCGGCCATATTGTTTTCGCAGCTTCGCGCGTTGTTCGAAGTGATTTTTTCTGTGCGTGCTGTTTTTGTTGTAAATAAAAGTGAACTCTTCAAGCAACGAATCCTCCAATTCAATGTGTTTAACAACGCCGAACATAAAAAGGAAGCGAAAAAAGATATTTAAAGGTATCTATTGCCACCGAAGTCAAAGGAAAAATACAAGTTTATCTACGAAAAGTTTGCGGAATGAAAAATCAACAGAAAGTAAACTAAGACAAAAGGTAAGCTGGTTCTATTTAAATTACTCGCATTGTTTGAGTAAAGCACTATACAAGCCTTGGTCTGTAATGAGTGCGCTTCTGGCCACGCTATGATGGCCTCGAGCTTAGCTTAGCTACGCTCTCAGCCGTCAAGCTTGGTCATCATTGCAGCCCTTGCTGTCCGCGCTATAAAGGCCTCGACCTTCGGTCTCGGCCTTCATTCCAGCTTGTCCATCAAGGGCTGCAATGCTGACCACGCTGCGAAGGCCTTGAGCTGCGCTACGCTGCGCTCTGTCGGCCATCAAAAGCGCGCCAGAAACGCACCCATTAAAGACCGCGGCAGTAATGTACAATGTTATTTAAGATTATTGGCAAATAAAGGCTATTTTCATTTCATTTCATACATTACCCTCAGCTGCATTGAACATAATGAACAAAATTTAATCACCGCAGCTTACGGCTTAGTGTGACCCTCCTAGGGCCTTAGCCTGTAACACAATGATGCCAAAATGGGCTCCCGGTTGACGGTTTTAATTACGATTTATTAATGCTGTTGGTCCAGTGTCAGTCCTTTTAATATTTTTGTAGTACAGCAAAGAATATTATGAGCCTAATTCTAGAGGATTAGTTTGCTGGTTGTAGGAGAGCAACGAAAAAAATCTCGGTTTGGTCCTTCTACCTTGGCTCCATTGATACGCCATTGTGTTACAGGCTAGGGCCCCTGTTCTTAGTGGAATGAGCCTTTTGTCAGCTGTCACTTGTCCCCGATCCGGCGGACCCACATTGGAATGCATTGAGATCGCAATTACCGGGCTCGAACTCAATTAGACCGTGATTTCAAAAGGAAAGCTCTCAGCGGCTCTCAGAACACTGAGGGAAAAACCGGCCAAGTGGGAGCCGAACTCGCGCACCAAGGATTCTACACCACTGTTCTGACCATAAATTTTAAAAAAAAAACGGTATAGAGTAAGTCGGCCTCGCACACCGAGGGTTCCGTGCCATAGAATGATGCATGTTGGACGAATAAAAACGGACTTTATGGACCCAAATGCATGACCTTCACCTTCTTCTAATATTGGTTGTTATAATACTAGTGGTTCGCCCCGAACTATGAACTCGCGAGTGTACCTTTTGCTAACACCATTCGCGCAGGCGCGCGCGCGTATTGCATATTAACTTTACGACCCCATATCTCGGCAACCCAACAACCGATTTGGCTCATGTTTGAACTTAAAAATTCTTTTAATTTCATTTACCCGCTTACCTTTCAGGACGATCCGACCAAATTTACTCAAGTTATCGTCGAACGAACATTCATACATACATACAAACACCGGATTGTTCAAGTAGGCTCGGAGAACTTCGCTCGCTTCGCTCGCTCGTTCAATTATCCTAAAAAAATAAGACCCATAGTCACACAAAGTTTGATGCCTGTATTATTGTATCCGAACGCGTCGAATCGCGGTTAATTTTAGGCAAATTATTTATCCCGACGTCTACCCACGACCACGGCAGCTGTAACGTGGCAGAAACGTCGGGATAAATAAGGTAATGCCTAAAACCAACCGCGATTCGTCCCGATCGAATACAATAATGTGTGAATATCGCGAGTCATTAAAAATAAATATTGATGCCTGTATGTGTTACCGTTTTTACTATAGAGCAAAAAAAAACGGCAAGAAATACCTTTACTGTATGGAGTCCTTTAATATTTATTATGTTTTAACACATTATTCTATGAAAGTTCAACTACCTATTACGGCAGACAGACAGCTTATTCAGAGTAATACGGAACCCTGAAAATCAGCCGCGGACGGCGAATGAATTTTATTTGACCTCAATTTCGAATGGAAATCGCGAGTTTTCCCCAAGGAGCATTGGGCGGAGAGAAAAATGTTATGGTTAATTATATCGATCCTTAATTTTAAAGAGTAAGGGAGTTGATGGAAGTTGTTAGAATGATTTGATTTTTAAAAAAAGGGAGTTGATAGAAAGCGCCACGGTCGCGCGGCCGAGCGCTATACATTTTACAGGGCAAACTCAAGTCTCAAGTATCTCAAGTCCCAGAACTTAACAATTTGAATGTCAGCTGAAGTAATAGTTGGAGAGCTGGTGACCAATCGAGATATTTTTTCGTACAAGGCTGGGAGTTGGTAGGCTGATAGAATAGACTTCGCTGAGTCTGGGAAAAAAATTTTTTGGTCGCGGTTGAAAGTTAGATTTTTTCGACTTTGAAAGTTAAAATGTATGGGTTGAGTCATTTCTTTTTTGTCTACAAAGCCTGCCTTTTTAGCCTCCGCTGGTCAGGAAATCACTATTTATTACTAGCCGAACGCGGTAAAAATATTGTTTTTTACTAACCTAGAAAGTGTGAATTTTTGGGTTATAAAAATTAAACTTTCAACCAAGCTTGGCCAAAAAAAAATATTTTATTGTTCAACGGAGTCTCAACCACTAACCTAGAAGTCCCCAGCCATGTACGACAAAAAAAAATATACTGAACCCATACATTTATACTTTCAAGTCGAAAAAATCTAACTTTCAACCGCGACCGGGCCAAAAAAATATTTTTCCCAGACTCAGCAAAGTCTACTCTATCAGCATACTAACTCCCAGCCTTGTACGAAAAAATATCCCGATTGGTCACCAGCTCTCCAACTATAAAGGCAAAGTACTTAATATACATAATTCTCTTGTGTATTCATCAGAGGAATAGCTGAGAAATTCTGTGAATCGTAATTTTGGTTCGAAACGGGTCGAATCACGGTTAGTTTAGTAGGTAAATTAATTATTATTATACCGACGTTTTCAAAATTATGTGTCAATATCGCGAATCACTAAAAGTTTTCATGAATCGTAAAAACTGACTTACAACCAGCGTACAGTTAGCTTGCACAGGTAGTGCACATTACATAAATAATTGTGCGTAAACTGTGCGTTTAGCACCATTCATCTTATCAAATAGACCTTCAATAATCATTCACTCCAAAGTAATAAACTCATTTTCACTTTATGTTGCCTTTCCTTTGCATAATAAAAAGGCGGTTCAAACTCTTCAACTGAACTCGAAACCGTGGCGAAAAGAGACAATTCAGAAACTTTGCAACTTTGCCAATCTCACGGAAAAGTAGCCTCTATTTTCCCGCGGGTAAAGTTTAGAAGGTCCGAGATGAGTTGCGCTTTGCGTTCGAGCTTGAGCCTTAGCCTGTAACACAATGGTGCCAAAATGAGCTCCCAGTTGACATCTTCAATAACGATTTGCTAATGCTGTCGGTCCATTTAATGTTTTTGTAGTACAGCAAAGAATATTCTGATTCTAATCCTAGAGGATTAGTTTTCTGGTTGTAGGAGAAAAACGAGGAAACCCCGGTTTTGTCCTTCTGCTGGGACGCCATCCACACGCCGTTGGGTTACAGGCTAAGGCCCCAGGTTTTAAACGATCCATACAAGGGATCACTGCACTGTTTAAAAACTTAGTAACAGATAGCTGTCTCTTTCTTGTCTCTTATGAGGGAATGAGCAAGCGTAGCGATCCGTACGTTTTATAGTTGGGAGCTGAAGTGTAAGTAAGAGAATTCAGATGCGGCCGACCAACCATGACTGTACGATGAGCAACACGCCAAGATACCCCTTTTCGTTTGACGCCTTTATGACGTGCATGATAAGAGTTACCTTGGGGTATTATAGCGTCTCTGGCCTGTACGTACGCCCTAACGTACACTTGTTGTCTCAACTAAACGGATACACTCAGCTGTTTCTACTGAGAAGCTGAGTAGGTACCACGAGTGCGAAAAAGCTGTGCCGGACGTCTGTCATGTATCCTAATACTATAGTAGTTAGGTTATTTATCCAACTTATCACTTTCAGTGACAGTGACAGTAAGCACTCGTGGTAGCTGCTCTGGTCTTTTATAAAGGACCATTTACAGAGCTTTTGAAAGCTAACTTCGGTGTCAACTTCTTAAAGATGGCCGGTGGCGTTTATCAGACATCAGAGTAAGAATACGGGATAATTTATATCCCACCAAAAATAATTTTATGTAAAAATGATGCCAAGACGAGACCATACACCTTGCACCGTCAAAAAGCTATCTCATGTAGAGCCAAGCTTCGAACTCCACACGCCCTAACTCTACAAGCCATAACTTCAGAAAACCTTAATACTTACATCAAAATAATACTTGTAATATGTAGCTTGGGCGTTTTTTTACTAAAATAAATTGTAATAACAGAAAAGTACTGAAGAGTGAATATTTTTTTTACCTTCCGCCCATATGACGGTAGGGAAATGGTCAAGCCACATAATATTTTGACGATTTCAAGCTCGATTGATTTTGTTTCCTGAGATCACCTACTTGAGTTTGAGCTTGAGCTGACGACTATTAATGCCACCCTTATTATTGAGTCTGATATGTAAACTGCGGTATTAACTTCTTATTGTATTTACTCACCAATTTTCCCGAATAAATGAAGGAGGTAAAACTGCATTACAAATCGTTCCAATCACGATTAATAATATAGAGTGTTTTGTGTTGGTTATTTTGTGATTAGACGTACCAGGTTATTTGGCTGCGTTTCCATAATTTGAAACTTTATTTCGGTGCTCTATAATTTGCGAGGTAACCGCAATATGGTTTACTCCATCTACAACAGCCGTATAAGAACACTGTGTTTCCTTTACAGAGTGTGACTCTAGCGTAATACAACTATGTGGATAAAGACATTAAGGTAGATCTGACCAATTTGTTGAAATGTAGACAAGGTCAATCTCACCAAAAACATTTTCATGTAAAAAATTTGCCAAGACGAGACCATACACCACGCACTGACAAAAAGCTATCAGATCTCATGTAGAGCCAAGCTTCTAACTCTACAAGCCCTAACTTCACAAACTCTACACCTTAGTCAAAGTATGTGGCTTGGCCATTTCGTTACTAAAATAAGTTGTAATAACAAAAAAGTATGAACACTAGTGAATTCATTTTTCACCTTACGCCCTCACTGAAACTGTAACTATCTGTATACTCCGTGCAATTTTAGTGGTTTTATAGCCGAAAGTATTTGGTTGCACTGGTGATTCTGAGCCAAATTACAAAATTTCATTCCAAAACGCGCGAAAAAAAATTCACTTCTCCATACAAATGGTGTCGATTGGCGATAGCCGTTTGTATTGGGAAGTGTTTTTTTTTTTCGCTCGTTTTGAAGTAAAATTTTGGAATTTGGCTCAGAATCACGAGTGCAACTAAATACCTTCGGCTTTAAAACCACTAAAATTCCACGGTGTAGTTTAGATTATTACACTTTATTGCACAAAATAAAAACTTAAATAACAATGGTGAGAAATTACATACAAGGGCGGACTTATTTCAATAGTTTATTTGGTTTTTGAATGAATACTTTTTATCTTTATCTTATCTTATAATGACGGTAGTCGGCTAAAGGCTGCCTCTTACGAAAATTGATTAAGTATGTGCACTTTGGCCTTTATCAGCCCTTGATTCTTTAAGCCACAATTTTATTGTTTCAACTAGTTGTGCCCGCGACTTCGTATGCGTTTTTACACATGTGACATTTAATTTAAATTCGACTGTGGAGGAAAACTCAAAAGGAAGGTTTTTTTTAACCCCCGACCAACAAAGAGGGGTGTCATAAGTTTGATAGCTTTGTGTGTGTGTCTGTTTATGTGTTTATGAGGGTGTGCCTGTCTGTCTGTGTGTGTGTGTGTGCCCTAATCTAAACAATAAATTTATGATAAAATATGTTTTGTTTAGATTAGGTATCGCCCGTGTAAGATACCAGGAAGCTTAGCATAAGAATTGCCTGGGAAGTATGGGGGTTTATTATGTATCTCCCTCGACGTAGAGTGGGATAGATAAAGTTATAAGCCCATAGATAAGGTCTTACCCATTCTCATGCTAAGCCAGCAAGCAAAGTATAAGGTTGGGTTAGAGCGTATCTACCGCAAATAACTCTTTCTATCCCGCTCTACGGCAAACAAAATATATTTTTTTAATATCAAGTTGGGCTCAGTAGAGTTAATATTTAAAAAAAGGCACAAAAAAAATTTCAACCTCGCGTGGGTTCAAATCCAGAACATTTCGACCGCGACGCAACAGTACTACATTTCTAACATCGATACACTTTGTCCGACCTCCACCGAAAACCACTCACAATTCCCTCCAGCAAGCATCATAAGGCTGGGTTAGAGCGTATCTATGGCTCTGTCCATCCCGCTCTACGTCAAACAAAAGAGTGAGATACCTATTATTTTAAACCCATAGATACGCTCTAACCCGGCCTTATGCTACGCTTGTAGAACTAAAATTTTTCGCCAAAATAAAATAAAAACAAATGCCGATTTTTCATTTACAATATGCGCCCCAAATGCCAAAAGTCGTAGCGTGCTATTATACAGAGTGTTAAAAGACCGCCAACAAAGCGGGAGACCACGTATACGTACGTATACGTATAGTCCTCATCATAACGAACATTTTTGCCCAAGGAACTATGCCTGGGAAATCAACGGTTTCCGAGATAATAAAGTCGGACTTCAAATTTTTTTTTTCTTCAGAAATGTGTTCAGTATCACGTTCTTAACATACCTTCTCAAGAAGCCATATCAAAATTATGGATATTTCTTACAAAAAATCAAGTTAAAATTGCAACCCGCAATGTAGGTTTTCGAGAGGATGTGGTTCAAAGTCGGACTTTTAATTTTTTTTTTGCAGAAATATGTTCAGTATCACGTTCTTAACATACCTTCTCAAGAAGCCATATCCAAATTATGAATGTTTCTTACAAAAAACGAAGTTAAAATTGCAACCCGCAATGTATTCTAAACATCGGATAGCCTAAGTTACTCCCAGAAACGTGAGTTACGACCATGATAAGTTTGGTTGAAAACTATTCAGCGGTGTTCGCGTTTATCGTGTTCATACAGACAGACAGACAGACAGACAGACAGACAGACAGACAGACATAAACCGTTTTTTTTGCATTTTTGGATTCAGTATAGTTTACTTAGTAACCCCTGCTAGTTTTTTTCTAAAAATATGCAATGTACAGAATTGACTTCGCTAGAGTTTTATTATAAGTATAGATTATTGTTGTTGTGAAGAGAAAGTCTTGATCTTCACACCGCTGTTTGCTGTAGGTACATTTCATTCCGATCACGGAGGCAAAAGGCATACGAAATTGTTTGGGGTCGAAACGAGAAAATCGTATTTTCTTCGTACAAAGTAGGTTCCGTTCGCTGGTCGCGTATTATCATAACCTATTTTGTTTTACTCGTTGGGAATTTGGGTGAATGAGTTTACATCGACGGTTTCTGCTATCGTGTTTTCTGCACAAAAATACAGATTATTTTAGAGGCATGTCGTACCTATCCAAAGGATCTTACAGAAACACAGCTTACAATAACATTTCTATACTTCAACTACATGAGATTAATAAGTATGTTACAGATCACTCTTGCAAAAAGCTGTCTTTAAAGTATAATGAATTAAAATTAAATACCATTTCTTGACACCAGTAGAAACGTGACCTTGCTGACATTACTAAATAATTGAAACTACGACGTCACCAGTTATGTTCAAACCCATTCACAGTTCGCAAACAGTTTCAGTATAATACCTTCGCTAAAGTGTACATAAATTGTGCAGTGCTATTTCCTTCAGCGAAGCAGTTCCGATGGACCGGCTCCACGAAACATGGTTGGTTAGGAGATAACCCAGCGTTATCTAAATAAACATCGAGTTTTCCGCTTTCAGGGAGGCTACTCTGTCTCAGTGAAAGTAATAACAAAAATAACAACAAAAACATTAAATTTGTCAAAATCAATGCAAAATGGCAATGGTCACTGAAACAACACCGCTAGTTTAAAATTATTTGGTCCAAGCTTACAAGGGTGCTATTTGACACAAATTATAATAACTAGTCTTATTGAACTATATCTTAAGAAAATGTTAAAAAAGGATACAGGGTGATAAAAGACCGCCAAAGCAAAGCGCAAAGCGGGAAACCACATATTGTCCTCATCATATCGAACATCTTTGCCCAAGGAACCATGCCTGGGAAATCAACAGTTTCCCAGATAATGAGATAATGAGATTCAAAGTTGGACTTTTCAAAAAAATATTTTTGCAGAATTTTGCTCAATGTCTAGTATTTAACATTTCTTTTTAAGAAGCTATGTAAAAATTTTGACTGTTTCTCGCATAAAATGACGTTAAAATTGCAACCCGCAATGTATTCTTAACATCGGCACCTCGAGCGTAAGTAACAAAAGTTTATGTCTACGCTTGCGCAATATGACTTCTCTGCGTTACACTTACATTGCGTGATAAAATATTTTCCAAAATTATAACTTAAATTCAGAGTAGAGTAGAGTAAATAGCACGGGCCTTAAATTCAGAGTAGAGGCCCGAACCGAACGGGAACGGTTTGCCGATCCAGAAAGTTGTTAGAAGTTCAAGTTATTTGTTATCATAGTTTTGTAAATACGGACTGTACCGAGTTGGTTTATCTTGATGTTCAACTGATAATATTTGCTGCGTTTACACTGCACGGACCCATGTCTGATGTAGTTTAGTTTCAATAAGGATTTTCTGACGGCCATAAAAAAAAGTTCTAAAAGCTGTGACAGATAGCGTCGATACGACATGTTATCTAGCTCAGAGTGCTTACTACACCGAAAATACTTCTTCACTTCATTGCTCTGTGACTTCATCTTTCATCGTCGTGGACGTCATTCCATTTCGGTACATGAAAAAGTGACTTTGTAATTGTAGGTATGAATGTTAGAACCGGAAACACTACATTTTTGTTCAGCGATTTTTCGTTCGTGGCAATAACATAGTATTCTTTTCATTATTGTAAACAACAAAACAAGAATAAATTAGCCGATTATGTGTTCTGGTCTACGAAGGAGTGGCACTGCCCAAAAAACTTGTTGATGACCAGAACACACGATCAACTGAATTATTGTTGTTCTGTTGTTTACAATAATGAAAAGAATACTATGTTATTGCCGCGAACGAAAAATCGTTGAACAAAAATAGCTCAGTTTAGCCACAAAATGTAAAAAACTGTAAAAAAAAATTGAATTTCCCGCCACGTTGCTATCGTCCAACCTTAAGCCTATTTAATCCAGCCCACTAGCGCCGCCAATGAAAAGAATTATATTTTCTTTTTTCACACACACAGAATATCACAATCACACACACTCACACAAACACACACACTGTGAAAACTTAAGTCATTCCAATTTGTGAATAAAACATTGTTGCAAATTGCAACGCAATAAAATAGCAATAAAACCTTCGAATGGCCACTTTAATGACCTTTCAAAATATGGGTCATAGCAAGGGAGTTAGGTAGGTACCTATGTGTTCGCGGATATTATAATTTGCCCAATCGTGGAGAAATAATTTGATTTCGATCTCGGTCGGATTAAAAGTAATCCAATTGGTAATTTTATTGGTTTTACAGAAATTGGGAGGGAACGAGTGGTGATGTACGTATAGATCGGTGGATATAATCGGTGCGTTTCAAATAATATAAACGGTGTCCCGGGATTGTATATTTAACACAAGAAAAATACTTTAGGTACATATAAAAAATACAAAAAGGCGGAAAACCCAAACGACACCTCGAGCATGAGTGATTAGAGCTCATGTGAAAGAAAGTGAAAGTGAAAACTATTTAGTGCCAAGTTATGTACACAGAACATTGAAAATTATTTTATTTTATATAGTAGATGCTTTAGAGTAGGATACTTTTAGATTAAAATAACCTGGCAAACGGTCGGCGCTCAGCATACCTTGCATGCATTTGATTATAAAAACCTAACAGCGCTGTTATTCTGCGTAGATGTCACACAAAAATACATGCTCGAATGAAACTAATACAAGGTGTTGTTTTGTAAAGTGACACCTGACTAAGGGGTGATTCATCATCATCATCATCAGCATCAGCCCACCTCTGCCCACTGCTGGGTATAGGCCTTTTCCCCCTCACTCCACCTCTCACAGTCCCTCGCCATCCGCATCCATGGACCCTCCGCCGACACAACGACGTCGTCCGACCATCGGGCTGCTGGTCTGCCCACCGACCGTCGTTCAGAGGTGATTATTTACATGATACTGAAGCAAAAAAAAAAAATTATTCAGTGAAAAAGACCCAAAAATCATTCAATTGTGGCCTCCCTTACTATTGTAGGTACTAACGCTTGCGGCCGCACTCGCATTATCGGGCGCCACATCACCCGCGCACTTTGTAAAGGTCGGTTTATTATATAACAAATTAAACAAGGTAATTTCATAGATCAAAACTTTTTTTTATTTTTTTCTTACTTTTAAATTCAAGCCTTACATAAACTACCTTCCCTGAGTCGGTTGTTACTAAACAAAACAACACCCTGTATATCGACCATAAACAGACGTTTGTACCACTAGGTAGTAGTTAATTCCCTTCCGGACCATTAGGTTGAATTCTCAAAATGTTGAATTCCTATAATGTTGAACTCTCACTTAGTTGAATCCCAGAATATTGAATTCTCATAATGTTGAATATGCAAAATGTTGAATGATAGATTCAAATTCTTATAATGTTGAATTCTCGTTATGTTGAACCTCTTTCTTTAGTGAGGTGATTAGACACTTCTATAGATACTCCCGTGTGCCATTGTGTAATGAATGTCTTCGCAATGAGACATAGTGGCCTTAAACACGCAAACACAGCCACTCAATCTACCCCCATGAGGCTAGCGGTTCGCCCTATATCTCTTCTGTCATTAACTAGTCAAGAGTCATTAACCAGTGAGTCGTTAACAGTTAACGGCGCTACAGTTAATGAGCACTCAGAGCTAAATTAAGTACATTTACGACGTTTTATAGCGTTTCCAATGAAATAGTTGACTGAGCGCCGAGGATGGAATTAAAGAGTGTCAAGTACGTCTACAATGGGTCCGGAAAGGGTCTTTATGGAAGACGCACTAAAAACTAGCTTTGTGTTCAATATCGTTTTAATCAGAACCGTTATGCCTTTGGCATCCATGGCAGATGTGTAGTACAAGGTTAAAAAAATCGATATAAAACTTAAAACAACAACCTCAGGCAAATGGTGCTGACGCTCTAAGGGTGGTAATAGTCGTCTGAGATCACCTACTTGAGATCGATCTCTAGTAGGTGAACTCAGAAAACTCAAATGCTAATATCAAACCTTTGTTAATGTCAAACTCGAGTAGCTGTCAGCAATAGACACTATCTTGATATTGACATTGACATTAGCCAAGTCTTGACATTAGCATTTGACTTTTCCGAGATTAACTACTTGAGTTAGATCTTGAGTTGACGACTATTAATGCCACCCTGATATAACGTAATGAGAAATAACGATTGCTTATTTAGCTTTCCATTAAGTTATACGCAACTGTAGTATATGCCTATCTATGTATCTGCTCACAATATCACGCGAAACAGATACAACCAAAGGTGATAAATCCCGAACCGCGAGTAAACATTGTTTCACACAATCGGTGTAACAATACTGTGTGACGCGATTGTATCGTTGCGACCCGAAAGCGACACATCATGCACCGGAAGTGAAGATCCGATAATCGGACTGAAATGAGAGAATGCTGCGGCTACATTTGCGCTGCATAAAGGCTGGTTTACATTTGCTTTAATTCCTTGCTATTTTAGCATTAAGTTTTTAGCATGCTTATCTAAAAGAGTGCTAATTAAAGACGACTATTTGCATTTGCTATGCTATTTTCATCACAGTTGTCTCAAAAAGCGACGAAAGCACTCGCATCGCACACAAAATATGGCAAATATGGAGTCTACCTTTCTAAGCTCTCTAAGTACAGTAGGAAGAGCGAATATTCTTAATTTATTTTTAGTCTCACATCCTTATACTATGTTTTTTCAATGTCCGCGTATGCATTATCGCGAAGAATTTTACTCTTGTGTGTGTTTCGCTGTAGGAATCCATATAGGCAACTATATTTTTCGTACTCTGATAATAATTGTAGCGTCAAATCCCGAGTCCACTTTATTTCCGAAATTCCGACGCCATTTTTATTAACCTTTTTTGAAAGCACAAACAGATTAAAACCAGAAAGCACGAAAGACGATAAAAAATCTGACAGTCAATAGAGTGCTAAAAAGCATAGCACATTCACATTAGCTAAATACGTGCATTTTAAGTATGCTTTGAAATAGCATGCTCAAAACGAATAAAAAAAGCAAATGTAAATCAGCCTATAAATTAGTATGTATTACAGTTTGCACGACAGAGAAAAAAATAAAAACACACTGAAAAATAACCTTCCTGATCAGAAGGTCTAAGTAGCTAAATGTCCAACAGCGCGAAACGTCTAATGAGAAGTAAGTAATTCTAATTTGCAAATCGTCCATGTAGCAAAACGTCCAACTATCAGATGGTCTGTATAGCAGAACATCCAAATAGCAAAAAGTCGTTTTTAAAATGTGTACCTATAGAAAGTAAAAGTCATTTGCAAGTAAATTATATTAATTTATTGAATTAAAAAAATCTGGGTTGAAAAGCTAATAGCATGTTAAATGTTACTACAGGGTGCACTCTAAGTCGATAGCGGAACTTTCAGTAGGCTATCTTCTGATCAATACAAACAACTTGTACTAGGTGGCGAAAAAAATAAAGTGAAAAAAATATCAGCTCTTCCATACAAAAGGTCGACTCAGTACTGCGCCAAATGTATGAAACAGCTGATATTTTTTTCGCTCCATTTTTGTCGCCACATAGTACAAGTTGTTTGTATTGATCAGTAGACAGCCTACTTAAAGTTCCGCTATCGACTTAGAGTGCACCCTGTAGTATGATTGAAAGAGATGCACTACACTCATTGCGCTGGGAGCATCTAAATAAAGTTAACCTTCCCTTATTTGTGATATTTAAATTGTACCTCTGACCATTTAGCGTACGTTCTTCTTCTTCTCTCGTGTCGAAAGCGTCACACGTCGCGCTCCCAAAAACGTGCCAACTGGATCGCGCTGGGGGTCGCCTCCAGGAGAGTACGTTTAATGTATGGGAACCCCCATATTTTATTTTTATTTTTCAATCTATTACTACCTATAACATTATGTTAGAATATAATGCCTCATATGCTCAGGTTCCCTCAAGATGTGTATTTTTTCGTAAAACAGCCTCAACCGAAACCCTGTCGCTGGCTGGCACTTTTTTTGGCAGACAGTTTCTTCTGGTTTTCTAATTTTGTTTCAGCTACCATTATATTTACCAATAAAAATTGGAGGGCAAAATTATATACTTTGTTATAAGTACAATGACTGTCTGCGGGCTGTAAAACTTTGAAATGTAATTTCATGTGTCCATCAAATCACACATGTGAAGTAATTTTATGGCCTTCATTAAAATTTAACGCCCCAAAATTCAATTTCAATTCCACACACTTTGAATTCGTCTCATCATTTTCAATCTCATTTTCAATCTGCCTAAAGACACCTGGCGAGACGTACCGATGGCAGATGGACAAAGTCCATTGCGGAGTGGCGACTCCGAAAGGGGAAGAGTGTTAGAACTGGCTGTTCTATAAAGAGGTAAACCTAATTGTTACTTAGAAGTTAGCCATGTCTAAACGCAAAATATACAATAAAATCTCTGCTGATTATCCGAATCCTTTTACTGGTCGCCCATAACCCAATAAAGAGATCGGTTGGCAGACCACCAGCCCTATGGTCTCACGACATAGCCCAAGTAGCCGGAAAACAGTGGTTGCGCCTGGCACAGGATCGTGAGAGGTGGCGTGAGCATGAAGAGGCACTCAGCAGTGGTTGTCAAAAGGCTGATGATGATGATGATGACGATGACCCAATAGATAAGTGCTCGATAATTTTGCTATAATTGGTGGATATAAAAATAATAGGTACTACCCCAACTAGCCTATACAGCCGCGGGTCGTGTTATGCGAGGTCATGACATTACAGCAAATATTACCGTTTGACGACACGTGCTTACGTCACGGATTCACAAATTAACAACTGCACCGGGGCCTGAGTCTGTAACGCAATAGTGCCAAAATGGACTCAAAGTCTATGGCTTCAATTACGATTTATTTTTAATGTGGGTCCTTCTAATGTTTTTTAGTGCAGCAAAGAATACTCTGATTCTAATTCTAGAGGGTTAGTTCGCTGGTTGTAGGAGAAAACAGAGGAAACCCCGGTTTTGTCCTTCCGCCGGATTGCCATCGACACGTCATTGCGTTACAGACTTAAGACCCTGGGCGCTATTCCATTGGCCGACACGTCCCCGGTCCGGTACCGACACTGGCGGGCAGTTGTCCATCGCACCGTCCTCGTCACGTCACCGTCAAATGAGAATGAGATTGTTGGTGGATACTTTTTCAGATAGACAGACACACAGACATACACATGTAGTGACCAAACTTATACCTAACACCCCTCTTTTTAGCTCGGGGGTTAAGAAATATTCACCTTTTTCTTAGCAAATAAGTAAACATTTGCACATTCTTCTTTCTTTCTTTCTTGCGGTCAGATACATACAGGTTGTTAAAAGATCTCCAACAAAGCGGGAAAACACGTATTGTCCTCATCATTATGAACATTTTCGCCCACGGAACTATGCCTGGGAAATCAACGGTTTCCGAGATAATGAGGTTCAAAGTTGGACTTTTAAAAACTTTTTTTTAACAAATAAATATTCAGTATCTAGTTCTTAACATATCTTCTCAAGAAGCCATATCAAAATTATGAATATTTCTTACAAAAAACGACGTTAAAATTGCAACCCGCAATCTATTCTAAACATCGGCACTTCAAGATTAAGAGTGGACGATAGCAAGGTGGCGGGAAATTCAAAATTTTCACAGATTTTTACATTTTGTAGCTAAACTGAACTATTTTTGTTCAGCGATTTTTCATTCGCGACAATAAAACCGTATTCTTTTCATTATTGTTAACAACAGAACAACAATAATTCAGCCGATTATGTGTTCTGGTCTACGAAGCAGTGGTACTGCCCAAAAAACTTGTCGTAGACCAGAACACATAATCGGCTGAATTATTGTTGTTCTGTTGTTTACAATAATGAAAAGAATACGGTTTTATTCTCGCGAACGAAAAATCGCTGAACAAAAATAGTTCAGTTTAGCTACAAAATGTAAAAGTCTGTGAAAATTTTGAATTTCCCGCCACCTTGCTATCGTCTACCCTTAAGTAACATAAACTTATACCTACGCTTGCGCAATATGACTTCTGTGCGTTACACGTCCATTGCGTAATAAAATATTTTTCAAAATTATAATCTAAAAAACCAAAATCATCGAAAAAGTTTTGTTTGTACTTTGTTTTGGTGTATAGTATGCGTGGCTTTCGCGCCTGTTGGCGGTCTTTTAACATCCTGTATAGGACTATAGGTACCTACCTAATGAACCCCTTTCAAGTCTTTATCCAAAACCAACGAAGGTTTTATGTACATAACAAACTACGCAAGAACGGTTAGCATGTAAATTAGGCTACAAGATAAAGCGCACACCGGATGGCATGTTGTTCTTAAAACCCAGCCTGCAAAGGATATCCATTGTCCTGCCACAAGTTTCGCGTTGATTAAAGTGATGTGACTTGGTAAGGTTGGATGGCGTAACTTGGATGAAGACTCATTTGGGGTCCAAGATAGAGTATCATTGCAGGGAATGAGGACACTTTTTGTGGTAAATGACTAGGAACATGGCATCACATAGGCAGAGACACTGATGGAGGATATCACAGTAGTGTTTTCTCCACCGAACTAAATCCCATAGAATCCGCATTACGTATAAAATCACAATAAAAACTTGTCCCAGAAACAAATGATATTAGCAATAGAACAATACGAAACATAATTTCGACCATACGTCTAATATTCGAATGTTAACCTTATTGCATTAGTGTACAGTTTTACTTCAATTGCATAGACTACGAGCAAATAAGCTCCCAAAGGCATTTTGGACATCTATTTTTCCAGACACATTTCAGAGTTCTATGTTGTATCTAGTTTTATCCTTGATCGAAAGTTTTCTCCATAAAACTGAGTTAAGTTCGTATGGCCCTCAACCACGACCACTAGACTTGCAGAGGCGCAGAAAATTTGCGTTAAATATCCCAAATATTCCCCCAAAATTAGGAGTGGTTGGTGAAAACGGGCGTCACTTACTCATACTGGACACCAAAACAAAGTTCTTTTCTATAAATTGTTGCTGGAAAATCATTTTGGTTTTTAGGTTATAATGTTGGAAAATATTAAGGCGCTGGGTATAATGAATTACCCCGCGCGCAAAGAAAAATGCACAAAATCGATTCCTGTATCATATACACAAAAAAAAAATTTAAAATGTTCACATATCAAACCCTAGAATTAGTTGAGACCTATCTAACACAACCATGTTGATATCCATAACAGATTGCAAGATATTTTCCTTGAAAAAAAGTGTGCCGCCTATTTTTTTTCAAGCAAAATATCTTCAAAACTTTTATGAATGTCAACAAGAAACTGGCTGTTTTAGATAGGTCTCACCTAATTATAGGGTTTGATATGTAAACATTTTCAATTTGTTTAGTGTATTTGATACAGGAATCGATTTTGTGCATTTTTCTTTGCGCGCAGGCGATTCACTATGCACGGCGCCTTAAGTAATTATCACGCAATGTACGTGTAATGCAGAGAAACCTTTACTTATTTTTTTTTTGTGTAAATCAGAGTTATCGACTGTCTCGACTGTCGCAAATTATGCAAATTTACTATCAAAAAGTGGGCTCAACCCAGGTTCCTCCTTCGGGAACTCGAGCTTGATAATGTGTTTTGTATAATTATATTAGACGAGATGTTTTGTATTTCCCGTGTAAGTCGAAAGGTCGTACAATAACCCGGAAGCTCGATTAGGTGCAGATAACGACCCCACTCAACCCTTCGAGCACAGATTGTGATGACGTAAAGTAATAAGCCTGCACCTTATCAGGGTCTGAACAAAACACTATTCATAGTAATTAAATTACATAAAATATACTCTGTACTGTGGACAAAGCTTCCATAGAGTTCCTCACATGTAACAATGTTATGTTTTAAGATAATTAATTACACATATGGTTGCAATAAAGTATTGAGTATTGAGTATAGTTATGTACATTTGTTGTAGCAATACTTCACGCAAAAAAAAAAGAAAAAACGGTAAATAAAAAAGATTGACAAAAAAAGTAGCTAGATACTTAGTAGTAATTAGATAATAATAAGCAGGTAATAGTAATTTAAGTAGACGTTTAGAGTAAATAATTTATTTAATGCATATAAACTGTTGACTTTGATTTTATTAGAGCTTAAATATGAATTACACTCAATTACTCTCTTAGTGTAATTCATATTTAAGCTATTTAAGTATTTAATAATGTAAGTATTTTCATAGTATTTTAGCCGTTGGTCTTTTCGCAGTAGCGCGATTTGATAGATCATCCCGAAAAACCCTTTTTCCAGCTAGAATCCCAAAAGGTCAGCCTCGGGGTCACCATCATCATCAGTTCCTTTCATCCCTAATCAGAGTCATAGGGCTCTCAAATCAGTTTTCTGATCCGGCCGATTCCTCCTCCATGGGTGCCTTTGAAAAATGCAATATGTAATCCTTTGGCAAGGGAACGGCGAATAAAAAACGCCAAAAGTTCAAAGTTTACAGCGCGCCTGCCTGTGAAACCCGCCCAGAGGATTCCTTCAAAGCCTTCAGTCGTGTTACAACTCTGGGCCGAGCGGGTCGCGCCGCCCGCCCTAAAACTAAACGACCCGCTTACGAAGAGAATGTAATTTGTGTCGGAATGAATATGCGAAAGAACCGTTTTCTCGAAGTTTGTAAAAAGTTTTGAGTAGTAATGTAAAGTTTTCAAGTGCTCACCGATGATTGATACGATGGACTTTTGAGGATGAGTTCAATAAAAGTGAGTCGTGGTGATTAAAAAAAAATAAGTTTGCTGCTGAGAGGTATGTTATTTGATATTTTAATATGGATTTAGGTATTGATGATTGATTATCACGCTTATTACCGTTATGAGACTAAATGTAAACATAAACAACTAATGAAAATTTTAGACCATCCAACTTTTGAAACAGATATTTTTTTTTATTTTAAATAATTTCGAGGTCAAGGGTTCAAGTTCCGTTTCGAGCAAAATGTTCAGTCCCTTGATATTATTTTTCACTGAGGGATTAAGAAAATGTTCGATTTCGGGTATCTATTTTTAATAAACTGTATTTAAAAAAAACGCTAAGTACTTAGTTAGGGTCAATGAAAGTAGCGTGTCGTAAAATGCATTTTTTTTACAGTTTTTTCAATTTTGTGGCTCAACTGAGACATTTTTAACCAATTAGTTTTTTCTAAAGCACTACGTGCTAAGGAAAGTCATACAGATTTTTGGATGGTGAAAAACTACAGTTTTTTAGCTTAATTATTGTTGTTCTGTTAAATAATGTAAAGAATACAAATTTACTGTCGTGAAAGAAAAATCTCTCAAATTAAAAAGTCAGATTAGCTAAAGAAATAAAAAAACTGTGAAAATTTTTACTTTCCTGCCTCGCTACTTTCGTTAAACCTTAACCCAATTTTTACATTAAAAAACACAATATTTTCGTCAGGAAACGTGAAAATCGGGGCCAAAGTAATAGTAATAACCATTTCCATTATAACGTGAGTAAGTAAAGTTTGTGATAAACAAGTAAGCTTGCCAGAACGATCGCTTTATGGTTCCTAGCTTCGCGGGATAAACAGCGAGATCACTTCAATAGTAGACCTGTGGATTTAAACACAAACTCACAAAAAAAAATAGTATTCAGTAAGTTCATTGAACGAGCGAGCGAAGTTCTCCGAGTCTACTGGAACAATCCGGCGTTTGTATGTATGTATGTATGTATGTTTGTATGTTTGTATGTTTGTATGTTTGTATGTTTGTATGTTTGTATGTATGAATGTTCGTTCAACGATAACTCGAGTAAATTTGATCGGATCGTTATAAAATTTGGTAGGCGGGCAAACGAAATTAAAAGAATTTTTAAATTCAAACATGAGCCAAATCGGTCGAGGGGTTGCCGAGATATAGGGTTGTATAGTTTATATGCAAATCGCGCGCGCGCCTGCGCGAATGGCGTAAGCAAAGTTACACATCTGTAACTGGGGTCACGAGTTCATAGTTCGGAGCGAACCACTAGTTATACATGGTATTAAAAGACCGCCAACAGACCCGAAAGGTACGCATACTAGACACCAAAACAAAGTACTTTTTCCATAAATGATTTTGTTTTTTTTAGGTTATTATTTTGGAAAATACTCGTACTTTATCACGTGATGGAAGTGTAACGCAAAAAAAATATGCTACTTACTTACGCTCGAGGTGCTGATGTCCAGAATTAATTGTGACTTGCAATTTTAGCTCCTATGATCGTTGGGACCGCTATGACAACAAGGGCGAAGGAAGCTGTTTGATCGCTGTGATTATCCTTATTATACACCCAAAACCCACCCACAACCACAAACACAAACATAGTTTATTATGACAATGTATTGAAGTTCTAATGAAGGCGAGACGCGTAGCAGGGTGGCTTTACGCCGTAGGAGCTCTAGCCGTAGCGATGCTACGCCGTAGAGCTCCTACAGCGTAGCATCGCTACGGCGTGGCGTACCTTTGCTACAGTGGAACACTGTGTAGCACAGCATTATTTTGCAGTTTTCTTCATCTCAAAAATGACAAAACTGTGCTCTTCATCTCAAAAAGCCTCCCAAAACTTTTCAACAGAGTAAACAGAAGATGGGTAGTGCCGTGGTGGGTAGAGCTTGATGTAAAAATAAGTTAATCCATGATAGGAGTAATATTTGTAATGATGTGTTCGTACTTTCAGCCTAACAAGGATGTATTTGACACAAAATAGGCTAGAAATCACTCATTCATGAATCATTCTTCCCTCGGCTTCGTTCCGAGATAATATTATCGACGAGGCACAAGGAGTAGAAATAATTTCTCAGAAAAATAACAGGACAACAAAGTAAAAAAAGCCAAGCCAAGTATTCCATCATTACAAAAATATGAAGTACTTTATCTTTGTTGTTAGTAAACGGGAAGCAGCTGCATTCACAAGTTAATAGTGATGCTTTAAAAAACTGGCCAAGTGTAAGTCAGACTCACGGATTGAGGTTGCGTAGAAAAGTGACAAAAACCAATTATGTAACTAGGTACTGAGGTTTCCGGATTTATTCCTTTGCTCGTGCTATTAGGACATATTTTCTTCATTCGACAACAAGAGGTACCGTATAGGTCTTGATTCCCTTGCGAGTGTAAGATAAGTTTGTTTATTGTTTGTAGCTGTCAGCATATTAATAGGTATTATCTTGAGATTGACATTGACATTAGCCAAAGCTTGAAATTAGCATTTGACTTTTCTGAGATCACCTACTTGAGTTCGATCTTGAGTCAACGACTTCTAGTGCCACCCTAAGATTAGACAGGGGGATTATGAAGTAAAGGGTTTCTGTTATTGCTTTTTAATTGCGGAACCTTAAAAGCAAAACAATAACGCAGACAATGCAAATTCCAGCTCCTTCCTTCTTCGCAAGCGAGAGAATCTCAGACCCAACAGAGTTGTCCGACAGCGTGTATTTAGAGGGTGATATTTTCATGCCAAAGCTGTGCTGGTGAAATATCGGCGATATTTCAGTCAGGGCGCGCTGGGAGGTCCATAAAAACGCTTTTAGCCGCAACTGTTACGCGCTGGCTGCGGCTCGGGATCAGACTCCGGCTTACTGTCAAGTGTAGGAAAGTTTTCGTTTTTGTGCGCCTTCTTCTTGAGCAAAACATGGTGGGGAAATCTGAACGCTCGCTTGGAGCAGAGAGAAATATTATTACAAACATTGAAATACACAAGTTTGGACAATATTTTGTTATACTTACTCACTGTTTTGCGTTAGAAACAGGCACCCCAACTGCGTCTTATGGTTATTGAGCTATTTTTTTTTTCTCTCTGTCTGGAAGAAATACAATAATCATCATCTCAATAGTTAGCCGGTCACAAAACCAATAAACATGAATTGTCGTGATAATTCCTTTTTCTTAACGATTATTATCTTACCTGCTATCTGCAGGTACCTAAACTAAGGCCTTTGCATCTACGTAATGAGATGATTTAAAGCGCCCAGTGGCACCTTCACTTACACGAGATGGATAAAGAGACCACTCGGCGCTACAGTGCCTGGGACATGTAACTGTTGTAACTAAGCGACCATTACAATCGTCAGACATAACACGGCAGCGCTAGATTTTTGACCAATCACCCATAACCTTCGACATTGTTACTTTTCCTTTCACGGACACGACCATAAAAAACCAAAATGTATTACTAAGTGCTTTATAAATCCAGACAAAGCTTTCAGTTTATTTTTGGGCTGACGAATTAATCCGCGGCGGGGCATTTACGGCAAAAACTATTAAAAACAAATTAAAACGGTATAAGCCCAAGGGCGTACTTAAAAGCAGACCGTGTGAGGGAAAAAAAGCGTGAAAAATAATCAGAACACCTAAGCGTTTGCTGCTAAGAGCGTATTCACACGATGGATCACGCGGAGCTCATATTTTGTATTTTATTGTGCAAAAAATGGACAGATATTATGTACATTGGGAAATCGGTACGATTAGAATGACCACTGGCGACTAGACAAAAATAATTATGATTGTTTAAACTTACTTTTATTTATGTCGGTGTAGCCAAATGTAAAAATAAATCAAATGTGCAGTACCTTACTTACGAAAGTTTAAGTGTAACAATGATTGTTTAAATCAGTAATAATCAACATGTGGGTCGCAAATTAAGTAATGTATTTTTTACCATTATAAGCGGGTCACGCCCCAAAAAATGTTAAAAAACATCGGAATATAAAATGGAAGAAAATATTGCAGCATCAGATATTACGGGTTAGCTTGGCAAACGTTTCTTACGAATTAACTACTTAGCGTTGCGCCTAGTCGACGACGCATCGGGAGAGCAGAGTGCTGGCGCGTACCTCGGCCAGAGGATAAGCCTGGCCATCCAAAGAGGCAAAGTAGCCAGCGTTCAGAGTAGCTTCCACGAGTGCGAAAAAGCTGTGCCGGACGACTGTCATGTATCCTAATGTAAGTCGGTAGTAAGGTTGTTTAACCAACTTATCACTTTCAGTGACAGTGACAGTAAGCACTCGCGGTAGCTGCTCTGGGCTCATTGCCGCGGGACAGCGACCTGGGGCAGGTTTGCTTGTTAATATTAAGTCTAGTTCCAGCTTAATTTCATTTTAGAGGTAGTTTTAGTTTGCATTTTTATAGTAGTAATTTAATAATTATCTAATAAATATTTTATTTTCATCATCACGTCTCCATTGCCATAAAATATGCAAAATATTAAAGTACCAATATATCGTTGCAAGACACTCGTGCCTATAATTATTTTACCTAACCAGCGAAGTCAAAATGGAGTAATCTCATTTATCATTGAATTCTTTATTTCCAATTCAATTCGGTTTTTCCATCTCATCCTGTCACGACTACTCAAAAGCGACAGACTGTGAACGGTCGTAATTTCACTCTTTTGTTAGGTAGGTAAGTTTTTAGATTATTTATTTGGTTAGTCTTATTTCTATTTAATTTAAATTGACATGTAAATCTTGTAAATATCCAAATAAATACATTATGACAGGAAAAGCGATTTTAATACTATATTTTCAACTTAAAATTTTATTATTTTACGTCTAAAGTAGTATTGTGAATGCAATAATTTATAAAAATCATATAGATGCATACATCGGTACCAAAAAAGCCTCTTGCCTGTTCAGTAGCTGAAAATCGGGAAAAAGCTACTCGTTATTCCGAACTGCGAAATTTTATTTTCTGCGAAAAAAACAACAATAGGTTCTCCTTTTATAGTTAGTTAACCGAAAATCTTTTAAAAATCCAGCTTTTAGATTCGTATGACGCTATGACTCGAACGTAGTTAATAATTTTCTTCATTTCTCTTCCGTATGCTTATAGTGACGGCTGCGATAAATAGGTACTTGCTACACCCCTTTTATACCCCTTTTATGTTTTAAGCCTACTCTATCTAAAACAATGTCCCAGGCACTGCAGCGCCGAGTGTTCTCTTCACCCATCTAGTGTGCGTGAAGGTGCCACTGGACGCTGTATAAATCATCTCATTACGTAGATGCAAAAAGGCCTTAGTTTTATGTCAATCCATCAGTCAGTCTCGGCACAACTCTACTATTGTATACAGGGTGCTGTTTTAGTAAGTGACCCCAACTGAGGCAATGCCTATAGTTGAAACTAAAAATAAGAATTTTTTTTTTTAATTAATAAAATATCTTGTTCAATTTGTTGTATAAAAGCCGCGACGTGCAGACACCCCCGGCCTTCTCAAAGCGCGCGCGCGATTTGGCGCCTGATATTGCGAGTGCGGCCGCAAGCCGCACTACCGACGACAGTACGTAATGCAGGGGAGATTTATGGGTATTTTCACTGTTTTTTTTTTTTGCTTCAGAGTCAGGTGTCACTCTACAAAACCACACCTTGTAGGTAGCAAAATGCACGAGTTACATAACTTATTCCAACCTTGTAACCTTCAAACATACCAACCGATCACGAAAACAGTAAAACAATTACATTAAGTGCCTAGAATCAAACGTTACTCACGTAAAACAATTAATGAACGCCCCAATTTCTCGTCGTTCCACAAGATACACTTCCGGTCACTCTCCCCTGCAAGAGCCATCTATCTCAAGTTATAAACGACTTAACTTCCACGTTAGATATCGTCCCCTACTTGAGGAAGTAGGATAATTAATAAGAGTGAAGAAGAGGAGTTTTAAATTAGAGAGAGAGAGACAGTGCTTGCCCAATTCGAGTCATGTCGATTGGTTTAATGCCCCGGAAGACTTCTAGGGGCAAATTCTCAGGTATGTCACATTCGAGATTCTACAAAGAAAACCTTAGTAACAAGTCACATTCGAGATTGCCGAGAATTAGCCCCCTGGGCTCATTACCACGGGACAGTGACCTGAGGCAGGTATTGTACTTGGAAATATTATGTTTAGTTCTAGCTTATTTCAATTTTTTTTTTGCTAGAATAGTTTTCTGCTTGCTAAAACTGGCGCTTTTACTTATACTAGATGAATGAAGTCACAATTTGGATGCTGCACACTGCAGTGCCTAAAACGTGTGCCTTCTTACAACAAAAAAAATATTTAATCAGAGCAAAAGAAAATTGTGTATTTTTTAAAACTCTGTGTAATTCCTACGTAAGCTTATATTATGCGCTCTATCAATATAACAGATGCTCTATAAATCGTGTATAAATAAATATAAAATAATTGCGAAATCAAGAGTCTGAAAAAAAGTATCCATAAACACTGTTCAAAGTTTCTACGCTCGTCCCATATAACACGTCATCTAGATGCTGTTTACTGTATAAATAAATCTCCAGGGGCCTTAGCCTGTAACGAAATGGCGTGTCGATGGCGTCTCAGCAGAAGGACAAAGGCGGGGTTTCCTCATTTTTCTCCTACAACTAGAGAACTAAAAATACTCTAGAATTTAGTATCAGAATATTATTTGCTGTACTATAAAAACATTAAAAAGACCGAGAGCATTAAAAAATCGTAATTGAAGCCGTCAACTGGGAGCCCATTTTGGCACCATAGCGTTACAGGCTAAGGCCCCAGTACAGGCGTGTTATTCAGGCAAGATCGTTTGCAAGCGATTACCCCTAAGAGCCCCGTATCTTTTATTATTAGTCGACGGCGAAAGATTCATAGCACCTTCACAGAAAGAGTAAAAGAAAAAGATGACACGCTCTCACAAAGGAAACTCTAAGGAAACTGGGAAGTACCCGTCATAGACAAAGAAATGTGGTAAAAGGTCTGATGATAAAAGTGTGAGAAAAGATTTCGTAGCTAAACTGAGATATATTTATTGTTCAGCAGATTTTTTTTTAACTTTATAAAAATCTTTATAAAGTTCCCTAGCACAAACATCCAAAAAGTGATAAAATATTTTCATTACTCGAAAAAACGCAATTTTGTTTTTTTGGCTCGAAAAACCAGTGGTACTGCCAAAAAAAATCACGTTTGTTGTATGGGAGCCCCCTAAATATTTATTTTATTCAGTTTTTTAGTATTTGATGTTATAGCGACAACAGAAATAGATCATCTGTGAAAATTTCAACTGTCTACGAGTAACTATAACTACGACGGACGAACGGACGGACAGCGGAGTCCAAGTAATTTGCCCTTTGGGTACGGAACCCTAAAAATACCTTTGCATTTTTTCCATTCGTTTCATCAGGAAACATTATGCTGTGTATGCGGTCTTCTCTGTGTTCTTGTTTACGTTCCCCGGGTGTTTTCCGAAGAGATTTATTACCATCGATCGATGTGCTTTGGAGGAGAGGTTTTTTTCTACGCTTTGGTCGCTGTAATATTGCGTTTAAGGAAATAAGAGCGGAAAAGCAACCTAACAGAAAGATCCGGGTACACGGAATGCATTCAAGAACTATGTTAAATACAAAATTTATGTTAGGAAATTGGATTTTTAACACGATTAGGTACTTAATTATTTTATAAGCTTCCAATAATAATATAAAATCTTGATAACTTTCACAACGAAAGTTGCAAAAAGCATATTAAAAAGGAATTGTTTCGAAGTCTGTTATGTAATTGACCTAACTTAAGGCCCAAACCTAGGCACAACTAGCGCCGCCAATGGAAAAAAAATCATGTCTTCGTTTTGCATGCGTTTTTTGCTAAAAACTCTTCATTAGGTTATCAACGCGAGGCTTAACTATTTTTAGGACCAGATTAGGATCTGGAATCTAAAACTAACATCCTAAAAATAGTTAATCCTTGCATTGATAACCTAATGAAGAGTTTTTAGCAAAAAACGCATCTGAAAAGAAGATATTACCTTTTTTCCATTGGCGCGCTAGTTGTTCCTAGGTTTTCACCTTAAACGAGACGTGCATTTTACTCTCGTATCTAGATCTGTTTTAAAGCACCCTATTTATTTGTATCTCCTTGCTAACTAAGACAATTGAACTTCCCAGTTTCTCTAAAGACTTCTCGTTCCATTTTCTTAATGCACTTGAATCCATTTTCAGCGTAAGCAACGCTGCAAGCAGACTGGAATATTATTGATGAAATCCAACTTAACATATCTCAGAGCCCTTCCTTGTATTGGTTTTTCAGATACTAGGAGTATGAAGAAGAAGATCAATACAATTTGATGTGATATCTTAAGCATAGAATAAAGCTGAGTCGAGGCTGCAATACTGGATCTACTGGAATCTTTAATTCGCAAAGCGATACATACTTACTTCACAAAATTATTTTGAACCAACATTTGCGACGCTGGCTGCGCTACTATAATTATTATGCAGTCATCTCCAACTGAGTGCAGTAATCATTAGGAGTTGTCTCATTGCTACGAGTACTTATATGTGAAGCCAAACTTTTATCAGGTTGCCAAAAGGGTTTCGTGACTTCTGGCAGGAGTATTTTCTCCAGGTTGTCTGTGAAATCTCCAGGAATATGACTTTGCAGGCAGACGCTGGACTGATATTAACATTGAGTTCATGCAAAATAAAGCATTTTCCCCTGCACTCTACCTAGCCATCCTATTTAATGAAGATGTGTCTCGCTTGCTGCCAACTAGGAGCATCTAACTAGCAACTTCAGTAGCCACCTATCTTCCTAGTTTCTTGGCTACTCTTCCTACATTGTAGAAGCGAAGTTTCCTCTAATCACCAATTAGTCCTCAGCACCGACCAATGGGGTCTAAGCGGACGTAATTGCATTCCTTAACGGGGCCTTAAGTATCCGTTTAGTAACGCTCAATTAGTACTTGCATTGTAGATAATTAATGAACGGTACTCGGGGGTGGACGTATCGGAGTTTTGGGGCCTTACTCTGGATGGCACGAGGGCTATTTTGATAGTAGGGTAGTGACCAACGTTAGGGTGGCTTAATAGTCGCCTGAAATCACCTACTTGAAGCTCGATCTCAAGTAGGTGAACTCAGAAAAGTCAAATGCTATTGTCAAGCATTGGCTTAGTCAATCTCAAGATAGTGTCTATTAATTTGCTGACGGCTACTCAATTTTGATATTACCAAGGCTTGACAATAGTATTTGACTTTTCTGAGTTCATCTACTTGAGTCCGAGCTTGAGATGACGACTATTAATGCCACCCTTAGGCCCGGTTTCTGAATTGAGAAATTTACTAAGCAAATACTTAAGTATCGTCCTGTCACGTTATTTTGTGAGAAATCCGCATAGGCTGAACGATATTTAAGTGCTTGCTTAGCGAATTTCTCAAATCAGAAACCGGCAATTAGAGCAATAGCACACTAGCGGCCAGGCCGCAGCAGCCAGGCCTCAGCGGCCAGAGAGATGAATACATTTGTATGAAGTCACATGACGATTTCATACTTATATGTGTGTATCTCTCTGGCCGCTGCGACCTGGCCGCTGTGGCCTGGCCGCTAGTGCGCTATTGGCCTAAGTGTCAGTTTGTTTGGTAGTCCAAGTTTTAAAACTCACGGACTTCTGACATGGCTTGACGACTTATTGTGAGTATTTAACAAACAAAGAAATAACCAAACAAACAGACATTCTGCAAAATTATTGCCAGCCGCTTTTAAATATTTGTAAAATCAAACAAAAACATTATTGTGTATCCTGAAAAAATACTAAAATATAACGCTGCCATTGCGCTAGAATGTAAAAAAAAAAAATGTGCTTAATATTTTATAGTCCCAAAATTGTAGTTAAATAAAATAAAAATCCAATACTATTATTTCCAGAAACATTGACAGATTACCCAGCATTTTGTTGTCAAAACTAAATGAGCAACTGTTTGACAAACGCAGTTTAACCAGGAGCTTAATTGTCTAACTTTTTAATCTATCGCGATCCCTCTCAATTTGACGTATGAATAGTGCTGACGAACTTCAAACTTCATTTATTTGACACAAACTAGCAAAATCGTTCACTCAATATCATTCAATATGTATGGCGCTTTGACTCATTCATTCTGTTAGCGATTGTGATTTCAAACTAAGACAATTCCATTCTAAAGTCGCAATCCCGATACCACCGAAAGGGACCGCGATAGATTCAAAAGTTAGACAAGTAAGCACCAGACCCTAAACGTTAAAGAGTAAGCCCCTCATTTTACCCTTTTTCCCGCTTGCAGCATCTGATACCTACTTTCTTTGTTCCTCGCTGCCCCGGATCTACGATTTTTCGAACCAGGGCAGAGACTACACAGGGTGTCCCAAAAAATAGTGTCAAGCGGAAGTCCAGAGATAGAGCACCTCTACGGGTACCCGAACCACCCGCTTGTATGTTCAGCGATTTTTTGACGTTTAGAAGTTATGAGGCTTTAAAGATTTTTTTAGGAAGAATTACTTAGCATTGGTTTTTATTGTTTGCCCCGGTTTGTCCATTATTTGTTCAATCAACCCTATCTATCACTGTTCGCTCCCGCGAAAAATTTTGGACTTTTATTTACCGAGTAAAACATACATTCAATCTCCTGAAATACGGTTTTTTAATCCAGGCACGTAATACCTGCCACCCTATACTTCCCGCAATCGATCACATACTCGTATTCCAATATGCTGGCGCGTTTACTCCCGACGAGTGAATCTTTATAGACTTAAGACGAAACGCGGGTAGCCGCTGCTCCATACAAAAAGTACAAAAAGGGAGACCTGTTTCCTCCCTGGATAATATTTTAGAAAAAATATGTTTATGCCATTCAATTTATATGTACCTCTGCCATGTCCCTATGTTTTCCTTTTTTTTATTTTAATTATTTTAGTAAAATTTATTTTGATTAATTAAAATAAGAAAAAAAGGAAAACATGGCAGAGGTACATATGAATTGAATGGCATAAACATATTTTTCTAAAATAATTATTCAGGGAGGAAACATGTCTCCCTTTTTGTATGGAGCAGCGGTTACCCGCGTTTCCTCTTAAACAGGGGTCTTAGCCTGTAACGCAATGGCGTGTTGATAACGATCCAACAGAAGGACAAAACCGCTGTTTCCTCGTTTTTCTAGTACAACCACTAACTAATCCTCTAAACTTATAATCAGAATATTATTTGCTGTAGGTACCTACTACAAAAACATTACAAGGACCGACAGAATTAATAAGTTTTAGCAACAATCATTGGCATAAAACATTTTCTTAGGTGTTCTTTTTTTGTAGAATATGTCTTGTTAACACGCTTTTATTTTATCATTGACATTCCAAACGAGGAAAGATATAAATTCATTTGGTGTGACCAAAAGAAACATTTCCCACAACACTCTCGTTGAATTCTAAACCACAAGCAATAGGGTCTACATTCGTATGTTTTGTACGAACAAGAGAAGTTTGTCAGTGTGTCGTATCTGTTTTCGAACCGGAAATTGATTCTGAGCGCCCTCTGTCGTTCTATTTCCGTTCTAAGTTTGAAATTTTGAATTGCATTGCAACTGCTATTGCATTGTTAGTGGTTGAAATTGAAAATGGGTAGTACACATGGCACGTTGACCTTTAACAGTCTATTCTGTTACGTTAAGGGCGATTTTACAACAAAAGTGTACACTCTGACGTGCTGTCGTGTGTACCTACAAGTGTATGGTGTAGCCAGTGGCCAAACCCGCGGCTAAGTTGGTTCCTCACGTATTGATATTGTCTTTCCTGCTGTGGATCAGGCCCACTACATCGTTCTACAGGGTGCACTCTAAGTCGATAGCGGAACTTTAAGTAGGCTGTCTACTGATCAATACAAACCACTTGTACTAGGTGGCGACAAAAATGGAGCGAAAAAAATATCAGATGTTTCATACATTTGGCGCAGTACTGAGTCGACCTATTGTATGGAACAGCAGATATTTTTTTCACTCCATTTTTTTTGCCACATAGTACAAGTTGTTTGTATTGATCAGTAGATAGCCCACTTACTATCGACTTAGAGTGCACCCTGTAGTGGGGACATCACCTTTCTAGTATAAATTAATTTGCCGCAGGACGCAGTATAAATCATCTCGTTATGTAAAAAAAGCCTGATGATTGCGAAAAGGTAGGTCCCTGAAAGGATAAAACTTTCTACTTTTTGTTTCTTTATTGACATCTTTAAAAATTATTGACATTATTATTAGTTATATTGTCTTGCATTATGTACTCATACTTCGTCCATCTACCATCAGTGCGTCTAGCCAGGTGTCCCGCCCACTTCCACTTCAAAGACGTTATGCGTTTTCCGACGTTTGCCACTTTTGTGCGGCTTCTTATTACGACGTTCGGTACACGGTCCAAGAGCTTAAGGCTGTAAGATAGTAGTGTGGCGAGAAATTCAAAATTTTCACAGTTTTTTTGCTATCGTCTACCCTTAAGAGGGTGCTAGAGCACCATTTTCCCATACAAAAGTAGTTCAGGTTTAATTTGTAAACTACAGGCTGGATTTTGCTGAAACTTGGTTTATATCAGTGGATGACCAATACGGAGGTTTGCAAATAGTTTTTATATGAAAAAAAAAATAGCCTGAAAGAAATTAGAGCGATGCGTTTTTCGCGCCGAAAAAGGGGTTACTTTCAGCTGTTATTTACTTACATTTTACACTGTCTGTTGGAGTCTAACTACATTGGGAACATCAATAATGTATTGTACTTGTCAGAAAAAAAAGATTTTTGAAATAGCTAATCAAATGTAGAAATGGCAGCTAAACTACGAAAAAAATTGGTAAAATAGATCTATTACATTGATTCTTTATACCGAGCATTGCTAGCTCCATGGCTCTTTGAGCAAAAATATCAATCAAACTTCTTTACTCTGTAGTTAATTTCCACCCGCCACGATGAGAATGCTATAACACCAACAGTGAAGGGGCCGTGACATCATGTGGCGGTACAAACGTGTCATTTGTCACGTCTGGAGTGTAAAGTTTGGGAAACACCGACTTCACACTTTACTCGTGTGTTAGTTTCAAAGTGATTTTCCTGTGTTTAGTGTAAGCACGCTAACTTCCTTCCCTTACACGAGCGTAATAATTCACTTTCATCACTGTTTCAATGTTGTATGTACTTTACCGATATAACTTGGCAATGTTTTTCACTAAATGGTTTTCACTTTCGAAGTTGAAAATCGCTGAATCCGCGAACAGGACTGGATGAGAAAGGCCAATTTCCTGAGAAAGGCCTCCAATTGATACTCAAGATTCGCCATTGATGATGAATCCATAACAACAAAACATTGGTCATAGCAATGGGACTGTTTCAGCATTAATTGCTGTATTTGTATTACCAACTACGGTTCTCAAACAAGTCAAGTCAAAAGGTTTTATTCAATATGCCATAAATAAATTATTTACATTGAACGTCAAAATAGGTATTATCAAAAGTAAAAAAAAGTATATAAATCAAATACTTATTACTATCTAATACTAAGTAAGTATCTAGCTACTTTTTTTTCTCCAGCTTCACTAGCTCTGATCGTTCTTGGAGAAGAAGCATGGTAAAGAAAGTCCAAGGATCTCACATTATAGGTACCTAGTGCTTAAAAAATAATACATATTTTGTAAATTTTGTAGACAAATAATATTTATACAGGGTGTTAAAAAACCGCCGACAGACCCAAAAGGTACGCATACTAGACACCAAAACAAAGTACTTTTTCGATAAATTATTGCCGGGAAATGATTTTGGTTTTTTAGGTTATAATTATGGAAAATATTTTATCACGCAATGGAAGTGTAACGCAAAGAAGTCATATTGCACAAGCGTTGACATAAAGTTGTGTTACTTACGCTCGAAGTGCCGATGTTTAGAATACATTGCGGGTTGCAATTTTAACGTCATTTTATGCAAGAAATATTCAAAATTTTGATATGGCTTCTTGAGAAGAAATGTTAAGTACTTGATACTGAGCAAATTTATGCAATAAAAAAAGTTTGAAAAGTCCGACTTTGAACCTCATTATCTCGGAAACCGTTGATTTCCCAGGCATAGTTCCTTGGGCAAAAATGTTCCTTATAATGAGGACAATACGTGGTTTCCCGCTTTGTTGGCGGTCTTTTAACACCCTGTATACTTGCAAATTCTGCGAAACAAAACTTTCTCTTGGTATTTCAAGGTTCCGTTACTCACGAAACCCATCAAAAGAACTCTATAAGATTTTCCATTTGCTTATGCTGAGTAGTAAATTATAAAAGTTCCTCTGTGTTTTCATAAAGTTACCGTGACGTACTTTCTTTTACAGGGTCAGACCCTTACTCTCGAGCCTTTTTGAGTTCTATTAATCTTAAGGGTAGACGATAGCAACGTGGCGGGAAATTCAAAATTTTCACAGATTTTTACATTTTGTAGCTAAACTGAACTATTTTTGTTCAGCGATTTTTCGTTCGCGAGAATAAAACCGTATTCTTTTCATTATTGTAAACAACAGAACAACAATAATTCAGCCGATTATGTGTTCTGGTCTACGAAGCAGTGGTATTGCCCAAAAAACTTGTCGTAGACCAGAACACATAATCGGCTGAATTATTGTTGTTCTGTTGTTTACAATAATGAAAAGAATACGGTTTTATTCTCGCGAACAAAAATCGCTGAACAAAAATAGCTCAGTTTAGCTACAAAATGTAAAAAACTGTGAAAATTTTGAATTTCCCGCCACGTTGCTATCGTCTACCCTTAAGATCCGCGCGCCCACATCTTCGACTTCTGCCGAATGGTGACAAGGAGTAAGATGCCTAGCATGGTTCGCTATTATTTCTGCAAAATTGTTGTTTTAGTTGTAGTTTCTAGCTCTTGTCTCAATGCCATTGCCCATGTGAGATAGATTTATATGCTTCAGGAAAAATATTTCAATACTTAGGTACCAAAATTAGCATGTTAATTTTATAACTCATTCAAAAATATTATATAAATGTTTTTTTATTATTACTGTCACATACTACGTTATATTCGTGGAAACATTTTATTGGTTAATAAACAACATTGTTGAAATTCTGTTTATAAGTGTAATTTACAACTGTTATGCTTCCCAATAAATAAAATTAAAAATTAAATTACCATAATAAGTAGGTACTATGTGACAATAAAAATTCTAATTGAGCAAAACAAAATTACAATAAAATATTGATGTGTTAACTAGATTTCGGTACTATTGATGATATAACGAATAACGATAGTTTAAATACATGGTAGTAGAGATCAGTCTGTATACCGACATCTTGAGTAAGCCCCCTAGTACTTTACATTACGTCCTCAAGGAAAATTAATTCATGTTATGAATTCATTTAATTTTTCTATTAAGGCAAGTTCCTATTTGATTTTTTCATTACCTATTGAAAATATGCGGATGGTTTTTGTTTGTTTTATTTTTATGCTTTAATAATTTCCATTGGGGCCAAATACGGTAAAATTCTTTATTTGCTTCGCTCGCTCGTTCAATTAAAAGTTACTAATGTATAATTCCTGTCAGCAAGTAATTTTCTGTGCTTATACTATCTATCTCTATAATTACTTTTTATATCTCTGTGTATAAGACGCATCCATAATATCTATTTCTTTTTGCAAACAGTTGGATAAACATTTGTAATTTCCGCTGTTTTTTTTTTCGGTCCAACATTTCAATATTTTGATGCCAGACCCACCAGGGCGATCAAAAAGTTTGTGTTATTTTTACGAATTGGATTGGAAAAATTGGGTAGAAAACTTCTTCGTAGAAATTACAAGGCTGAAAGATTTAATAGCTACCCATTGGTTTGAAAGGGCCAAAATTGGTAATGCTACAAGAAGTTTTAAAATTACGATAATTATTCTTGGATTTTTAAAAGTCTTTTTTAAGTTAATACACCTCACTGAGCTTTCTTAAACACAAAAGCGTTCACAGTCCAAAACTTAGTAGTTATAAATTACTAAACTAAATGAAGAGAGTTTTTTATGTTCAAATTATAAGGCTATTAATCCGAGTAGAGTGCTAGCCTGTAAAGGTCGACGTGCTGTCGTGTGTGCCTATGACCATCCATTCTAAAGTTACCTATTTGCATTCCAATACGTACCGTTATTCAAGGCGCGTCTCTATGAAGACAAATAACTGCCAATACTGTGGCCCTGTCCATGTCTGTGTTGGGATCCCAAACAGAATATTTTGTAGTGGTAACATTTGTACGTGATATCTCTCTCTCTCTCTACACCTACGATACCATAAGCCTTAGGGTATACCTTGTGCTCCACAATAAATTTATTAATATTCTACGTAAAACAAGGTGTTTTGTTACACTTTGTTGCACTTTATTGCACACAAAAATATAAATACTTAAGGCCTTGTAGGACGCACAACTAGCGCCGCCAATGTATAAAAATCATATCTTCTTTTTGGTCACTTTTGGCGAGAATCGATTACATTCTTAAGTTCTAGGATTTGGATTCCGAACCGTAAGTCCCAAATACGAGTAGTTCATTACTGCCGCGGTCTTTAATAGGTGCGTTTCTGGCGCGCTTTTGATGGCCGCGTAGCGCACCTCAAGGCCTTCACAGCGCGGTCAGCATTGCAGCCCTTGATGGACAAGAGGGCCGAGAGCGTAGCTAAGCTATGCTCGAGGCAATCATAGCGTGGCCAGCAGCGCACTCATTGCAGACCAAGGCTTGTATAGTGCTTTACTCAAACAATGCGAGGAATTTAAATATAACCAGCTTACCTTTTGTCGTAGATTACTTTCTGTAAATTTTCCATTCCGCAAACTTTTCTTAGATATACATGTATTTTTCCTTTGACTTCCGTGGCAATACCTTTTAAATATCTAATTTCACTTCCTATTTAATGTTCGGCGTTGTTAAACACATTGAATCGGAGGATTCGTCGCTTGAAGCGTTCACTTTTATTTACAAAAAAAAAACAGAACGCACAGAAAAAATCACTTCGAACAACGCGCGAAACGGCGAAAACAATGGCCGCGCTTTTTTTACTGTGCAATTTGTAAACTGCCAGCACCCAAACAGCCGAATTCTAAATAAATAATTTTTGCGTCTAATTTTTGAGTTCTATTAATTAATTAATTTATTTATTAGACAGACAACAATGGTCCAAAACAGTTAATGAAACAAAACTTGACATTAATGGATTTTCATACACTTTTTCTGGTTGCAAAACACGACATTAATGAAATTCCATACAACTTTTCTGGCGCCTAATCATAGTAGCCCGCAAGTCCGACTTTGCTCAAAGAAGGTTGTCGAATTAATGACCACATTACGAGCTATTTTGAGTAAAATATATTTAAGCCTCGCGTTGAGAAATCGCAGGAGAGATTTTAGCAAAAACGCATCCAAAAAGATGATATGTTTTTTTTTCATTGGCGGCGCTAGTTTTGCGTCCTATTGTGCCTTAAATAACATGATAGTAAGACAAGGAAAACGTGTACAAGGGCGAACTTATTTCTAAAGAAATTTCTTCCAGGCAGCCCTGTTTTCAATAAAGACGGCTGTCACTACGTCCAGAATAAGGCCAAGCATCAACTGCAACAGTCTGTAGGTATGTCCGTGTCGGTGGAGCTATGAAATCACCCGTTCCGGTGCAAAGTTCCAATGAGAGCCTCTAATTCACTTATTCCGGTCGGCGGGGCCCTTGGGCCGCTTTTACACTGAGCACAACAGTTAGTTACAAATGCCATTTTTATTATAATTTTTTAAAACGTAGTATTCCCTCCAAAAAAATATTGAAGCATACTCGTAATTTAACGCTGATGCCGCCGTGGTTATATAAAAAGACAAATTTTATACTATCTTGCTATTCGATTCAAAGAACTAAGCTCATTTTTGAGAGTTACAAACCCAAAGAAAAGATTTAAAATCGGATTAATTTTTCCAATTGAACTGTTCTAAATACCGAACTATAGAATCCGCATAACGTATAAAATCACAATAAAAACGTGTCCCCACAGAAACAAATGATATCAGCAATAGAACTATACGAAACATAATTTCGACCATACGTCTAATATTCGAATGTCAACCTTATTGCCTTAGTGTACAGTTTTACTTTAATTGCATAGACTACGAGCAAATAAGCTCCCAAAGGCAGTTTGGACATCTATTTTTCCAGACACATATTAGAGTTCTATGTTGTATCTAGTTTTATCCTTAATCGAAGGTTCTAAATAATTGGAAGAGCAAGATTAAGGATGGCATTAATATTCGTCAGCTCAAGCTCGAGCCCAAGTACGTGATCTCAGAAGTGTCAACTGTCTATCAAGCTAGTGTCTATTAATATGCTGACAGCTACTCAAGCTCGAGCTTGAGAGCGAGGCAGAACTTGTCAGGCTAGTGTCTATTAATATGCTGACAGCTACTCAAGCTCGAGCTGAGAGCGAGGCAGAGCTTGAGATGCCATTTTTAATGCCACCCTAAGATTGTTCCTAGTTTTTTTTTTGTAGCATGTATAGTGTAACCCTGCAGGTATTGATGTACGTAAAATCTTCACATTTTGAGGGAAATTTTTAAATCGAGTCCACAGAATGACAGTTGCTAGTATGCTACTGTCAGATAACCTTTGCTGTGCCTTTGTAGCAACAATAATTACGTGGACTCGATTTAAAAATTTGAGCATAGAATACAGTCACCTTTATTCATTTGTTCCGGTCGGCACACCCCTAAAAGTCCGGCGACAATCAGCGTGCCCAATTTGAATGGCAAACTTCTCAATACTTCGAAAGCAACTTTTGTGCTTTTGTGCCCAATGAAATAAATCTATGTGAGGGAATTTGTCCGTGGCAGCCAGTGGATTGCTCCGTTTAAGATTTTTTGTCGATAGGTGAGCTTTTCACAAGACCCTAATCAAATGAGGTGGATGTGCGGTGTAACGAGACTCAATAAGATACGAAACTAGGTCGTTCGAGGAAGCCTAGTAGTGCGCGACATCACCGATAAAGTACGGTCGGCCACAGTCACAGATACACCACGCGCGCGGCATAAGGGCGCCAATCGTACAAAAAGGGGTATCCTAGCGTTGGCCGACTGTACAAGAGAGAAGCTGAGATAAGAAGTTTGGTCACGAAATATATTGTTATTGTAGGCCTATTTAGTTATGTAGATGATGCCGTATATGTATAGCAATACCTCGATAAAGTAAAGTGATTTACTAACGGCGCTTTGCACACGTTGTTTATTGATGAAACCATTGATTTAGGTATTTAATGATGATTATACCTTGGCCTTTTATCAACAGTGACATTGTTTTTAACCCTCAACATAAAAAGATGGGTGTTATAAAGTTTGACAGCTACGTGTGTCTGTCTGTCTATCTGTGGCACCGTAGTTCTTCAACGGGTCAACTGATTTGTATTCGTTTTTTTATTATTTGAAAGCAGGTTTTCTAGCGAGTATTTTTAGATCATATATTTTATCATAATCGGTCCAGCCGTTTATGAGTTACCTATGCAAATTTGAAGCTAAAATATCGGACGAATTTTAACATTTTAATTTAGTAGTTATATTTATCAATCACTAATTCAAATAACTTACTCGCTTAGTTAAATCCTGTTGTCATATCTACAATCTTCTGAAATATAATATATCAGTGTGAAAAGACATGAATGAACACCACTGCATAAAACGACACTGCCTCGGTGAAAGAATGTACAAAGTTACTTAATTGCGACCACCTGCCTGTTAAATGTCTTGATTAAGATTAAGATTGCCCCCCTTTCATAAAGAAGCAGAAAGTTTATCTTGTTTAAGTTGACGCAAAACTCTCGGTGCATTTGTACGGAGAAAGTAAAGTAATGGCGTGCCGTGTTATATCGGACAAGGTTCTAACCGCATAATTCATTAGAGAAGTTATTCGACCGAAGGAAGTAGGTAAGTAAAATAAAGTTTGCAGGGACTTTTTTATTAGGTACCTTCATTCTTTGCTTTTGGGAACATTTCCATGAAAACTTTACCTATCCCGAATACTTCTGAAGTAATATTAAATTATGAATGTACACTTTGTACTTATTATGTAATGTAATGGTCGTATAATGTTAGAACCCTGCTCACTGAAGAATTGGCATCCGAAGTGGAATGGAGACCTAGAACGGGGCGTAGAAATGTGGACAGGCAGCCAACGAGATTACTGACGATTTGGTCAAAGTGGCAGGAAAAGACTGGATGTGAAAAGCCCAAGACCGAAAGGAATAGAGACACTAGCGCCCCCCTCTCCCCCAAAAGCACCTACCTACGCTCATTGGGTTCAAGCCTCCACCAAACCAAAATCCTGGATCACTGAATAGAGTGCAATGGAAGAGATCTACATTCAGCATTAGGTGGCGACAAGCTGAAGAAGAAGAATAAGAGAGAATAAGAGAGTACAGTTGGGTTAGGGTCTGAAAATAGCGTCTAAGTGGTCGCTTCTCGTAGAGATGCCACTGGAGGCTTTATGAATATACAAGCAATAACCCGCGACTTCATCCAAAAGTAAGGCTATTTGTAAACCCCCGATCCAAAAAAAGAGTTATAAGTTAGATAACTATGTGTATCTGACTGTGTGTCTGTCTGTGGCACCGGTAGCTCTTAAACGGCTGAACCTATTTGGATGCGTTTTTTTAATTATTTGAAAGCAGGTGTTGTAGCAAGTGTTTTTAAGTATGTTTTATCAAAATCGGTTCAGCCGTTTATGAGATATTCTTATTTCAAGCTAAAATGTCGAGGGTATTTTAATTTAGAATATGATATTTATATGAATGTATATTTTTGTGTGTTAGTTATCAGTCTCCTGTGATTTATCTATAATTATTGTGATAATATTTCTATTCATTGGACATTGGTGAAAAACTACCTTTACATATAATCTACAATCTTATCAAGGTCAAATACTTCAAAAACTAATGTAAATACGTCTCTAAATAATCGGAAAAGCCGAAACAAAACTAACATATAACATAATAGGAGTAATATCTCACAAGCACACAATCCATCCATCTTTACCGATCCATCAATTCCTAATAAACTTTCTTATTTACCGGGCTTGTTCGCCTTTGTCCATTCTGCATCATTGGGTAGGTAAGTATATTAGTTTTAGGGATCCGTAGGGGTAAGGACCCTTTCCCTGTTCACTGTCAATCGGTCTGTCCTAACTTAAAGCACTGTATCTTCGGAACCTTTTCTGTCTGGAGTGTCATAGTCACCGAAAATATATTTTCTATACTAAGACTCCATTAAACTTTCTTTATCGTCAATAATCAATGCTATATGATATCATGCTTTATAACTATTACTTTGTGACATTATGATAGACACGATAATGTGCTGACTTGTAATGAATATTTAAAGTGGCCACTTTTGGCGGCGGCGGGTTTTATTCGTAGGTGTTCATCGTTGGAAACTTAAGGCTGGAAGATAGCAGCGTGGCGGGAAATTACGACAAGTTTTTTGGGCAGTGCCACTGCTTTGTAGACCAAAAAACATAATCGGCTGAATAATTTTTTTGTTGTTCTGTGGTTTACAATAATGAAAAGAATACTGTTTTATTGCCGCGATCGAAAAATCGCTGAACAAAAATAGCTCAGTTTAGGTACAGAATGTAAAAAAATGAGAAATTTTTGAATTTCTCGCCACGTTGCTATCGTCCACCCTTAAGCCCTAAAAAAGTTAAGCCTAGGGATTATCATTTGATGATTCGTTTTTAGCAAAAATCGCATCCAAAAAAAATATTTTTTCCATTAGCGACGCTAAATATGCCTCGGTTATCACCTTAACGATTTTGAATTCTTGTTGGTGTTTAAAAAAACAAATCACCCTCTCAAAACAAAAATCCTAGTTCAACGATTTAACGGTAAAAACGTTAAAATTTATGATGCTCTTCTCAGAAGTTTTTCTCCAGTGTTTCACTTTCAACACCTTTGAAGGTTAAGTGAAGCAATTCACAATTTAATGTTTTCATACCATGTGACGGACTGACCTCTAACGGCTCCATTACCAAGGCAACTGCCTCAATTACGACATTGATTTACATACCCCTTAACTCCCCTTAACTCGAGGGTCTAAGGTGTGATTAACTTAGCTTTAAACACTGGCTCTGTGGCTATCTAATTTGAGATCTCGGGCCATTTCCACCTCCGCCTTTCCACACCTTTCACACGGCCTTGGTTGGGGAAAACACAAAGACGGACCAAACCACGAAACAGAGACCAACAGTGGAGATATAAATACGTACCTACAGACCTATGGGATTGGAAGAAAGGATGACAACGGTCGGAACGTAAGTGTGAAATGAAACATGTAGGAAGAGTGCGGGAGCGAAAAGAAAGAAGTGGTTTTAAAAATGAATTTTTTTTTAGCTATATTTTGAAGACTATGACATTTTCTTGATAACTCTAACTCTCTAATAAAATACACAGGAATTTTACATTCTCACATAAGGATACATATGGACTGAAGTGTATAAAACAGCTGGTTTATATTGTTGTTATCGGCCCCTATAAACTTACGCTTGGCGAGGCGAGAAGACGAAGTTCTCCGAGTCTACTGGAACAATCCGGCGCTTGTATGTATTTTTGTATTTTTGTATGTATGAATGTTTGTTCGACGATAACTTGAGTAAATTTCGTTGGATCGTCATTAAATTTGGTGATAATTACAATAATTTTTAAATTAGAACATGAGCCAAATCGGTCGAGGGGTTTCCGAAATATGGGGTTGTAAAGTTTGTTTGCATTACGCGCGCGCCTACGCGAATAGTGTTAGCAAAAAAGTTACACATCGTGACTACACAGTTCGAGGCGAACTAGTAGTCATTCACAGTCAGCAAATGTCATGCTTCTACGAATTCACAAAATGTACTGGCGGGGTAGTAGCGGTAAAGGTCTCAGACAATTTTATTCGCTTACGTTTTTTTCCTGAGTATCTGGTTGACATGTTTATTTCCGTACCACTCTAATCAGCCCCTTGTATGGTAATGCGTCCTCTTTTTCACAATATATTGTGGAAAAGGGAAGGTGGGCCTCTATGTCCGCCCAAAGCTCCAATAATAATTCAGTGGGAAGAGTACCCTTGGCGGAACAATTTTGGGACGGTGAAAAATAGCTTGGTTTTCGTATTTCTCGCTATTACTATTGATAGATGACGTAAGAATATTTTTAGTGTAAACATGGTGTAGTGAAAACTGAACATTATAGACCAACTTTTTCCAATGGACTAGTTCATCATCAGCCTGTTTTATAACACCCACTGCTGCGTAAAAGCCTCTGCATGCTCACACCATGACACCACCTCTCACGATCCTGCGCCAGACGCAATCACTGTTTTCCTGCTACTACAGGGTGTTAAAAGACCGCCAACAAAGCGGGAAATCACGTGTTGTCCTCATCATAAGGAACATTATTGCCCAAGGAACTATGTCTGGGAAATCAACGGTTTCCGAGATAATGAGGTTCAAAGTCGGACTTTTCAAAACTTTTTTTTTGCCGAAATGTATTCAGTTAGAGATTTTTAACATATCTTTTCAAGAAGCCATATCAAAATTATGAATATTTCTTACAAAAAACGACGTTAAAATTGCAACCCGCAATGTATTCTAAAAATCGGCACTTCAAGCTTAACTAACTTAAACTTATACCTACGCTTGCGCAATATGACTTCTGTGCGTTACATGTCCAATGCGTGATAAAATATTTTTCAAAATTATAACCTAAAAAACCAATATCATTTCCCAGCAATAATTTATCGAAAAAGTACTTTGTTTTGGTGTCCAGTATGTGTGGCTTTCGGGTCTGTTGGCGGTCTTTTAACACCCTGTATACGTACAGGCTATGTTGTCGGACCATCTGGCTGGTGGTCTGCCAACCGATATCTTCCCCTCTCGGGGTCGCCATTCCGCAATGGACTTTGTCCATCTGCCATCGGTACGTCTCGCCAGGGCCCTTAGCCTGTAACGCAATGGCGGGTCAATGGCATCCCGGCAGAAGGACAAAACCGGGCTCTCCTCGTTTTTCTCCTTCAACCAGAGAACTAATCCTCTAGAATTAGAATCAAAATATTCTTTGCTGTACTACAAAAACATTAAAAGAACTGACAGCGTTAGCAAATCGTAATTGAAGTCGTCACCTGACAGCCCATTTTGGCACCATTGTGTTACAGGCTAAGGGCCCAGGTGTCCTGCCCACTTCCACTTCAAAGAAGTTATGCGCTTTCCGACGACTGCCACTTTTGTGCGGCTTCTTATAGGCGAACGCTACACGTCAGTAAATATCGTGATATTTATCGACGTATCTTGGGCTGGATCACAGCACACCCTAGACAATCGATACGGATCGCGTCAGTACTGAAGCGTTCTTTGTACGAGGTAGACGTGATGGACCCTAAACAGAGAAAAATTAGTGTTTGTGTGGCAATAATTGTAGCCCTTTCTTTAAACAAACAAAAGAGTAAAAAGAAAGCGATGCATGAATAAATAAACTCCAAAAGAGAGAAGAGTAGTATTTTTTTTTTATTGGACGAAATTCAATTTTACGATGCAATTGACGTCTACAAAAAATATTTTCGGATGCCTGATGTCTATTTTGATAACCTTTTGGAATAAAATTGGTAACGCCATTTTTAGGGTTCCGTTCCTCAAAAGGAAAAAACATAATCGGTAAGTTCGTGACCCAAATACGGACATGTAACGTAAATATGTATAGTAATTTTAAATATGGGGGCCACTTCTTGGGGGTAAATTTGTAAATAAAAAAATATGTTTTGCCTAATATTCTATTGTGTGACATAACAAATGCCCCATTTTAAGCATTACTAATGTATTTTTTTTATAATTTACGGAACCCTTAGTGCGCGAGCTCGACTCGCACTTGGCCGGCTTTTATTACGTGGTAACGTCCTTTATTATTACTGCCGTCTCGCTGCTTACTGACGCGATAAATATCGACACTAAACGCAAAATAAATATCTCGATCCAGGATCTCGGATCAGATCACAAGATTTCCGGAAATCCGGCGATAAATATTGTGATCCGTCAATACACTATACTAGATGTAGATAAATATCGTACCTAATCCGCCAGTAATAAACTGACCGACCACGATAATAAAAAAAAGAAGTTAAAAACTAAAACCCGACTACTCCTCCTAAGCGGGTTTTAGTTTTTAACTTCAATTTTTTTTTTAGCTTTTTAGTAAGTTATTTTGCACAATCATCCAGAATTGAACCAAGAACAGCAAAAAAAAAACACATTTTGGTATTTTTTGTTTTATTTGTTATGTTGACGCTACATGACGTGTTATAAATTTTTGAAAAGGTCTTTTAAAGCCCTTTCATTTGATATTCATGACGATGGTATCCGATAATTTTTATTTTTAGGTCCACCACTTTAGGGCTCAGCACAGCGGCAATCGTGTTTTTTTTTAAAATTAAACTATCCTATGTTACCTGGGCTATTGAGACGAATCCAACAACACCTCATTTGTTGAAATCGTCCGAGTAGCTTAGGCTCTGCGAGGGAACAGATGAACACACAAACATACATACATACATACCCACATACATACCCACATACATACCCACATACATACACACATACATACATACATACGCTGCTAAAATCATAACCCTCCTTTTTGCTTCGCGTAGTCGGGTAATAATTATGGATCTTGCGTAGCATTCGCCTTACTGAGCGATTATGAACTGAGCTTAGAGGCCGGTATAGGCACTAGGCACATCCAAGGCTTTATAGTACTGTAATGATGTAACCTCCGTTGGACTACTGGCTGATGATAATATTTGAATTAGGTAGGCTGTTTAAAATTATATGTTGGAAGGCTGTAAATAAGATTGTCAAGTAGAGACGGAGAGAGAGACGAGATCCGCCGTTGGGTGCGGACGAAAATGTATATTTTAACTAAGAAATAAATAGGAATTAGAATAGAAGTTCGAGTTTAATTGATAGAATTATAGCTAGGGATAGCACACAAGTGCTACAATGGTGGAGGCGCCTCAGATCGCGAGTTACCCCGATAGTTTAAGATGAAACCTAAGCTCGTCGCACAACGACACGCCCCCATAAAAAGGACGAGGACCTGATATTATTATTAGAGGATGATGGTAATCACGAGCCACGCAGCCAAGCAGAGTTGCCCTTTGAGAGAGGAGGGAGAATCATAAGGTGCCAAAGAGGACGGCACACACGAATGAAGCTAAGTGGTTGATGTTTTTATAAAGAGTGAGCTAGTCGATGTTATTGGGTTTATGCATAGCAAACCATGGCATCGACCTTCGACGGGTTCTCCGCCGACATAGACGACTTCATAGATCAATTTAAAGTAGTTGCGACCGTAAATAAGTGGTCAGATGAAGAGAGAAGGATAATTTTAGCGGCTTATTTGTCAGGGCCTGCACTGATTTATTACAAAGAAGTAGTAGAGTCGACAGCGACTTTTGCTGAAGTGGAAGAGAAGTTGAGGGCTGAGTTTCCGCCAAACTTCAATTATCTGGCCTTGTTTTATGATGCAAAACAAGAAGTTGGTGAAGATGTGTTAGCATTTTTCTACCGATTAAGTGAGTTGGCCAAGAAAGCCAAGATTGATGAACCTATGTTCATAGAGCAGTTCTTGCGATCGGTGCGGTCACCGTTTAAAAATGCGATTGCTTGTAGGCTGTTTAGCAGCAAACGAGAACTTAAAGAAACGATATGCCAGCTCAGAGGTGTTTACGGAACCCTAGAAGCACTCAAAGTGGTGAATCTGCCAGTTGATCTGCAATATTGTGTAGTGAAAGACCCGTTTGTTTCGAGCGGTTATAATTATTCTGCTCGCTGTAACTATGATGACGAATTGCAGATGATAGAAGTGGAGGATCGATGGCAGCAGCCAATGCCACCTGATCTGAGTATAGAAGCTGCAGACTGCATTAATGACAACTTGATAGCTATTGAGAAGGATGTCCCAATAATGCAGCTGATGGGAGATGAAAAAGCAGTATCTGGTGGGTCTGATCCAATTATTAAGGTAGAATTGGCAGATGGGCGAGAGATTTTAGCGCTGATAGACACGGGAGCTGCGGTTTCCTGCGTGTCAACGAGTGTGGCCGCTTCCACGCATAAGAAAATAGAAGCAACAAATGATGTGGTGCTGAGAGCAGCTGGTGGTGGTTCCCTACAGGTAGCAGGAAAGCTATTGGCGAATTTAATAATAAGTGCCCGTGTATTCCCGTGTGAACTTTATGTTATTGAGGACATGCAACACGATGTGGTCCTGGGACGGGATTTTCTGCAGGAAAACGATGCAGCAATTTTAGTCGGTGACAAAATCATAATAAAAAACTGTCATGTCAGTTTTGAAGGAGGTCGACAGCTGACGAGTTGTCAGATAAAACTATCGACAACGGAAGCAGAGGTAAATGTTATCTTGCTCGAGTCAGAGGAGGTTTTGAAGAAGGTACAGTTCAGAGAGTTGACATCTAGTGTCAGTGTCAAGCTTGATGACAGTTTGAACGAAAATATTTTCATGACAACAGTTGATTTTTGTGCACTGCGGAAAAGATTTTCGGAGCGGTTTAAAGGAGGCAAGGCGCGATGGGTTAAAAAGAAGCCTAAGGTGGCAATGAAGAAGAAGAAGTCAAAGTATAAAACGCGACCGCGTTATAAATGTGAACGAGAGATCGCGGGGGAAACGATCAACGGCTATCAAAGTAGATGCTGGAAGTTCAAGGGTCCCTTAAAAATAGATAGACAGAGATCCCTGTTGGTTGGTGAAGTGATAAAGTGGAAGGAAAAGAGATCCAGTAGTTAAAAAAAAAGAAAGAAAAGAAAAGATAGTATGAAGGAGAGAAAGAGACTCTTCTATGAAAAGTTAGGTAGATTGTTGTGGCAATGATGTATAATATAGACACTAATGCTTGTAAATATTTTCATATGCGGCTTGCACGAGAATACTGCTACCTGAGGCGGCAAAGCTTGGAGCTGCAGAGTGCAGCGAGGCTGAGGATGGTTGACGTGGATCGGAGAGCTGCCGGCAGCAGCGTGTCCGATGCCTGTCGACGGATACTCCAACAGCCATACGTTACGAGGCCGACATTTATGATGATAGGAAGGGAGACAGGGGAGACACTGGCATGGGTCGGATGGACTTACCCCTCAGATAGAAGTATCACTTGATGGGGAAGTTGGTTGCTTTTGGTGGGTCTGACTGACATAATGCCGAGGTCCCAACTGTTAATAGCACAGGTTTTTTATATTTTATGTCGACGATTGGGTAGCCCAATTATGTAAGGGCGGAATAATATCGAATGAAGTCGAGTAATCTTTGGGCCTCGCTTGTAAATTATGATGGCTTGGAGTATCCAATTTTAACTCAGCCGGATTATTAACCAGCTTTGCCAGATTGTATTATACGAATTCAGGGTAGTATTCTCGCATTTTATGAGTAGGGAGGTAGGTATTTAGGGATGGTGATAGTGAAGTGACAGTGAAGTGTTGTTCTATTATTTAATTGAAATATTTAAGTTGTTTATTGATGTATAGTTAGATAGTTAAGATTCATGTCTAATTTTGATTTTAGAGATGTTCAAGACCGACCACAGTTGATTAAATTTTGACCAATATCAAAATTTAATTAACTAGAAGGGGGAAGATGTAATGATGTAACCTCCGTTGGACTACTGGCTGATGATAATATTTGAATTAGGTAGGCTGTTTAAAATTATATGTTGGAAGGCTGTAAATAAGATTGTCAAGTAGAGACGGAGAGAGAGACGAGATCCGCCGTTGGGTGCGGACGAAAATGTATATTTTAACTAAGAAATAAATAGGAATTAGAATAGAAGTTCGAGTTTAATTGATAGAATTATAGCTAGGGATAGCACACAAGTGCTACAGTACCTAAACGTACTTTGCTTAGTGAAGCCACTAGTGTCAAGTGACTAGATGAATAGACGCTGCAATAATTTACCTCAGATGTAATTTCCTAAGTTTCCAAATAGTCAAAGACAAAGGCAATATTTCACATATTTTAATAAGGTGCCTTATTCAATTGTGTAAACGTAACGTAATACAAAATTACCGAAATCAGCCATAAACCACATTGTATCGTCTCACTTTTTAATCGCTAACATTATAGAAAGGAATTTACGATAATTGAAAACCTTGTACCAAAATGGGTTATCGCACGGGAAAATTATTACAACAATTTCAGTATTAAAATATGATGACGATAAATACGGGAACTTTATTCTCATAGTGCATTTAGACCTTACGATAAAAAAAAAATGCTTTTATCGGACTAAAAACAATAAAGGTCATATTTCGCATAGCGAAAGAAAAATGCCATTACAACCGAGTTTGATACAAGAAAACTTTATGAGCGTTAGGAAAAAAAGTTGCTTTAAATGCACGAAATTAGATTGTTACCCGAGGGATTAAAACACTATTTTTAAGCCGAGAGTGTTTATTTGAATCCAAAGCGGAGCGAAGGGTTCTAGAGTAGAATCCCGAGCGTAACGAGGATTTCCAAAGTAGAATCCTGAGCGCAGCAAGGGATCCAAAGTACTCGAGCTTAAAATTGTTGCTCCCGAGGTGAACACTATACTTTTATCACTCTATGAGAAAAATAAGTGGGTGGAACTTACGAATAATTAGCGTCCGATACAATGTTCTCTGGAGTTAATTGAACGAGCGAGCGAAGCGAGAATTTTTAAGTTCGAACATGAGCCAAATCGGTCGAGGGGTTACTGTGATATGGGGTCGCGAGTTCATAGTTCGGGGCGAACCACTAGTGTAATAAAACTTTCATTCTCACTACTTGAGGATGAAACACTTTAGTTTTATGAAAGTAAGTAAAACCTGAATTTCTGTAAACGAATAAACAACTGAAGTCAGAATGTATTTCTGACATTTTTATTTTTTCACAAACTTTTTTTATTTAGCTCGCGTGCGGTTTATTGTTTTATACTGCCAGTCTTCGCCAACAAACTGTTTGTTACTACAGTTTGGCGTATTTTTTAAACAAAAAAACCTCCCATTTGTCTCTTACAGTGTAAACGCTCCTCCGATATGGTACAAAGTATACTCGTCCCTTTTTATCCCGAACACTTTGCCCTGTAATTTACGAGTCCGACGAACAGTGAGTGTTTTTTATGTTTTTAAAAAGTCTCTCTACTAGTGCTTGCTGCTTTTCTCTTTACTCTATCTTTGTCAAAGAAATGCTGTGGCAAAGTATTTTTAAACATGTCCGTCGCTTCCTTTAGTAAACGCTTCCCATTATTAAGCTTCGTTAGGAAAAAACTAAAGTACTACTTACTTAATAATTGCACATTTTCGAAGAACCCTGGCTAAATAATTCCGTATGCAGTTTGACTTTATTTATTTACTTATGTCAACATTTTATCTTTCGCTTCCTCGAGCTAAGCGGCTAATGATGGCCTTTACTTGAACTTGTGGCATAGCAAGTACTTTTCCAAAGAATCAGTCTTCGTCTTAAAACATGCATGCTAAACCCACAGCGTTTTTTGAGAGAGCGACAACACCGTAAGCGTATTTTAGGGTGGCATTAATAGGCGTCAGCCCAAGTTCGAGCTCAAGTCGGTGATCTCAGAAAACAAAATCACCGAACAAAAGCACAATGTGAAGGATGGCGCGAGTACGTGTAAAAAAAAATTACGTTGGACAGTGAACGCAAGGAGGGGTAAGAGACAAAAGACATGGGCACAATAGACGCTGGCATTTACTGCCATTTTGACACGAGATCCATAGCCAAGGGATGAACAGCGCAGGTCGAAGCCAGGTTTTAGCAGCGGACAATCAAACAAGAGAGGCGACACGCACAAACCAGCAAAGGCAAACCTTATTTGGCAGTTTTGTGAACGTGGCATTCTCACTTGCATAGGGCTTTACTGATTGCTACCTACTGAATCCGTCCGTATAGAACCCATGCCGCCAAAACAAAACGGAAGGGGGCAAATCCCTGTCAACTTTATCTGCCACTTTAACCTACCCCACCACCCACAGTGCGAGAAAAACACGATAAACACCGAAAAAAACAAACCTTTTTCCTTGCTACTTTTTTCTAAGTCATAGACCAACTAATCTAATAGACAATGCAGGGATGGGTTAAATAAATATTATTGTAAATTACAACAGAACAACAATAATTCAGCCGATTATGTGTTCTGGTCATCAACAAGTTTTTTGGGCAGTGCCACTGCTTCGTAGACCAGAACACATAATCGGCTGAATTATTGTTGTTAACAATAATGAAAAGAATACTAAGTATGTTATTGCCGCGAATGAAAAATCGCTGAACAAAAATAGCTCAGTTTAGCTACAAAATGTAAAAAACTGCGTAAATTTTGAATTTCCCGCCGCGTTGCTATCGTCCCACCTTAAGTCTGTAATGAAATGGCGTGTCGATGGCGTCCCAGTAGAAGGATAACACCGGGGTTTCCTCGTTTTTCTCCTACAACAATAGAACAGAATACTCTTTGCTGTACTACAAAAACATTAAAAGGACCGACGTCATTAATAATTCGTAATTGAAGCCGCGTTATAGACTCAGGACACAGAGCTTTAACTCTAGTATAGCTGCTATTCATTATCTGAGCAACTTTCTTTCTGTTTGAAGAGAGAGAGAAAACATCAACTTTGCTCTCTCCGCGGATTGTTCTTTTCACGTGTTCTATTTTTAAACGCTATATTGTCTGTGGGTCTCATAAAGCACATTTTCCACTTGATTTTCCTTGAACCGGCAGGCGATATCGGTGCCTTTAAATCAATTTACCTCACTTCTTTACACGCATATTCTGTTTATTATATTTATGTCGTAGGGATATTGTCAAATCAGTGATATTATAATTTCACTAGTAAAATTACAATTATTGTGATTGTGAGAAATGGAGGCGATTGACAATAATCCGGGTAATTGTAATTTCACTAGGGTAATTATAATATCACTGGTTTGACAATATCCCTGCGACATTTATACTGTAGACGTTTGCCCTTCGCTCATAGATGTGAAACACTTATGATGTTTTCAACATCTTGCATTGGCACCCCACTATAAACTAAAAGGAACTCCAGTGCCTTAGAGATGATAATTAAGGTCCAATGATAGCAGCGTGGCGGGAAATTCATTTTTTTCACAATCTTTTAAATTTTGAGAATATGCTGACCTATTTTTGCACAACGATTCTTCGTGTACCGCAATAAAATTGCTCTTCTTCGGTTTCTTCGGCCTTCATTGGTAATAAGAGAGCCGAGGTATACGAAGTCTTCAACCATTTCATACCCACCCAGCGCATCGGTTGACGGGAGGAACATGGCAGCGGTACATATAAATTGAATGGCATAAACATGTTTTTTCTAAAATAATTATCCAGGGAGGAAACAGGTCTCCCTTTTTGTATGGAGCAGCGGCTACCTGCGTTTCCTCTTAAGAGGGCTGTAACCACCGATCCAGATGAGCCTTAACCTCAAGCTTTCGATAAAGTAAAAATAATACAGTAAAACCATGGTTTTGCTGTACTAACGTGTAACTATTCTACTAACAAAATATGGATGCAAAACTGATATAAATTGAATTGAATTGAATTGAATTTTGACTCCACACTTTTGTCAGAAGCTCGGATATGCTTATGCTGAGACTATACAGGGTGTTAAAAGACCGCCAACAGACCCGAAAGCCACGCATACTAGACACCAAAACAAAGTACTTTTTCATCTCCCACGCTCGGAAAGTTTGCTGTTACTAGTAACTTACGATCGTGTAAAGGCCGGATTTAAACTATCTGCATTTTAGTGCGCTTCGAAATTTGAACGCGACGCCGGGAAAGTCTTTGCCGCGCCCTATGGTGTTGAAAAAGAAAAAAATCACTGGCCGTTTAAGTAGATGCCAGATCCCGACCGAAAAAAGATCCTCATTCATAGTTCGTTTACATGCGTATTTCAGCGAAAGTGATTGTTTGTGCCCATTCTCTATACAAAACTGTGAATGTAAATGGGGCCTATGGATCTTTTAAAAAGGTAAAGTCACGGAATAGAACATTCAGAAACGCGGTTTCTTCTTTCAGGTTTTTTCAATATTTTGTACACTTTATTTATGTTTAATACCAGTAAATAAAAAAAATGCTTCGCTTCTGTCTTATCAAATAGATAATTATGTTTTGGTTTGCTAAATACATTTTTTCAAACGATATTACTAATTTAATTTTTTATCTCCTACAAATTTTTAATTTATATGGTATAAGTTCAGAATGCACCCGGAAAAAAAAAACATTCTTTTATTTACATTATTTTTGTGTCTGGATAAATAAACTTCAGGAAATTATTAATAAAACGAATGGTTTTAATACCAACGAAGCTGAAAACTTTAGTGCGGCAGCCATAACTACAGTAAAATATGCTTTTAAAAGGAACTTATTCGACTCACCTGTTTTGTCTGTAAGTAGTTGTCTATAGAGTTTTTCCCGCTTGGCTAACAAAACCATTTCCTCGCTTCTGTGAGATGAAAAGTTTTGTGTTTCGCACGAATGCAATATTATTTGCGTTTCGTGCTTCTGAATACCTCGCTACGCTCAGGTTTCTTTTTTTGAACCACTCGCTTCGCTCGTGGCTCAATTTTAGAAACCTTCGCTAGCTCGGTATTCAATACAAGCACTCGCCGCAAACAATAATTTTGCATTCTTGCATAACAAATAACTATTTCGATAAATTACTGCTGGGAAATGATTTTGGTTTTTTAGGTTATAATTTTGAAAAATATTTTATCACGCAATTGACGTGTAACGCACAGAAGTCATATTGCGCAAGCGTAGGTATAAGTTTATGTTACTTAAGCTTGAAGTGCCGATGTTCAAAATGCATTGCGGGTTGCAGTTTTAACGTCGTTTTTTGTAGGAAATATTCATAATTTTGATATGGCTTCTTGAGAAGGCATGTTAAGAACTAGATACTGAACACATTTCTGCAAAAAAAAAGTTTTAAAATGTCCGACTTTGAACCTCATCTTGGAAACCGTTGATTTCCCAGGCATAGTTCCTGGGGCAAAAATGTTCCTTATGATGACAACAATACGTTCCCGCTCTGTTGGCGGTCTTTTAACACCCTGTAGAATGCGTTGTTTTGCAAAGTGACTATTTTTTTTTTTTTTTTTTTTTATGTGTTACAAAAGTACCTAACTCTTTTTACAGGGTAATAGCACCCTGTGATAGGGATCACAACCTAAATATTTTTTTCGCTCCATGACGTTCCGTTGATTTTTACATTAATAAAATGTGAACGCTGTGGCGGGAGAAAAGTATTTTTTTAATATTGTTTTCATTGACTTTCACAATATTTTAAAAACTCAAAGCTATGTAAATGCACCTACACACACAAATATATTTTAAAATTTTAACTAATACCAAAAACTATTTTGAGGTTATAAAATAAAAATTGTTTTTTTCAACTTTTTTTCACAGATTTGACATCCTGTTGACCACTAGGTTACACCCTGTAAAAAGAGTTAGGATGTTTTGTAACACGTTGTATAAAATGTACCGAAAACAGATATCGCAATAACGCATGCGATAAAATCCGATAAAAACGCGCCTGTATCTGTAACCTAACGAGGCTTTACTGGGATCCCTTTACCGCCTCTGGCAGGCGGGTGTGTATTCAATTTATTTCGGTCTGTCTATCAATTTAATACCTTGTTCGGATTACGGACGCCATATTGGATCAATCGCGAGTCGCATTTATAGATATTATTATGTTAGGAGCTCGCAATCTACTTAGACTTATTGTCCAATGTTGTAATGTGTTTTGTGGAACACTTGTTTTTGCACGCAGCTTTATTAAAGGGTAGTATTAATAGTCGACAGCTCAAGCTCAAGCTCAAGTAGGGTGATATCAGAAAACAAAACAATCGAGCTTGAGTACTGTCAGCATATTAATTGAGATAGCTTGAGCTTGACATTGACATTAGCCAAGGTCTCAAGTCGGCTAATGTCAATAAAAAGTGAGCTCTTACTGAGACACCCTATAGTTAACAAAATACGAAACTCGACTCTATACTTGGGATTCCTAACCTACTTAATAGCAGCACTATTTCAAGATAGAGGGAACCGTACCTACGCACCTAAATTAAGATTGTATTGGTGAAGTTAGTTGGAGAATTTGCTTCAATAACTCATCCCTTTTAAGAGGAATCTTGATAAACTTTACTGAAGGCCTTTCGATACCTACAGAGTTACTACTAGGCAGGACTTGCAGACTAATTCGATACTACAAATCAATTGAAATAGATATAATGGGGCCTTGAAGACATGTAAAGGAGGATGGGTATCTGAACCAATAATAATTCGTCCATTAACTAGACAAACCTACCCCTCTATCCTTGACGCTCTGAGGCAAGATTAATTTGATATATCCAAGTTTATTAAATACATTCTCCATGAATCCGTAAAAATCATGCTTCGATTTCACATAGGTACCTACTGTTTATTCAAATCTATATATGTATTCGTTTTTGTAAAATAAAATAAAAATCATACAATGTTTCTAAATTCCTGAAATATTTAATACTGAATCCGAATATAAAAAAAAAATAATGAAATTAAATTAAATGAATGATGATGATGAAATTTTCTCAATGATAAATTATTTAAATCGCTTTTGTGCTATATAAAATGTAAAATTTCAGAGAAATAAATTATTTTTTATTCTGCTTATTATTTAATATTGCATTTTGGTTTTCCGCCTATGGTCAAGAGTTCGATTAGTCTAAATATCCCGTTTGTCAAACTTGCCTTTGGTCACATTAATTATTAATGGTTGCAAAACTTTTCTTGCATTCTACTCTTTGCGAGGGAGGACAAATACTCACTTTGCATCCACACAATTTAATCATGCTTGTTACAGTTCTTGCCCTTAAGATTTTCACGACTGTTACGATACGCTTTGCATCTAATAAGTTAGGTACAATTAAAGTGTATGCTTATTGAAACCATTAAGGTTATTTTATTAAGGCGCCGTGCATACTGAATAGCCCAATGAAAAATATACAAAATCGATTCCTATATCAGATAAAGTAAAGACTAAACGATTCGAAAACATACTATAGAACCCTAGAATTAGGTGAGACCTATCTAACATAGCCAATTTTGTGTTGACATTCATAAATGTTTTAAAATTTTTCGCTGAAAAAAAATAGGCGTCGCGCTATTTTTCAGCGAAACTATCTTGTAAGCTGTTATGGATAGCAACATGAAAAAACTGGCCAAGTGCGAGTGGGACTCGCGCACCGAGGGTTCCGTATCTCCATTATATGCATTTATTTGAAAGAAAAATTTAAAAAAGTCGGACTCAAGCACTTTTACAAATATATTTTTTTATTTTATTTATATGAGCATTCCTTCGATTCATTTAGCGTATTGAAGAAGTTATTTTTAATTGAATATTAATAATTTATTGAACGAAAATTAAATATAAATAACTAAAATAATCGGAAATAAAAAGAAAGTGTGTGTATTTGATATAGGAATCGATTTTGTACATTTTTCTTTGCGCGCGGACTAATTTACTATCTACGGCACCTTAAGTCCCCAAGTAAATTACCTTCGAGGCGTTAATAATTTAATATCTGAGCAGAAATCGTCTGGGCTAACACAAATCGCGCATATATTTTCTAAGAGTCGATTTGCACTCGAATGATTACGGGGCGCGATCAAAAGGCTTTTATGCTGAGGCCATGAAATATATTTTTTTATGAAATTCTGTAATATATTGTAACATTGAACTGGCTGCAACAAAGACTGTTTCGTTTTGTACATTTCACATAATTTCAAATGTGAATCTAATCAAGTTTTTTTTTTTTTTGAAAGGCCGAATATGTTCCATCTTAATCATGCCAGATTACGCCAGCCAATATTTCCTAGAACATCAGATATTATCTAATACAACAAGCCAAATCAGAGCTTTAAGGTGGGACGATAGCATCGTTGCGGAAAATTTAAAATTTTCACAGTTTTTTTCATTTTATAGCTAAACTGAACTGTTTTTGTTCAGCGATTTTTCGTTTGCGGCAAAAACATAGTAATTTTTTAATTATTGTAAATAACAAAACAACAATAATTCAGCCGATTATGTGTTCTGGTTTTTGAAGCAGTGGCACTGCCCAAAAACTTGTTGATGACCAGAACACATAATCGGCAAAATTATTGTTGTTTTGTTGTTCACAATAATGAAAAGAATAATTTGTTATTGCCGCGAACGAAAAATCGATGAACAAAAATAGCTCAGTTTAGCTACAAAATGTAAAAAACTGTTACAATTTTGAATTTCCCGCCACGTTGCTATCGTCCAAACTTAATATTTTGATACTCCACGTCATCTATCTCGCTCTGAGTATGAAAAGAGTGAGGGCACTGTATATCTCCCGCTGACTTCATATGTGCAGAAAAGGCAATATAAATCGCTCCACTCATCGCTCTGTGTCCAGTCGCGCCTTTTTTGTGGCAATCGATTGTTCGGATGTCCTTTTATCCCAAACTCTTTCCCAATAAGTTCCTGCGGGTCGTATAGTATAGTCGCGCGAAACCGTTTAATTCACGAAAAAGGTTACCGACTGCCCTTTTGATATACTATAATGTACGTAATTTTGCGTACGTAATTGTTTTGATAAAACGCTCTTTTTAATTTAATGTTGACACAGTCAACATCCGTATTGTGTAAAATTAAATGCCTAATACCTACTTCTATTATTTAGGTACTTGTGTATAAGACTAATGTAGAATGAGCGTCACGCCAACAAACTGCTCTGCAGTTTGGCGAAACCTTGTAAACTCTTTGTATTATTGTAATAACATATAAATAAATTAAAAATATTTCACCAACCACCCCTAACTTTAATTATCTGCGCCTCTGCAAGTCTAGTGGTCGTGGATGAGGGACCATACGAACTCAACTCACAAGCATCCTTCGTCCGTGACCGCTAGACTTGCGGAGGTGCTTATAATTTGCGTTAAAAGGTCCCCCAAAATTTGGAGTAGTTGGTGAAAACGAGCGTCTTGCAATTCCTTACCCGCAGCAAACATAAAAAACATTTTTTTTCCCTTCAATCAGTGTGTTTAGTGATTGAAGTCAGTAGTTCTCGCTCTGTGAAACACGCTTCAAACGAGGCCCTCGTGAGTCTATTTTATTGAGCTCTCTCTTCTTTTGGTGGAATATCATTGTGTTGATTTGTTTGGAGAGCTTTTCAATCGACCATCAAATTATGTAGGACTCTTTATTTTGTGGCTTTGTCTGCACTGAGGGTTTTTTTGTTCATCTAGAATCTTTTTCAAAAATATCTACCATCACCTAGCGCCTAGGTGTTATGTTTTTTCGCCGGTTGCTGTTGAAAGATCGAATTTCTTGCCTTTGAATATTTACATGTTTGTGTTGAGTATCTTTTTTTTACATAGGGAGTTTCTAAGCTGAATGTTTAGTCTCCTCTGATCACGAAAGCACTATTATTATTTGCCGAGCGTGGTTGAAAGTTCGTTTTTATAAGCTAGAAAGAAAGAGGGCATTGGTTATAAAAATATTGAGAAGTAGTTTTGCAGTTCATTGCAGTGCATTCTTATATTTTCGCCATCTTTTTTATTTTTTTATTTTTAAGGCTCCGTACCCGAAGGGTGCCATTCTGGACCCTATAACTCTACCTCTACTCTCAATCTGGCCGTCTTTCCTACCTTTGAGGTTGGATGATAGCAACCTGGCGGGAAATTTAAAATTTTCACAGTTTTTTACATTTTGTAGCTAAACTGAGCTATTTTCGTTCAGTAATTTTTCGTTCGCGGTAATAACCTAGTATTCTTTTAATTATTCTAAACAACCGAACAACAATAATTCAGCCGATTAGTGTTCTGGTCTACGAAGCAGTGGCACTGCCCAAAAAACATTTTTGATGACCAGAACACATAATGTAAAATGTGTTCAAAATGTAAAAAACCGTGAAATATTTGAATTTCCCGTCACGTTGCTATTGTCCAACCTTAATGGGCTGTATCTTTACAAGTGATACTTAACGTCTGGTTTGAGGTAGGTCCAGAGTTAACCTCGTCTCGTGCGAACTCAAGCCATGCGCGCTAGGAACGACGCGTTGGGAATGTGTGTGTCTAAACAAAACAAACAAACTTCCACACGTAACGAGATTTACATTTTAAATTAACCTACGTCTCGAGGTGGGTTGGAACTATGTGGACTGGTAGGATTGGTCTCCTTTTAATTTTAAGACAACGGGTTAAGGCACACTAGCGCCGCCGATGAAAAAGTGTTTTTTTTTTTATTATTTTAATCCCAACTTAACTATTTAATGACGTAAGACGAGTAACAAAATGTGTTAAAATAATTTAATTAAAATATCGGACGTTTTAGGCTTCTAATAAACGGTGCATAAACGTGGTTTTTGCAGATTGAGGAGATTAGGCAATTTGATATGTCATTTTGCCCTAGTAGATTTTAATGAATGTTGGTACAAACTTGAGGACTAATAAGTTTAAATATTTTTGATGACGTACTAAGCCAAAATAAAGCCAAATTATTTACTAGACCTTTTTCAGCTCGTTAATTTCCGACAAGTTTAAACACTTCAGTAAAGTTCAATTTAGTTTTAATGCTTTCTATCGCCAAATAGACGGACAAACCTACTTTTTTATTTATTTAATACATTTTAGTTTTATTTTGTGTTTTAAAATGTTATGATGACCAAAACTATGAAAGATATTTTACTATTATTACAATTTATTGTACAAACAAACAGATTAGAGGACAATACAGTAAGAAAACATAACAAAGGCGAGCTTACGTCTGTAAGAGATTTCTTCCCGCAAACCTATGGGGATCGAAACTGTTGCAAAAAGCGGGCTTGCATAATGTGCACTGATATACTTCTTAAATAATAAAAATAAAACAAGTACCTACTCATAATCTACCTACTCATTCATTCACGGAATACCTCCGGTAATAAAGTTCAGTCTACGTTTTATGAAGTACTAGTTGTGCCCGCGACTTCGTATACGTTTTTACACATTTGACATTTAATTTAAATTCGACTGTGGAGGAAAACTCAAACGGAAAGTTTTTTTTAACCCCCGACCAAAAAAAAGGGGTGTCATAAGTTTGATTTGTGTGTGTTTATGTGTTTATGAGGGTGTGCCTTTCTGTGTGTCTGTCTGTGTGTGCCCTAATCTAAACAATACATTTATAATAAAATATGTTTTCATCTCCCACGCTCGGAAAGTTTGCTGTTACTAGTAACTTACGATCGTGTAAAGGCCGGATTTAAACTATCTGCATTTTAGTGCGCTTCGAAATTTGAACGCGACGCCGGGAAAGTCTTTCCCGCGCCCTATGGTGTTGAAAAAGAAAAAAACACAGGCCGTTTAAGTAGATGCCAGGTCCCGACTGAAAAAAGATCCTCATTCATAGTTCGTCTACACGCGTATTTCAGCGAAAGTGATTGTTCGTGCCCATTCTCTATACAAAACTGTGAATGTAAATGGGGCATAAGCATCTTTTAAAAAGTTAAAGTCACGGAATAGAACATTCAGAAACGCGGTTTCTTCTTTTAGGTTTTTTCAATATTTTGTACACTATATTTATTTTTTGTACCAGTAAATAAAAAAAAGCTTCGCTTCTGTTTTATCAAATAGATAATTATGTTTTGGTTTCTTAAATACATTTTTTCAAACGATATTACTAATTTCAATTTTTATCTCCTAGAATTTTTTTATTTATATGGTAAAAGTTCAGAATGCAGCCGGAAAAAAAAATATTTACATTATTTTTGTGTCTGGATAAATAAACTTCAGGAAATTATTAGAATTTGCGTTTCGTGCTTCTGAATACCTCGCTACGCTCAGGTTTCTTTCTTTGAACGACTCGCTACGCTCATGGCCCAATTTTAGAAACCTTCGCTAGCTCGGTATTCAAGCACTCGCTGCAAACAATAATTATGCATTCTTGCATAACAAATAAGTATTGTTTAGATTAGGTATCGCCCGTGTAAGATACCAGGAAGCTTAGCATAAGAATTGCCTGGGAAGTAAAGGGGTTTATATGTATCTCCCTCGACGTAGAGTGGGATAGATAAAGTTATAAGCCCATAGATAACGTCTTATCCATTCTCATGCTTAGCCAGCAAGCAAAGCATAAGGTTGGGTTAGAGCGTATCTAGGGCAAATAACTCTGTCTATCCCGTTCTACTGCAACAAAATATTTTATTTTATATCAAGTTGGGCTCAGTAGAGTAAATATTTAAAAAAAGGCCCAAAAAAATTTTTCAACCTCGCGTGGGTTCAAACCTAGAACTTTCGACCGCGAGGCAACAGTACTACATTTCTAACATCGATAAACTTTGTCCGACCTCCACCAAAAACCACTCAAACTTCCCTCCAGCAAGCATCATAAGGCTGGGTTAGAGCGTATCTGTGGCTCTGTCCATCCCGCTCTACGTAAAACAAAAGAGTGAGATACCTATTGTTTTAAACCCATAGATACTCTCTAACCCGGCCTTATTCTATGCTTGTAGAACTAACATTTTCCGCCAAAATAAAATAAAAACAAATGCCGACTTTTCATTTACAATATGGCGCCCCAAATGCCAAAAGTCGTAGCGTGCTATTATACAGAGTGTTAAAAGACCACAAAGCGGGAGACCATGTATAGTCCTCATCATACGAACATTTTTGCCCAAGAACTATGCCTGGGAAATCAACGGTTTCCGAGATTATTATCTCTATTAAGTCGGACTTTTTTTTTTTTTAGAAGTGTCTTCAGTATCACCTTCTTAACATACCTTCTCAAGAAGCGATATCAAAATTATGGCTATTTCTTACAAAAAATCAAGTTAAAATTGCAACCCGCAATGTAGGTTTCCGAGAAAATGTGGTACAAAGTCGGACTTAATTTTTTTTTTTTGCAGAAATATGTTCAGTATCACGTTTTTAACATACCTTCTCAAGAAGCCATATCCAAATAATGAATATTTCTTCCAAAAAACGAAGTTAAAATTGCAACCCGCAATGTATTCTAAACATCGGATAGCCTAAGTTATGCCCAGAAACGGGAGTTACGACCATGTTAAGTTTGGTTGAAAACTATTCAGCGGTGTTCGCGTTTATCGTGTTCATACAGACAGACAGACAGACAGACATAAACCGTTTTTTTTGCATTTTTGGATTCAGTATAGTTTACTTAGTAACCCCTGCTAGTTTTTTTCTAAAAATATTCAATGTACAGAATTGACTTCGCTAGAGTTTTATTATAAGTGTAGATTTTAAACTTTTTCAATTATGGTTAACTCACAATTTAAGTTTTATGGTATTATTTTTCAGACTTTTTCATGTGAGTTTGTTTTATTTTAATTTATATATTTTACACATATTAAGCAAAATTTTTCCAGACACCCGATACTAAATATATTGTGACATCATAAGGGTTTCGTACCCAAAGAGTGCCAAAGGGGACCGTATTCTCTGCCAACGCTATCCGTTAAGGCCCAGTAGTAAACACAACTAGAGCCGCCAATGAAAAAAAAACAATTAGTATCTTCTTTTTGGATGCGTTTTTGCAAAAAAATCTCCTGCAAAATCTCAACGCCAACTATTGTTATGACCTAAGGTTTGGATTCCAGATCCTAGAACCTACGAATGCAATCATTTATCGCCAAAAGTGGCCGACGCAATGACGTTTTTATCGGATGGTGCAATTTATAAGAGGCCTAGAATCTCTACGGTATGGCAGCACTACGGCGTAGCATCTCTACGGCGTAGCCTCTCTACGGCGTAGCATTGGTTCTTTGACACTCGACGGCATTTCTTATCGGAGCATTATTTTGTCGTCGCTAAAACTGTAATATTTTAAGGGTTCCGTACCCAAAGGGTGCGTGGGGCCAAACAGTACCCTATTACTCAGCCTCCATTGTCTGCCCGTCTGCCGGCCTGTCCGACCTCTTTGGAACCGTAATCAGTTTAAAATAGGACTTATTCTATGGTGTGATAACAAATAATATGAAACGGTCAAGTATGAGACAGAGTCACGCTCTTGGAGTCCAAAAATACGTTTTTTTTTTTAAGATTACTTATTTTTTTAAGATATCTCTTCCCAAAACAAGTAACTGTCTGTCTAAGTAAAGGTGCTAGTTTTGTTCAGACAATGCCTATTTTGGGACTAAACTTAGGACCTTCCAAACTTAGTGTGGGGGCGGAGATAATTTTAAGTAACTCAGCCTAAATGATTAATATGCTAATCTCGGAATAAGGCACAACATCGAACAGAAGCCTAAGAAATATAAGAAACCGGCCAAGTCCTTAATATTTTGAAAGTCATAATTTGTATAATTATTACAAACGGTTTCATTTACTTAATATCAATGTCGGCTTATCAGACTAGTTTTGGTTCCCATTCAGAGACCTTAATTATGGAGTAGAGAAGGCAATGCCGAAGCGGAATGTGCAATGCTTCCGAAAGTTCAATTTAAAAAAGTTATCTCTCTTTCTTAGGGTTGTTGAATTTAAAATAAACTCAATTCGGAAGGCAAAGATTTTTGTTCGAAAGACCGTTATTGGCTTAATCTTATCTTTAGACAATATTGAGAAACTAATTTAAATATTTTTTATTTTAGTCCAGTAGTTTTGTTTTTTGTGCTAAAATGTTTTGTTCCTATGACCGCCAACAGAATGCAGACCGTCGCGTGACGTCATAAAACCGTATCTTTGAAACGTTGTAAAATCCAAACTACTGAACCAAAATAAAAAATATTGAAATTGGTTTCTCAATATTGTCTAAAGATAAGATTAAGCCAATAACGGACTTTCGAACAAAAAACTTTGCCTTCCGAATTCAGAAACGCTGTGCCGGCGCTGCAATTTCCATATCGGTACTTATTATGGAAACCCTAAGATCTTGACCTTAAAATCCGGTCCTTTTGGGTGTTCTCATATAGTCTGTAAGAAGTCGTCGGATCCCGAAGCTACAGTATTTATCCGTTAAATTCGCTCGCGTTAATTACTTGCCAAGCTGTCAAGTCAAAAAGGCCCGTAGTGAGCTGAGAGATAGATGAAAAAGGCGCGCATAAATAAATAATAACTTATTGTTAAAACATGTCCCAATTTTTCCGGTTAGAAGGACCATCCCTTTATTCTCTAAAATACCCACCGAAAAAAAACCCGTTTTTAAATGTCAAAAAAAAGATTGTTAATTTCAATAAGGGCTATTTTCGAGTGTTTACACGCTCAAAAGTTAAGTGCCATTCTTAGAAAATCAGGTTCGAAAGACCATTTTGTGAGGTCAGATTTTCTCTCAGAGGAAGAGAGATTGGATTTGCGATTAGGCCTCAGACGCTAAGGTTTCTTCACGCCAATCAAAATTAGATGAAACATTCACAGGTGAGAATCAGAATCAGAATCAATTTTTTTTTTAATATGCCTTAAATCAATTATTTAAATTGAACGTCAAAACATTTAAGTAAAAAAAAGTATATCAGATACTTATTACTATCTAATACTAATTAAAGTATCTAGCTATTTTTTTTTTCTTCAGCTTCACTAGCTCTGATCGTGAAGTAACCGTAGATCAAACAACTTTAGGCCAATCGTCCATTAGGCCAATTGATCAAATGAACTTTAAGCCAAACGTCCATAATTAACTTATACCAAACAACATTATGCCTTATGATATGTAACACATAAGTTTTTATTTTATAAACGGTTACATTAACAGCTTTTATTGATGTTGGGGTAGCCGAATAGATATAATGCGGGCGGGATTAGAATGGGATGCGGCCTTTTGGAACTGAGACGCTCGCGCTAAGCATACTCGCGTCGATGCAACCTTGTCAAAGTAAAATGAAGTATGTTTTCGATTGACTTTGACAAGGTTCCATCCCATTCTCATCGCGCGCGGATTATACAAGATGTGCCAGTGCTTACAAAAGTTCCCCCACTGGGGCGAACTAGGGTAATTAAAATTCCCACGGTAAAAAGACCGTTAATTTGACGCCATTAAAATTAACAAAACCCTAATACGGACCAGGGGAATAACATGACCCCCCGAAAAAAAACCCTTATACGGACGAAGTATAAAAATGACCCCCCCGACAAAAAACCTCCATACGGACCTGGACATTAAAGTATCCTTAACGGATAATGTCCAGTAATATATTTGTCTCTTTTATACCCATAGAACTACTGCCTGACTATTTGTTTCTATCTCTTCCTTGTTAAATTGACCTTGAGTCGTTCATACAACCGTTCGTTCTATCTCCTACAGAATTCAAACGTCAGTCACTTGAAAATGGTACTTGAGGTAGGGGGTGTCAGTGTCGTGATTTTGGTGTTGTGTTTTGGATTGTTTTGGATATGCAACTGGATGAAATAAACTGTGAGTATATCAGAAATATATTCCCAATTAAAAAAAGCATAAAACATCTATAGGTTATCGATCTTGATTTCGAAATAATGGCAATATTCTGTAACAAGAGCTTTGTTGACATTAACTTTGTTTTCATAGCGATTAAAAACAAAACCATAACACTTAAAACTTGTCACAGCATACAATTACAATCTTGTTTATGTTACTAACGAGTTCTCTAAACACTTCAAAGCTAAACAACCATTATTTATGGGTCTAAATAGCCTCTGAAGTGGCAACCACTCGACGCGGGTGGTCCACTTCAAAACGCGTTCGCTTGAGGGTCTTTTGAAATTTTGACACGTTCAATTGACAGGTCTGTGAATTTTAATGGCGTTCGGTTGAGTGGTTTTTTTGAGTGGGTTTTTTTATTTCCCTAGTACGCTTGAGCATTTAGTGAAAAAAAAAGTGGTACGCTGGAGTGGTTAGAGCTGTTAAAAAAAAAATTACGAAATCAAAAGATACGGCCGACACTAGCAATAGAATCAAAACCTACCGTGGACATAGAATCATGAAATTTTGCAAGAAGCAACGTCAATAATTTAACTAATTATAAACGATAATAAAGGAATAAATCCGAACTTTGTAATTGTTAAGGTAATTACATCCCAAAAAATAGGGCACATAAAACGGGCGTCCAAATTCTTCATAATAATTATCATGATCATATCATTCGTATGAAACTACTTTATTAGCACAAGCTAAAACTGATTTAAAATCATCTTTGGGATGTGTAGTTTTCGCGTAAAAAACATAAAATTTTTCACCCTTACACGCTTACCGACTCGCACTTGTATTTATATTGGTGTACAATAAAGAATATTTTATCTTATCTTTATCACTTGGCTGGTTTTTTTTACAGCACAAAATTGTTTAGTTCCGTCATATTAGACCCTCTGGATTGAGTATAACCTCTGGAGTAGTTGTTTTTAAGGCGCTAAAATAAAAACTGAAAGCTTTTGAAAAAATACTTTGGCGTAAATCGAACATCAAGCAAATGATGGATGGGATCAGCCGATTTGGCTCCAATGACTGAGTATGACAAATTGCTGATGTCAACGCCTCGGGAGATGATTCGCGAACGATCGACAACTGACGTTAATACAGGGTGTTAAAAGACCGCTAACAAAGCGAGAAACCACGTATTGTCCTTATCGTAACGATCATTTTTGAAAGTCCACTAAGACTTCCAGTAAGAGTTAAGACTTCTATTGTAGTTTAGTTATTAAATTGGATCCATTTTGTAGATATTTTCTGTCCCACATTGACAATTAGCACTTGCGACATCACATTATGTAGATTGAATGCGTTTTGTGTGAGTAAGTTTGATAAAGAATGTCAAAAAAGTAAAGGAACGATTAGATTTAACTAATTTCGTAAACAGTTAAAAATATAAAAGCTTAATTAATTCAATATAATTTAATAATTCATGATGTATTTTTAAATGAAGTTTCTTTTTGTTAAAGCTACAAATCAGTGTGTATTAACTATATAATATTATACTATAAGCAATTAATTAATTAATTAATAGAGTGCGATTGATTCGCCAACAAACTGCTAAGCAGTTTGGCGAATATTTTTTATTAATAAACTCTGCGATACTACTAGGTAAATAAATGTAAAAATGAGTTTCTAAAGAAACGTTTTGAGACTAAACTCCCACCTGATAATTTTGACCACATTTTTTACTATCGACACTTTTGACTACTGACAGCAGGTAAACGGTCGATTATTAGCCCGTTATTGTACACACGACAGCACATCGACTCTACTCTGTTACGTTACGGGCGACTTTACAACAAAAATGTACACTGTGACGTGCTGTTGTGTGTAAGATAAATCAGGGATGCTCTACGGTGCTCTTACAAAGTGTGAAGTAAAACTAAAGCCATTAACAATCAGAAGCCATTAATAAATCAATGAACTACCAGCAGGTCCTTGCCTCGTGCCAGCGGAGTAGGAAGAGGTCCTGCACAAGTTTAATTAAAACAATCCGTTTCCGGACCGATTCAATGCTATCATGATGGGTTGGTTTGGGGAAAATACGTACTAACTTTAGTAGACTGTAGACTTAGATTTTTGGTTTGGTTGGGGAAAAAAGTTCTGCCAGGTGATATTATAGGACCATCCAATCTTGGTTTTATTTAGTGACAAAGCTCTGCCAGGTGATAAATTAGGTTATTATAGCTAATGCATGTAGGTGTATATATGTATGTACATACGACAGCACGTCGACCTTTACACGCTAGCACTCTACTCGGTTGCATTACGGGCGACTTTGCAACAAAAATGTACACTCTGACGTGCTGTCGTGTTACGTGGGATGGGATAACGCATAAAATGCATTGATCAAAACATAAATGTGTTCAAATGTAGCCGCCGTGAAGCAATATAAGCTTTTTTACCTCTAAGCTTTTTTTACCTCCACTTTTTTCATCGAAACTCAGTTCAACGTAGATTTATTAACCAAATTATGATCCTTCGTGCAATATTTCCTCTTGCGTGCTAATCTCGATTCGTACCTCACCTTAACGACCCTTTAAAGTTTATAGTAACACCCTGTACTGTGATCGGGTGCAAACCCCCGAAAACGTTTCAATTAAAAGTTGCCGCGAAAGTAGGCTACGAATGGTGGAAATTTCAGGCAATTAATTCAGAAATCGGCTTAAATTGTACACACGCTGCGGAAACTTGGGCATTTATTGCACGATTTATTCACCTCACACGCCTTTGTAGACAATCGTTGCGGCTTTTTGGAATCGACTTTACAATAAATAAGGTTGTTTTTTTTATGTTATGCTTTTTTGGGTTTCGTAACCGAAGAGTGCCAAACGGGACCATGTTACTCTACCTGTAACCTGGTGTAACAATAACGGTTGGTCCATAAAAAAAAACTAAATAAAACTGGTTTAAAAAAAAATACTGATAGTGGAGCCTATTCCTCGAAACGGTTTTTGAATCAGCAATATTGTCAGAAAAAAGATAGCAAATTGAGTACACGGTTAGTGTTTGGTCATACAAATTGTGGTGTTCTAATAAACGTTTGGAAAGGTGTACAATGGGTAATAAACGATGACGCACAGACGCGTCGAAAGGCACCTAGTTTATATAGGGTCTATTTACAATACAATACTCGGTGAATGTCTTGATGACGCATAAACTCGTCAAAGGCAGTGAATGTGTATAATTTTATTCAGGGCACAATGAAGTCGTATGTCAAAAAATTAGGGCTGCTATAAAATTCTAACATCGCGAAACTTTAGGGCCCAGCATTGTTCTATTACTTTTTAATTATACCCTGTGTAACGTTTTGCGTAAAATACCCGTTATGGAATTAATGAGAATATCATACCTAGAGTTTCCGATCTGAGCTAAAAAAATGCGTGAGGCATATTTTAAATTACGCCACTCGGTTAGTATACGTTTCCACTCAACTCAGAAACCGGGCCTTAATCTTGTACTCTGTGAGTGTCCCTCCACTCAACTACTACCGGTATAAAAACTCTCTAAACTCTAATTTTTAATTCGAGTCCACGGAATGACAGTTGTTAGTATGCTACTGTCAGTAAAGCCTTTGTAGCAACTGTCATTCCGTGGACTCGATTTAAAAATTTGAGTTTAGGTAAAGATTTTTTAGAAGGTGAAAAATATTTCTTTCGGCAGCCAAACAGACGGCCAGTGATTGTTATTATATTATTATGTAGCGAGGGTCCGGTGATCAGATCACAGAACCGTTTAAAGTTAAATCGGTTCTATCATTCTGTTTTACAATAACGCATTTTGGTAGGCTGCTGTTGGCTTAGTAAATTTTAAACCTGTAGGACCTATTTATTGTACCCACTGCTAGCAATAATTATACAGGGTGTCCCGTAATTCAACGTCAAGCTGGTGAAAAGGCAGGTCATAACGGTACTGAAAACAATATTAAAAAAATCCCGGTTTCTTCGTTCAGAAATTACAGGCTTTTTTTGAAATTTTTAAAAATGGTCACTCTAGACCACATTTTGAGGTACTGGGGTCGCATATTTTCTAGTTTTGCCGTGATATTTTTTTCACATTATCCTTAATAATCATGCTATCAAATCGCATTGACCAATCAAACAGTTAACCTCTATAGTTGACAAAAAAAACTAAAACCCGACTACTAAAAGGCTCAAAACAAGACCTGTTCATCCTTAAAATAGACTCATACATAATTAATCGTAGTCGGAGGCCATGGGTTTATCAAATGCGAATGTGGTGTCCTCCGACTACGATTAATTATCTATGAGTCTATTTTAAGGATGAACAGGTCTTGTTTTGAGCCTTTTAGTAGTCGGGTTTTAGTTTTTAACTTCTATTTTTTTTTCGAGCTTTTTAGTAAGTCATTTTGGACGATCACCCAGAATAGAACCAAGAAGGGCAAAAAAAAAAACACATTTTGAAATTTTTTGTTCTATTTGTTATGTTGACGCTACATGTGTTATACATTTTTGAAAAGGTCTTTTAAAGCCCTTTCATTTGATACCCATGACGATGGTATCCGATAATTTATATTTTTAGGTCCACCACTTTAGGGCGCAGCACAGCCACCATCTTGGTTTTTTTCAAAATTAAACTATCCTATGTTACCTGGGTGATTAAGACGAATCCAACGACACCTCATTTGTTGAAATCGGCCGAGTAGATAAGGCTCTGCGAGGGAACAGATGAACACACAAACATACATACATACATACATACATACATACATACATACATACATACATACATACATACATACATATATACATACATACATACATACGCTGCTAAAATCATAACCCTCCTTTTTGCTTCGCGTAGTCGGGTAAAAAAATAAAGTTTGATGGAGTCTTAGTTTGAAGAAATATTTTCGCTAACTTTGACACGCCAACGTTTAAAAAAATATATCACATTACCCTTGGCAAGTTATTTGAAAAATTTCCATAACTTTTTGCGATATTATGAACTGCATTCACTGTTTTAAAAAAATACGGTCATCGAAAAAAATGTGTGATCGATTCTCTTTCATGTAGGGATCAAAAGACTCTAAGAAGCCAACTGCTTACTCACTAAATTGATTTGTCACCAGCTCTCCAGCTATAACACATAACTTGGCTTGAAACCTGCAATTTTTCCATGGCTATCATTTTCCCGTCATCCTACCGTGGCGCGACGGAACAATCAGTGCAAACCTGATTTCGCTACGAAACAGGGGCCTGAGTCTGTAACGCAATGGCGCCTAAATGGGCTCCCAGGTGACGACTTCAATTACGATTTATTAATGCTGTCGGTCTTTTTAATTACTTCGTAGTACATCAAATAATATTCTAATTCCAGAGGATTAGTGCGCTGGTTGTAGGAGAAAAACGAGAAAACCCTGCTTTTGTCCTTCTACTGTGACGCTATCAACACACCATTGCGTTACAGACTTAAGCCACTGGCCTCTTCAGCCGCTCCACCCGTTTTGTGCCGCTTTAAATTACTTTTTAACTGCCTTCCGCTAATCTGGGGCACAAAGGATGAGATAAGAAAAACAACTAAAGGCCACTTTAGTTGTTTACACTTCAATAAGTACAGTAGCGAGTTAACTTGCCACTATGGCGAGTTAACGCAAGTTATTATTGCGTTTGAACGCCATCGCCACAAGCGAGTTAAGTAATACGATGACTAAATTGATGTTCGATAGATGGCGATCCTATTTTTTGGCGAGTCAAGAGCAAAGTCCCTTCCTGCGCGTCCGCCGCCGTCCTACATATCTCGAGGAGACTAGGTACTTAAAACGTAACTACTAGAATGAAATTTTTAATTAAATTAAATTTATTCATTTGTTTAAAAAGACAAGATACATTTTATTAACTAGCAACTATAAAAAAACTTAACCCACTGCTGTACTTATTGAAGTGTAAATCGGCCTCAAGGGACGAGTGAGGCAGGCGCGGCTGTAGGGCAAACTCTGGGCCGGTTTAAAATATTTCAGTCCAGCATCTCATAGCATTTAGATCTGTAGCGAGTTAGCGACCCTTTTTAACCCCCGATCCAAAATTATGGGCGTTATAACTTTGGCTTTTTATGAATGTGTCTGTCTGTATGTTTGTCTGTCGGTCGTGGCCCCGCAGCTCATAAAAGGGTGAACCGATTTGAATGAAGTTTTTTAGTTTGAAAGCAGGTTTTTAGCTGGTGTTTGTAGATATATTTTATCAAAATTGTTTAGCCGTTTATGAGATATGCAAACAAGCTAAAATGTCGGGGGTATTAATATTTTTTTTTAAATTAGAAGTTATCTGATTCTGCTCAGAAATTTCAGGCTTACTAGGTAACAAACACATTTACTAACTCACAAACTTTTGCATTTAAATAATATTAGGGGATAGTGGGATGGTGAGATATTATAATGTCGCAAAAAGCAATATCATACTTTTGTGTGCTTCCGTGCATTCGAAGGATCCGATTGTTGTTGATTAATAACAAACGTTAAACTGACAAGAGACCCTATAAGTGGCCTAAAAACTCTGAAGCAAGGGGGTGGCCAGTGGCCACTATCTCTAGTTACACCCCTGGAAAGAAAAGGGTGGCGGAGGCCCCCATTCACTGCACCGGCCCCAACCTGGTCAGATTGTAATGAGCCGTTTTCAACTGACAGTAAAAGCCTTTGATCAAGGATAAAACTAGATACAACATAGAACTCTGAAATGTGTCTGGAAAAATAGATGCCCAAATTGCCTTTGGGAGCTTATTTGCTCGTAGTCCATGCAATTAAAGTAAAACTGTACACTAATGCAATAAGGTTGACATTCGAATATAAGACGTATGGTCGAAATGATGTTTCGTATTGTTCTATGGCTGATATCCTTTGTTTCTGTGGAGACAAGTTTTTATTGTGATTTTAAACGTAATGCGGATTCTATGGGATTTAGTTCGGTGGTAAAAACTGATTTTAAAATGTTTTTTTTTTTTTTAATTTTCCCCACATCAGAGATTAGAAAGTACTAGTACTAAAATTACACAAATACCACAGATAAGAATCAGGCTTGCCATGTTCAATCGGTAAAATTGCCGTGTCATATATTTTCAATTTTCATTGTAGAAAGCAAAAACAAATGGTTTTGGATAAATATAGAATAGTAGGTAGGATGCCGACAACAACTACGTGATAAGATAACATTTGCAAGCAATGAATTGTGTTTCTGGTTATGATTATTTATTACAGAATACGGCAATTTGTCGTACCGTTGGCAACACTGATTGAAATTTCAAATGACTGTCGTAATATGAGCGCCATCAATGGACAAAGAAAAAACTACGTTTTTTTCTGAAAACGGGCCATTAATTTTATTTCTGGCCATAAAGTCGCCCCACTGCCAAATACCAAGTGCCCGGAACCCTCGTGCTATGACTTAAATTATGATGATTGTAGAAGAGAAACAGATTAATTTTGTATTCACTTTTCTCTTCACAAAGCATTCTTTTCATTTAATTGAACGAGCGAGCGAAGCGAGAGTAGTTCTCCAAGTCTACTGGAACAACTGGAGAACTGGGCGTTTGTATGTAAGAGACCGCGTTTTCTTAATTTTTCGCTCTTTAGCCTTCAAATTGGACATAATCATTGTTATCGTTGGCAGCCTCCGATGGTCCATTTCTAAACATAGGCCTCTCCCAATAATTTCGAGTGTTGGCAGTTTGCTGCCTTTCTCATCCAGTCGCAACCTGCCTGTTCGCGGATATCATCCCCCCAGCGCCTGTGCGGCCTGGTGGCCGGGTATTTTGCCATGGTCCACATTCCATTTTCCAGGACCCGCCTGGTCCAGCGGTTCTTATCCATGCTGTCTATATGGCCTGCCCAGATGCATTTGCTTCGTTAGATGGTGCCAATTGGACAAAGTGTTACAATAGAGACATTTACCAGTGGCCCATTTCATAAAACTACAATTCATAGTTTATTATGACAATTCGATCAGCACGTAAACCTTTATAATAATATTTTCGTTGCAAAGTCACCCGTAACGTAACTGAATAGAGTGCACGCGTGTACAGGTCAAGGTGCTGTCGACTGTACATTATGTGGCCGGTTAGTAATCTAACCTTTCTAATGCCTAATCGGGTGCGCAATGTAAATCAAATTGTCATAGTTAATTGTCACTGTCAGTTTTATGAAATGACCCCCCCCCCCCCCCCCCCTTCCCACAGGCTGTCAATAAAAGTAACTTTTTGAGTGTAATTGTCGACGAAATTGATAACCAAGGCCATGGCAGGGCTATGAACAATCAACGCTTTGATAATGGAATGCAATAACTTGGTAATTTGTTTCCGAAACCACTTTGCAGCTGAGACCCGCGCCAAGTGCCTTCCTGATAATTTTATTGCTCCCATTTAATAATTGAGCTGAAAAGGATACCGTTAGAATAGATACAAAGCCGCATTATTGAACTAAATTCAAGTCCCAAACTCTGCTCAAAGCTCTACTTGTACTAGGCATATACCTACTGAAATACAGGGTATTATGACACGAACGGAAAAGCTCAAATTATCACTTGTTTGAGCTAAGTATAAAATAAAAATCTTATGTAACGTACCTATTGTTTTTTTTAATCATCTTCGAATAATGTACTGTTTTCAACCTAACTGTACCATGACTAGAATCAGCCAAATATTCTTCATAAATACCTTCTTCATAAAATGTTCTTGACTTCTTTTATTGGACTTTAGAACTCAGTCGGTTGCCAAAATGTTGCCTTGCATTTAGTATCTTTGCCAAAGAAGTAGCAAAAATTATAAAACCTAGGTTTTTTTTTGGGTTATTAAGTTCTTCAGGTGTCTATCGATAGCTTATAACGAAATAATGAAAGAGGTGAAACGTTTACAGGGTGGCCTGACCAAGTTAGAGTTATAAAACTTTTTTGCAGCCAATTTGTTTTAGCGTCGAATTGGACACGCGTTTGGTAATAGTTGGAGAGCTGGTGACCATTTGACTTATTTTACCGTACAAGGCTGGGAGTTGGTAGGCTAAAGGAAAACTTCGCTGAGTCTTAGAAAAAACATTGGCCGGTCGCATAAAATTACTCTGATTTCATGATAAGTGGAGTTTAAATAAGCAGCCTAGAATCTTCCAGCCTTGTACGATGAAAAAAAAGACACAACCCATACATTTACATTTGCAAAATAAAAAAAACAAACTTTCAAGCGCGACCAGCCAAAACAAAAATTCTTAGACTCAGCGAAGTCTACTCTTTCACCAACTCCCAGCCTTGTACGATAAAATAAGTCGAATGATCACTAGCTCTCCAGCTATATTAGAGCATATTTACTTGAACAAAACTTTCTACGCAACCGTAGTGTTATGTTGTATGTTATCCTGAAAATATTGCTATATATTTTTGGTAGGAGGCACTTTTTTCCATCGAATGATCCAAGCAATCCATACCAGGAGGCTTATTCTCGGAAATCTCGCATTCGACACATCTCGAAGGAAAAATCTCATGTCATTTCTATCTCGACTGCTCCCGAGCACTGGAGTCGCGTTGGTTTGTCACGTGACATGCATATTTGCATAAGTGTCTTGTCCTTGCAGTGTTGCCACATGGAGACTGCATGAAATCTGTATTTCATTAAAAAATCCATCTTAAATCCGTATTACCTATCAAATTCGTAAGAATTATGTGTTTAGAAACTTATTATGTGTTGTATAAAGAATCCAAAACCATTTACAAGTCAGTAAACAAATATTGAAATATCCAAAGTTTAGATCAAAGCTCCCGATTCCCAGTTGGAGGAATGTTTCCTGTAATGTTTCCAGCGATTGGCAACGTTCCCGGGAACGGAACATCAATGCTCGGAATACTTGTCTCTGGATTTTTATCTACTTGATAACATTTATAGGGCCTAGCCATTTTTACACGATTTCTCCGTTTTGCGAGCGAACAAAGACAGTTCAAGCTGCGAAAAACGCTTTATCGTCCCATTGCTGACTGTGAAGTTACAAAAAACGCCTCCAGAAAGCCTAAACTTAACGCCCACGCTGTCTGAAACGAAAAGTATCATACCAACTTAGTCCCTAGGGTTCTCAAATGTAGTACTTTCCTCTTTCGAGATCTTAATGGACGCCTAGAGACTGGCAGCGGTGAAAGAGCCACGTAAAAGCTCGCGATATTTTACTTTAAATTAAAAGTCTCATTATTTTACAGTGTAGCTGGTGCCTGGAAGAAAATATTTTCTTTGCAGGAAGAGGTCTTCTCTTAGCTACACTGCACCATCTTAGTTATTGTTCATGTATTAAAAGGTACAGTCGGCCACACACTAGGATACCCCTTTTTGTTTGGTTGGTTTTTATGCTGCGCGCGGTAAGAGCTGCCATGGGGAATGTGTGACTGTGGCCGACCGTACCAACTAAGTTGAATGCCAACTAGGTACCCTTCTCTCATCTTTTCACATTATTTTTCTGCCTATGCCTGTGGTTGCCTGGAAGAAATGTCTAGCAGCAATAAGGCAGGTAATAATTTATTTTATATCAGTTAATTTCTTCCATGTATTTCATATTATGGTGTATATCTACCTATCCTATAAAAGGTAAAAAAATGCGATCGACACACGACACCCTACACATATAATTATTTTGATGGTCAACTGTAAGTAACTCTTTATTGTACAAAAGATATCATTTTAATTAGTTCAAGAGTTGTAGAATAAAAGTAAAAGTTGCGGTCTTATCGCTAAAAGCGATTTCTTCCAGACAACTGTATGGGAATATCAGATTTTCAATGGCTGACAGCAGCTAAACTATGGGCTTCACTGTTTCGGTGCCATAGTATCAAATATTCTGAATGATATGCGTAATAGTTTGGCAATGTTATTTTTCGTTGGGCGACACTTTGAGGTTTTGGGCCCAATTTAAATGGTCTCTATCGTCCAACTGAACGGACACCGAGCTTTCAAAGCTCGTTGAGGCTCGTCAAGCATGCTGGACATCCTGTTGTACCTATATTTCATCGTGATTAAAAGTTTTTATACTTCAGTACAGTGTTAAAAAAATAATTAATTTTAATAATGTTTAATAAAGTTTAATTTAACGTAATTAAGGCCACTTAGGTCGCCATTTAAATCGACTTTTATATGAAGATTTTAGTTAAATGCTGTTTAAACCACAAGTGATGCAAGACGGCCTTGGAATAGTTAGTATAGTTGGTGTCCACTAAAATCAGCTTCTTGGTTGGTTTTTTACTGACCATGGCATAATGCTGAGCGGAAGCCACTTTGGTGCCTACTAAAGTTACAATGTAATTTTAGTTTTAGCTTTTAAGAAGTACCAAATAAGAGTTTTACTTACTTACTCACTCAATCACTCACTTACTCACTCATTCACCCTCTCACTTACTATTTCTGCCTCAGAGTAGCAGCCCAAGTGACCTTTAAGTCTCCATACATAGACGCTAAAGGGAATCATTTCGGTCTAGGATTTCCAATTTAGACCCCCGATTGAGGAAATTGCATAGCATAATTGCATAGTAGATACCAGGCTAAACTGGTCAGGGAGATTTCAGCCTAATTGCTGTAACATTAACGTTAACCAACGTTTAACACTTTTAATTGACTGCTAAAGTTACAAACGAAACATAAAAGCAGCCACTCTTAATCAAATCAAATTGATCTTTTAATGTCTATCGATCACACGTCCTGTTAACTATCAGCTAAAAGGGGTGTTTGAATTTTTTTATTTAGTAGGTATTATTTATTATTTAAATGCATTAACAGCAGCCTGTTGCTAAAAGGCAGTTCAATTAATCTGCGATGAAAGCATCCATAGAAAAAAGAGTTCAAATCCAATCACTAAGTTCGCTTGTTATACTGCACCGTACTTACTTACTACAAAAAATTTTTACAACACGTTAATTTACTTTTATGGCGACCCTAAAAACAAACTAAAAACACACACGTACTAAAAACAAAGCTCTTCGCCACGTGTTGAAGGCAGAGTAGGTTTACTATAGACACAATAATAGGAATAGAATAGAGCAATAAGGAGTAAAAGAAAAAGCTTGTTAGCGACTTAAAAAGTTATAACCGTCTTATTTACAGAAAAGTTAAAATCTTTCTTATTTTTTGTTTCAAGCGTTACTAAAACAATCTTCCCTGAGTCGGGTGTCAACACCCTGTTTGACGTAAGTTTATCAATTTGTATTGTTTTTTTTTTTTCGTATTTAGAGTACAAATAACCCAGTTAGTCCCTAAGATAACCGCTGTAGAGCACTTTTAAAACTTTATAAATAAGAGACAGACAAATTTTATTTTTAGCCTTTTCAGAATTTTGAAGTTTATAATATTGTTTTTTCACTCTATTGATCTTAAATGCAAATATGTAAAGAGCGAGATAGATGTATTTCTAAAGCTACTTTATCGTGCTGTTTTAACTCGTCAAGGTTCATGGCATTAATGTGCAGGAGACAATATTTGTACAGTAAAAGTGTTGAAGAAGATGGCCAGACGATCTAGATAAAATATTTGCCGGAGTGGTCAAAGGGCCAAAAAATCTGGGATGAGAAGGGGATGCCTTTGCCTTGCAGTGGGACACCACACCACAAAACCGGCTACATAAAAAAGTGACATAACTGTCCATAGTTCACCCACGGCCAGTTGCCTGCAAGACAAAGTTGATTGCGTATACCGCAAGAGTATAAAACTTTGCCGAACTTTGTTGCATATATTGTACAAACAAAAACATCGAGGTAATAACGGGTGCTTTTGGCAGTTTGCTCCTGAAAGATGCATTTTTTTGTCTCGGGTAAAATCTGACTTTATTTATTCTGAAAAAATTTTTTTTTACTTTAACTTTAACCTTTTACGTCGGAAGCATATTTTTTTATAGTCGGGAAAGTTGTGCTCAATCGACTTATTTTGTCGTACGAGGTTGGGAGCTTCTAGGCTGGTTGTTTAGACTCCGCTGATCACGAAAATATTAGGTCATTTCTCAGGGCTAGTAAGATCTCCATGTTTTCTTCCGCTCGCTGTATGTATCGATGCATACAAACGTTCACGTTCGGCTGTTCAAGTAGATTCGGTGAACTTTGCTCGCTCGTTAAAAAAAAAGAATAACGAGTAATATTATACACCTGTTTGTTTTCCCTTACGTATACAATAAAATAAAGTTTTTGTGTACAGAAGGTAAGTACCTATTTGTAACAATATTTTTTATTAATGTCCATACACTTTGCACGCTTACTAAAATATTGACAAATTAGGATATACGTCAAAAACGAGTTTACGCATAGACGTAGGCTTCTCTTAGCGACATCTAGTCTCCGCAATACATTAAACTGGTAATTTGCACTTTTTGCCACCACAGCGGTGTATCAAATAATTCTAAGTCACTAAGGTCCACTTGCATCAACCAGGGTTAGCCAGTTAACTCTGAGTTAACGTCAATAATTGTATGGAAATGTCAAATTAACTCAGAGCTAGTTGACTAACCCTGAATGACGCAAGTCCGCCTAAGAGAAGCCGTCTCCGCCTATACGTAACTAATTTTTGAAGTAAATCCTAATCCGCCACTACTTTATTAAGCGTGCAGTTTGTCTCGGTTGGGAGCAAGCCGCGTGCAGAAGGGTATTGACGTCACATCTTAAAGTTTTTCCTCTCTTTGTTTTATTTTAGTCGGAACTCGGAGTAATTTATGCACTCACAGGTAAAGTTTGGAACAAAGCGCCTAAACTACGTGGGAGGAAATCGTGTGATTTATACAGTCTGGGTGTCTCTTTTTTTTTGTAGCTTTAGCTAATTAACAATTTTTTTCCTGAAAACTGTGTGGTTGATGTCAATGAAACAAAAATTGTATTAATTTGTAACGCAATATAAGCTTTGTCCCATCGAGTTTTAAAATCTTGTGTCTGAGAGCTTTAAGATCAGGAGATTAACCCCCGATTTCTTATACACTTCGCCCTGTCAATCGTCTGTTGGTCAGTTGTTTTTTTTTTATAATGCTCTTTTGGCAACTGAAAAGCAACTGAAATCTGGGTTTATTGTTGTCATTGTGAACTTCAATCACGACTTGGCACCATCACAGCAAACCTTTTTACAGAACTAAATTAAAGTACAGAATAGCTGTATTTGGGAGCATTTTCCACGGTTGGTTCACGGCAATAATATTGCAGGTGATTGTACCTGCACAATTTGGACAAAGGCCAATCCAGCCTCAATTGATTTCGGTCGCCAGACCAGAATAATAAGCCTGGCCGTAAATCAAAACAAAGTTTATTTTATAAAGGCTCTAATAAATAATAGAAAGCAAATATGAAATTAGCTAGACTGGACTAGAAACAATAACCATTTTAACACTATATCATATAATTGCTACTGGGTTCATTCGATAGCGTAGCTTTAACCCCTTGACTGTAAAGAGCGCCTTTTGGTGGTCGAAAAACGTTGGGTTATTCCGTATACAGGGTGTTAAAAGACCGCCAACAAAGCGGGAAACCACGTATTGTCCTCATCATGAGGAACATTTTTGCCCAAGGAACTATGTCTGGGAAATCAACGGTTTCCGAGAGAATGATGTTCAAAGTCGGACTTTTCAAAACTTTTTTTTTGTAAAAATGTATTCAGTATCTAGTTTTGAACATACCTTCTCAAGAAGCCATATCAAAATTATGAATATTTCTTACAAAAAACGACGTTAAAATTGCAACCCGCAATGTATTCTAAACATCGGCACTTCAAGCTTAAGTAACATAAACTTATACCTACGCTCGCGCAATATGACTTCTGTGCGTTACACGTCCAGTGCATGATAAAATATTTTTCAAAATTATAACCAAAAAAACCAAAATCATTTCCCAGCAATAATTTATCGAAAAAGTACTTTGTTTTGGTGTCTAGTATGCGTGGCTTTCGGGTCTGTTGGCGGTCTTTTAACACCCTGTATATGTAACGCGAATTTTGTCGTTCCGCCACCAAGGGGGTTAACAAGGTTACCTACTGCACCAAATGTAATGTGATTTTTTTCAAAGCCTACGGACACTCTTTACCTAAACTGCCACAAATCCGGCGAAACCCGGAAGGATGGCAACCCCAACCGAGACGAAAACCAAAGTGGGCTTTCTACAATGCATCTCTCATGCGACAAAATTCACAAAGTTGTAGCAAATTGAATCCAGATGGCAATTCGCGAATGGTCCTGCAAACGAATGGCACATCCGCTTTCGGGTGTTGCAACTTTTCCACAAAATGAAATACTTCGCCGCCGGTGACCGGTGAGAGGGGTTATTGCGAGTTAGCGACATATCTAAAGGCTGATTTAAGGTTCAACGTTAGCCAAGCAAGAAATTCATTTTTCATCTCCCACGCTCGGAAAGTTTGCTGTTACTAGTAACTTACGATCGTGTAAAGGCCGGATTTAAACTATCTGCATTTTAGTGCGCTTCGAAATTTGAACGCGGCGCCGGGAAAGTCTTTCCCGCGCCCTATGGTGTTGAAAAAGAAAAAAACACTGGCCGTTTAAGTAGATGCCAGATCCCGACGGAAAAAAGATCCTCAATCATAGTTAGTTTACACGTGTACTTCAGCGAAAGTGATTGTTCGTGCCCATTCTCTATACAAAACTGTGAATGTAAATGGGGCATAAGGATCTTTTAAAAAGGTAAAGTCACGGAATAGAACATTCAGAAACGCGGTTTGTTCTTTCAGGTTTATTCAATATTTTGTAGACTTTATTTATTATTCATAGCAGTAAATAAAAAAATGCTTCGCTTCCGTTTTATCAAATAAATAATTATGTTTTGGTTTGTTAAATACATTTTTTCAAACGATATTACTAATTTCATTTTTTATCTCCTATAATTTTTTAATTTATATGGTAAAAGTTCAGAATGCACCCGGAAAAAAAAACATTCTTTTATTTACATTATTTTTGTGTCTGGATAAGTAAACTTCAGGAAATTATTAATAAAACGAATGGTTTTAATACCAACGAAGCTCAAAATTTTAGTTCGGCAGCCGTAACTACAGTAAAATATGCTTTTAAAAGGAACTTCTTTGACTCACCTGTTTCGCCTGTAAGTAGTTGTCTATAGAGTTTTTCCCGCTTGGCTAACAAAATCATTTCCTCGCTTCTGTGAGATGAAAAGATTTGTGTTTCGCACGAATGCAATATTATTTGCGCCTCGTGCTTCTGAATACCTCGCTACGCTCAGGTTTCTTTTTTTGAACCACTCGCTACGCTCGTGGCTCAATTTTAGAAACCTTCGCTAGCTCGGTTTTCAATACAAGCACTCGCCGCAAACAATAATTTTGCATTCTTGCATAACAAATAACTATTTTTCTCAAATTTTTTAAATTTGATTTTTCGTTCACGGCAATAAAATAATATTCTTTTCATTATTTTAAATGAATAATTCTACGTATTATGTGTTCTGGTCATAAACTAGTTTTTTGGGCAGTGCCACTGCTTTGTCGACCACGGCGAACGCCATTTGAAGGGCCAGACACACAGATGAGATTTGGGACGAAGACGTGGCGTGGTCAGTGGCGGATTTACACATTTGCCGCCAGTAGGCTTTAAAATTTTTGCCGCCCCTACCGATCGACCAATGGGGTTTTTTCCAGGCATCAAAAATAGTCCGAATAACTGTCAAAATCAGTCTATTAATCTGTGGTTTCCATACAAACCACAGATTTAGTTGCGCGATAATTCGCGAATCGCTGTCAAATTTGACACTTGGAAAAATCCCTATTCGACCAGTTTCTAATCTTTTGACTCTCGTCACCTCTTTGAGCTTAAAGGAAAACTGACTTTAAGTAGGTATAGTTACTTAATATGCATATTTTTATATTATGTAAGATCTTTAAAGATGCCCCAATTCTGCCGCCCCTCTAAAATCTGCCGCCATAGGCTTAAGCCTACTCAGCCTATTGGTAAATCCAGCACTGGGCGTGGACGCCACGTCACTTTGATGTCACTGTCGTACAAAATGTAAAGAAGCGACACGACGTAAGACATACAGAAGAGACGGGGCGCGGACAAAGCAAAACGTCAAATCAAAGCAAAATATCACGTCCGCGCCGCCGCCGCGTCCTCGTTGCGTCTCTTCCAGAGATGGGCACGTACCCGGGTATATACCCACCTGTGGGTATTTACCCGATATGTACCCGGTAAATACCCGTATGCACCCATTTGCTGGGTACATTCAATTTGTGATTTCAAGTATAATGAAAATTATTAAAATGAAAAACAAAGTATGCCAATCAGTTCTAAACCATATTCCCTACGCAAAATACGTCTTAGTAATTTTTCGTTGAACGCATATTTACAAAGTTATGCATGTTTTTGTGATTTCTTTGTATGAAAACGAATATTCATAAGGACATTTGTCTTATATTTTTATAGAATTAACAACCGGTATGTTTAAAAAGTACTTTGTCATACTTTGTATGACTAATAAAATAGTTTTTAATATGAATTTAACAATAATTATTATTGATTGGGAACCAAGTGTCAAAAATTGATATTTACATTGAAACGGTAAACAATACACTGATGAAGTCAGGTCATTTCGGTCTAATTAAAATGCGAAGACGGGTAAAGTGTTGCAAATAACAAAAATGTGTAATCATAAAGTATGGTTTATGTTTGTTCTTCCCGAACAAAGAATAACATTACATTCGTTTATTTTATTTATTTTATTTTGGAAATGGCATTGTGCTTAAAATGCTATACAGTGAAATGTAAGTCGTCCAGCCACCTCATTACGTCCGAGTCAGCCTCATCGACACCGCCGCCTTGAATGGCGAACAGCGGGTAGGTAGTCGTAGTTGATGTGGGACATCGTCTGAACCCGCCCGCACACGCAACTCGGGTCCGACCCACAGTTACATTTTGTGTATTTAGCTCCGCACACCTTCCCCGTAAGACCCGGAATCTATTTATTTGAGTCCAATGCTTTCTGGTAAGATGGAAACCTGGCACACGGATATCTGGCTCGGACTCGAGAAGCTTGTTAGGCAGGTCCACAGATGTCCACTGATCCCGCCATTTCTCCATCAGCGTTCTGTCGTCCTGCAAGAGTTCGTGGGCCTGCATGGCATGGCAAAAGATCTCTCTGATGGTAGGCGAAGATCACTGCGAGTTGCCTGAAGATAAGGTACTAGTGGCAGGTGCGGCATATTGTTGATCTTATCATACTCCATTCTGATCATTAATTATGTTCACAGACGTGACGGGACTATGTAGGAAATGACGGGAAGCCAATTGGTGTTTGTGGGTCTGACGGTTCCAGATATGTTCCTAATGGCGCTGTTCAGTTCAACGTCAACCAGGTCAGTATGATGGCCGGCCTACACTGGCTCGGGCCGCACTATGGACAAGGGCTAGTGTTGATATGCGCAGTGTATCCGCTTTGCAGCACCATGTTATCGCTGCCATTTTCCGTATCAGGTTGCAGCTGTTTGATACCATTTTCTTTACTTTCTTGAGAGGGGCTTTAAAAGTGGAAGTTCTGTCTAGAGTTACACCAAGATAGCCTGGGTTAGGGTCGTGCTTCATTGCAGGAACTGCGTTTAACATCTTACTAGCTTGCCTATTGTTGAGGTGAAAGGAGCAGCTCACAGTTTTACATGGGTTAGGTTTAAGTCCCCAGTCGATGAAATAGCGCTCAAACTTTGCAACGAATTCCTGAACCAGTTTTGTCGCTTTGTCCAGTGTCGAAGCTTGTGCTGTGATGGCAATGTCGTCGCCTACATAAATGATCACCCGGAGACTTTTGGTATGTAACTGACGTAGACGTTGAGAGTTTGGCGTTTGAAAGGAGGGCGTCGTAAAGACGATAGGTGCATTGCATTTAAAATAAAATTACGAGCTCGTAGGGTAGGTAGTCCCTGACTGTCCCTGTTTCTAGACATGTTCCAGAGAGTTTCAAATGCTGAGCTGAGATCCACGAATACCGCCACTGTTTTCTTTTGTAATCCTGCTTCGATGTTAGAAGTTAATACAAGCACTTGGTCAAAGTCACCCTCAATTTTGATGGGATTTTGACCGAACCGGGATTGCATCAGAGAATTGCAACCATCTTGCCATACCATGCAGGCCCATGAACTCTTGCAGGACGACAGAACGCTGATGGAGAAATGGCGGGATCGGTGGACATCTGTGGACCTGCCTAACAAGCATCTCGAGTTCGAGCCAGATATCCGTGTGCCAGGTTTCCATCTTCCCAGAAAGCACTGGACTCGAATACATAGATTCCGGGTCTTACGGGAAAGGTGTGCGGAGCTAAATACACAAAATGTAACTGTGGGTCGGACCCGAGTTGCGTGTGCGGGCGGGTTCAGACGATGTTCCACATCAACTACGACTACCCGCTGTTCGCCATCCAAGGCGGCGGTGTAGATGAGGCCGACTGTGTAATGAGGTGGCTGGACGGCTTACATTTCACCGTATAGCATTTCGAGCACAATGCCATTTGCAAAATAAAATAAATAAAATAAACGAATATAATAAGTTTTAGTTATTCTTTGTTCGGGAAGAACAAACATAAAACCATACTTTATGATTATATTTTTTTGTTATTTGCAACACTTAACCCGTCTTCGCATTTTAATTAGACCGAAATGACATGACTTTATCAGTGTATTGTCCACACAGAACACATCCACCGTTTCAATATAAATATAAATTTTTGACACTTGGTTCCTAATCAATAATAATTATTGTTAAATTCATACTAAAAACTATTATATTAGTCACACAAAGTATGACAAAGTACTTTTTAAACATACCGGTTGTTAATTCTATAAAAATATAAGACAAATGTCCTTATGAATAATCGTTTTCATACAAAGAAATCACAAAAACATGCACAACTTTGTAAATATGCGTTCAACGAAAAATTACTAAGACGTACTTTGTGTAGGGAACATGGTGTAGAACTGATTGGCATACTTTGTTGTTAATTTTAAGTCACAAATTGTATATACCCAGCAAATGGGTGCATACGGGTATTTACCGGGTATATACCCAATGTACCCGGTAAATACCCAAATGGGTAGATTGGGTATATACCCACCGCCCATCTCTGGTCTCTTCTGTGTGGCTGGCGGGCGCCTTACAGTAAAGTATTCATCGTAGAGTCAAATTCGTGGTAGGTCCACAGTCCACTGTTTGACAATGTTGCTATTTTAACCAACTCTGGCGAATTGAGTTTGATAGTTTTCACCAACGCTGAATGAGCTAAACTTTGTGTCGAGATTTGAATGGAGAATCGAATGAAATTATTGTTAGTCTTATACAGGGTGTCAGCATGGGTTTTACCATTGATGCAAGCAACTTTGGAACTTCGAAAAATATCTGTTGTTCTATAAAATTGTAAGGCATTGAAATTAATCAGCTATATTTTGAGATTCCAACGGTATCCCTTTGTTTGTATTCATGGGTAGAATTTTCCCATGATAAAAGTATTTTTCGCTCTCTCTCTCTCTCTCTCTCTCTCTCTCTCTCTCTCTCTCTCTCTCACAATCTCTCTCTCTCCTCTCTCTCTCTCTCTCTCTAAAGACCAGGGTTCTTAAGATTTTGCAGTGGTACTGCATCGCTACAACAATGGGACGATTTTGCTTTTGAATTTCATCGTTACGTGACAGTGGTCCTATTGAAATATAAAGATCCTAACTCTTTTTACAGGGTGGTAGGGATCACAATCAAATTTTTTTTTTGCGCTGTGACGTTCCGTTGATTTTTAAATTAATAAAATGTGAACGCTGTGGCGGGATTTTTTTTATATTGCTTTCGTTGACTTCCACAATGGTTAACAACTCAAAGCTATGCAAATGCACCCACAAACAAAACATATTTTTTTATTTGATCTAATACCAAAAACAAAAAAGGTGTGAAAAATTTTCAATTTTGAGGTTATAAAATAAAAATTGTTTTTTACAACTTATTTTTACAGAATTCACATCCTGTTGACCAGCAGGTTCCACCCTGTTAAAAGAGTAAGGATGTTTTTTAACACGTTGTAGAAAAATAACAGCTAGTGGAACATGCACCAAATAGAGCAGATAAATCTATTAAACCTAATAAACATACATCAACATACCATACATACCTAATATCAACATACATTTGGATCATTATCGATACGCCACCAAAAACTTGCCACGTGCTTGTGTGCTTAGCGCTTTACTCTGCGTGCAACTATGGCTCATATACCGAGAGTGGTAAGAGCTAGGATTTAATTTACTATGCGGCAGACAGACATTATTGGTAGTAAAATGAAATAATCGTAAAACTAAATGAGCGAACTGAATCGTCAAACACATTCAAAGTGAGCAGGAAACGTATTGTCATAGGGTGAAGCGTATTTAATTCACTACGCGAAAACTCGTTTCGATGATAAGTAGATACTGTGATGTAAATACACGATTATTTCAAAAAAGGGTTCAGATAGAATGATCTATCATCTATCAGGTTCATCGCAATCTATGTCTTATTATCTGTCCCTAGTAAAAGTTGTTGTTGTTGCTGTCCTATGGTACCTGAGGAGAGGTACAAAGGGCCTATACAAGATCACGCCACGCCTTCCTGTCCTCAGCAACACTTCTCGCTTCGCTCCAGCTCAGCCCAACGGCTCGCAGCTCGCCTCCCACTGTTCGCTGCCATGTGTGAACGAGGCGTCCACGTATTCTCCTGCCCCATCGCGGCTGCCAGTGGAAAGCAAAGTTTGCGCTGTTGCTCTGACCCCTTCGGATTGTGTGCCTGATCTATCTCCTCTTTCGCGAGGAGATTTCTTGCCCTATAGGCGATTGGTGGCACCTCACCCACAGCTCTTCGTTTCAGATGGTGTTCGATCAGTATATGCGGAGGATCGGGGGGATCGATTAGGGTCCCAACCGCAAGCGCAAGCGTTCGTTGATAAGTAAGTCCCTAATTTAGGGACTTATCAAGGAACGCTTGGGGTTGGTACGTTGGTACTAAGGACGCCAATCGAACAAAAAGGGGTATCCTAGCGTGTGGCCGACTGTACATTGAGTTAGTAAGGTTTTAAGAACCCTATGTCGCTGATTGTCCTCTTTCTGACTTTGGTTCTGCACCACGGGCCATAGACAATAAAGTCATCCCCGAAACTTCTCGCTTGAGAGTCAGCCATTTAAAGTTCTAACACGAGGTCACTTCCACACCGCTTCCAGGTATCAAACCTGGTACTTTATTCATCGTGTGCAACGAGGCGGGCGCAGTTTTAGATGAAACGTCCATTGAATAAAAATCTAATTTAAACTTTCATTCAAAGCATGGCTTCGCAAACGCAAAAGCTCAAATATTTTTAAAAAACTTTCGTAGGCTGCTGCATTTTGTATTTTGTTGATACTCAAAAATCCTTTCGTAGGCCGTTGCATTCCGTATCTGGGGGCACGGCAGTGCCCCCGCCAGGTCGAGCGCGAAGCAAACACTGCCGTACCATCCTTTACTGGAACCATTTCGCCGCATTTTCAGGCCCCTATTTGAGAACCTCTGGATAAGACCAGAACGCAGAAATTTTCGTCATCTAGTAAGCTATAATCACATACTTAAAATCCAAAATTTCAAGTCTGTAGGTCATTTAGTTCCGAAGTTAAGCGAAAGCAAAGTTTCGCATTTATGACACACACTCACTCACTCACTCACTCACTCACTCATGATCATCATAATAGAACTAGTACTTCCCATTAACTCAGAGAGCTGAAATTTGGTACAGAGTTAGGGTTGAATGGCCACATAAAGGGAAAACTATAAAAACTAGGATAATCGAAGATCTGGAGTACCTGGTGACCCTGATTAGAAAACACAAGAGCCCTAATAGAACTAGTACTTCCCATAAACTCAGAGAGCTGAAATTTGGTACAAAGTTAGGGTTTAATGGGCAAAAAAGGGAAAACTATAAAAACTAGGATAATCGAAGATCTGGAGTACCTGGTGACCATGATTAGAAAACACAAGAGCCCTAATAGAACTAGTACTTCCCATAAACTCAGAGAGCTGAAATTTGGTACAGAGTTAGGGTTTAATGGGCACATAAAGGGAAAACTATAAAAACTAGGATAATCGAAGATCTGGAGTACCTGGTGACCCTGATTAGAAAACACAAGAGCCCTAATAGAACTAGTACTTCCCATAAACTCAGAGAGCTGAAATTTGGTACAGAGTTAGGGTTTAATGGCCACATAAAGGAAAAACTATAAAAACTAGGATAATCGAAGATCTGGAGTACCTGGTGACCCTGATTAGAAAACACAAGAGCCCAACCAAACTATTATAGATCGACATATACCGCCCTTACAAAAAATATTCAACTTGGTGGGCCGCTTCATTTGATGTCAAAAATCTAAGGTCTGAAGTATCTGATGAAGAACCCTCAGCTGGTATCAGCTTTATTAGAGATATTATGGTAATGCCCCTTCTACTATTGGTACATAAAAAAATCGACTGTCATTGCAAAAATCCAGCGTAGTGGGACACATCTTCATTTAATCTAGCCTATAGCGTCCCACTAGTGGTTCGCTCCGAACTATGAACTCGCGACCTCAGTTACAGATGTATAACTTTGCTTACGCCATTCGTGCAGGCGCGCGCGCGCTTTGCATTTAAATTATACAACCCCATATCTCGGCAACCCATCGACCGATTGGCTCATGTTCGAATTTAAAAATTCTTTTAATTTAGTTTACCCGCATATCAAATTTCATAACGATCCGACCAAATTTACTCAAGTTATTGTCGAACAAACATTCATACATACAAACATACATACATACAAACGCCGGATTGTTCCAGCAGACTCGGAGGACTTCGCTCGCTTCGCTCGCTCGTTCAACAAGAAATAGTCGGACGATTAACTTTATTCTACTCGAACATTACACAAATTTAAAAACTGTGTCAAATAAGCAAATCTAATAAAATTAATCAATATGCCCACGTTTCTACAAAAAGAAGTGAAATCCCACCAAAAACATTCTGTAAAAACTAGCCAGGTCTCGATGGATCTGCTTGTTTATCTCTAAAAAAGTAATGAAATCTAGACAAAGTCGTGCCAAGTCTAAGGTTCCTTACTGCGATTTCTTTATTATTATAGTTAATGTTGTGAGACTTGGCTGTTGAAGGGTACACAAGGGTACAAAACCAGGGTCTCCATGACACCATTGCACCAATCTGTAGCCAGAACCGCTTGTGTACCCTTCAACGGCCAAGTCTCACAACATTAACTATAATAATAAAGGAATCGCAGTAAGGAACCTTAGACTTGGCACGACTTTGTCTAGATTTCATTACTTTTTTAGAGATAAACAAGCAGATCCATCGAGACCTGGCTAGTTTTTACAGAATGTTTTTGGTGGGATTTTGTTGTTATTCTACGTAAAACGAATTCTAATCGTTATTCTACGTACCTAGTTAAGTTTCTACCGTAATGCTCTTCCTGAAACGCCAATTAAATTACAGAACACTTCTGAAACACTGTCTATAATTCAATATAAACAAAGATCTAATTTGTTACATCTACTTGTCTATCCACACCAATCACGATCGTTTGCCAACATTGTTTTATCCTGCTAGCCGGCCGCTTTTGCAATATCATCAACCCTGCATCAACCCACCGACAAACAAAAACTTTCGTGTGCAAAAATACAAATTTAAAACACAACTCTCAAACATGTGCTCTCAACCATAAATCTGACCCAAAACACACCCCACACGCACCCTTTGAAAAACATGGCCGACATTGCTCAACAGAAAGGGCGCCAAAAATATCCTGTAGCACACGGTTTGTGGTCTGTGACGTTGTGGCATAATACAAATGGTCAGAAGATCCAATCTCTAAAGAGAGGAAAGACCTCTAGTAGCAAATCATGCTTCTTCTTCTTCGTCGTTACGCTCTTGTCAGAGATCGTGGTTATTAGTGGCTGATGTTGCGCGCCTTACGATGCCACGCCATTTATCTCGGCATTCATACAGTGTTTTCCCCATATCATGCTATTAAATTTTAAAACAAACATAAGTAAACCCCTCTGCTGGGCATAGGCCTCTTCCTTTTTACGCCAACCCCTTCCGTCCAATGCCAATCTCGTCCATTGTCCTCCCGCTGTTTACCACATCTAATCATCGACCCATCGAGTTTTACGTCTACCAACCGACCATCGCCCCATTCTAGGCCACCATTCCGCGACTGCCCTAGTCCACCATCCGTCCTCCCGCCTAGCCAGATGCCCTGCCCCTCGCAATAAGGTAGTTAAAATAAAGTGTTTTATCACATCTGTCCGCAAAGACCTAATCTGTTCCCCGCAAACAGGGACTAAAATTCTTTTTAACCCCGGAAGGTCTAAAAGTGATTTGAATTTGGAATGTGGATACTGTAACTATAAGTTCAAGTGACTAAAGAGTTCACAGACAACATTGAAAGAGATTGAAAGAGAGCTGGCGCTGGAAACTTAACGATCGATTTCCATACTTACGATTTCATCATAAAATTATACACTGAAATCACGTCCCATCGAATACACTGATTGAATGTGTTTTCAGTTTCGGCCACGTTTCAGCAGATTATTTTATTAGCCCTAAATAATGACGTCTCTCTTTTACAACACCCGAAATGTATCTTCTGCCTCACTTTGTTCGTGCCGTGCGTCGAAGCAAATGGTTACATGATAGCAAGCTTTTTGTCATGTTTTCACGAAAGTTTCAGAATGAGCCATGTCATGTTCTAATTTTATTAGATAGCAGAATCTTTTTCTACAGGGTGTACTCTAATAATCTGATAGCAGAACTTTAAGTAGGCTGTCTACCGATCAATACAAACAACTTGTACTAGGTGGCGAAAAAAAAGAAACATTTGGCGCAGAACTGAGTCGACCTTATATTGTATGGAACAGCTGTTTTTTTTTTTGCTCCATTTTTTTAGCCACCTAGTACAAATTGTTTGTATTGATCAGTAGACAACCTACTTCCATCGACTTAGAGTTCACTTGTAGAACCACTGATTAAACCATTATTATAAAGGGTGTCTCAGGTAAAGTTCTGAGATTTGGGCCCTTCGGACAACCCGTCTTATAATTTATGTCCTAAGATTTTTAGGCCTTCATTTGTAATTTATTTATTTGTCGATAAGTAATTACTGTATAGTAGAGTCAACTTGAAGTTATTAAAAATAAAAACTGCAAAAAATTACTTTTCATGAATATTAATCAATTCAGGCTATAACTTAGAAATAAGTTTGCTTTTGTATGTCCCAGTCAGTTAAGTTTTTCCTTTTGTTTTTTTTTTCGTATAATCAAATGCAACATACTAGTCTTCTATAGCCTCTACAGTCTACGTCTTTTCTTTCCGGTTCGCGTAACCATCTGGCCTAACACTGGCACGTACAGTCAGCCACACGCAAGGATACCCCTTTTTATTCGATTGGCACCCTTATGCCGCGCGCGGTAAGAGCTACCATGGAGTATCCTAGTCAGGGCAAAGTTCTAAGCCCATTCAATAATTGTATCTTGAACAAACCTCCCCCAGCCTCCTCATTTGACGTGGCTGGTTCGACGGAGGCTTTTTTGTTCTCAACTAAAAGTTGGCGTTCATTCGAGGACCGCTCCGAGCGGAGATAGCGTCAAAAGTTAGCGCGTTGCATAACTCCATTATTGGTTAACGCAGGCAAATGCAGTTTATTGTTCGCGCGAGGGAATTCTAGAGTTTCACGGCCATTTTTTTTTTGTTTCTAAGTTGTGCCGACTATTTTTGCATTTGCCCTTGACAAAAAAAGACAAAAATCTTATTCAAATTGGACCAGCACAAAAAGACGATAAGCAATAGGTATCTATAGATTTACGATATCTTTATCTTTACTCTTTTGACCTTCATAAAGTGGTACAGATTAGATATGGCCTACCACATTCTCGTGCTAGGCCAGCCGGATCGTTCCCAAGGGATAGTAAAGTTTAGGATGACTGTTATTTTATGAGTGATGTTGATGGGTTAGGTACGGTCGGCCACAGTCACAGATACCCCATGGCAGGTCTTACCGCGCGCGGCATAAGGGCGCCAATTGAACCAAAAGGGGTATCCTAGCGTGTGGCCGACTGTACGTTTTTCCTTTAGTGCTTGCCCTTGATTTGCATATAATTAATTTTACTTTTCTTCCTTTACAGAAAATAAAATATGGATTTCAAAGTTTCCTTGAGCCTGGCTTCGCAAACTAAATAGGTAAGTAAGTTAATATAAGTGGGGAGTCTCGGATGGCGGCAATTTGAACTGTGTGGTACCCCGCAAACAATGATGCATCTCTCATCATGTCCTGCGTGCCCTAATTATCTTAGTTAGGAGCCATAAATTCTACATTTTAGCTTGATGTAACATCATGTATTTTCATTACACCTTAGATTACAAACTTTGCGTCCGAACGTTACCCTGACAGAGTACAAAACAAGCTTCAACTACATGTATAATAAGCCAGGAATACAAAATTCGTTCAAATATGCGTCAGGCAGGTAGGTTCAAGGAGTTGAAGAGCTAGGTCAGCAATGGTACAATCAATACAAAAATCTGTGAGAGTAGGTAACCATTTTGCCATTCAGTTTTGCCATTCAGTTTTGCCAATCTGCGTGGGTACACACGACAGCGCGTCGACCCTTACACACTAGCACTCTACTCGGTTACGTTACGGGTGACTTTACAACAAAAGTGTACATACACATTGACGTGCTGTCGTGTGTACGCCGTCCACTAGTGCCGCCAATGAAAAAAAACTTATTTTCGGATGCGTGTTTGCTAAAAACGGGCCGTGAGAATCCCTAGTCTTAAGTATTTTTGGGACCTAAGGCCTAGATTCCAGATCCTAAGGATAAGTAAAGGCCTCTCCACGCTCATGCCACCGCTCACTAAGCTGTGCGAGACGCAACCACTGCTTTCCGTCATTATAGCAAGAAAATTGGGTTTCTACCACAACTTTAGGCACAGTTAGTCATGGTTCCTACCGTATTTCAAAGCTTGTTGTACTTACTTAGTTGCTGGGCAGACCGTAAAGTTACAAAGTAGGTACTCGCATATAGCTGAGGTCGTAGAAATCTCCGATAGATTTCCGTTTTACGACTGAATTTCAGCCGGATCCAGCGTGGTCGCGATTTGGCGCCGATTTGTGGTTTATGACAATTTTGGTCCGGAACCTTGTGGAGTGATTGCTACTATTTGGCGGGAAAAAGAAGACCTGCAGCTAAAGTCTGTAACGCAATGGCGTGTCGATGGCGTCCCAAAACAAATACAAAACCGGAGTTTCCTCGTTTTTCTCCTACAACCAGCGAACTAATCCTCTAGAAATAGAATGAAAATATTCTTTTCATCTCCCACGCTCGGAAAGTTTGCTGTTACTAGTAACTTACGATCGTGTAAAGGCCGGATTTAAACTATCTGCATTTTTGTGCGCTTCGAAATTTGAACGTGACGCCGGGACAGTCTTTCCCGCGCCCTATGGTGTTGAAAAAGAAAAAAACACTGGCCGTTTAAGAAGATGCCAAGTCCCGGTAGAAAAAAGAGCCTCATTCATAGTTCGTTTACACGCGTACTTCAGCGAAAGTGATTGTTCGTGCCCATTCTCTATACAAAACTGTGAATGTAAATGGGGCATAAGCATCTTTTAAAAAGGTAAAGTCACGGAATAGAACATTCAGAAACGCGGTTTCTTCTTATAGTCTTTTCAATATTTTGTACACATATTTATTTTATAATACCAGTAAATAAAAAAAATGCTTCGCTTCTGTTTTATCAAATAGATAATTATGTTTTGGTTTGTTAAATACATTTTTTCAAACGATATTACTAATTTATTTTTTTATCTCCTAGAAATTTTTATATTATATGGTAAAAGTTCAGAATGCACCCGGAAAAAAAAAACATTCTTTTATTTACATAATTTTTGTGTCTGGATAAATAAACTTCAGGAAATTATTAATAAAAACGAATGGTTTTAATACCAACGAAGCTCAAAACTTTAGTGCGGCAGCCGTAACTACAGTAAAATATGCTTTTAAAAGGAACTTATTTGACTCACCTGTTTTGCCTGTAAGTAGTTGTCAATAGAGTTTTTCCCGCTTGGCTAACAAAATCATTTCCTCGCTTCTGTGAGATGAAAAGTTTTGTGTTTCGCACGAATGCAATATTATTTGCGTCTCGTGCTTCTGAATACCTCGCTACGCTCAGGTTTCTTTTTTTGAACCACTCGCTACGCTCGTGGCTCAATTTTAGAAACCTTCGCTAGCTCGGTTTTCAATACAAGCACTCGCCACAAACAATAATTTTGCATTCTTGCATAACAAATAACTATTGCTATACTACAAAAACATTAAAAGGACCGACAGCATTAATAAATTGTTATTGAAGCCGTCAACTGGGTGCCCATTTTGGCACTATTGCGTTACAGACTCAGGCCCCTGAGGTACCGGTATTCTGTGAATTTATAGAGAGCCTTTTCTTTTTGGCAAAAGCAATGAACTAGAACAGAATTATTAGAACCGTTACTTTTACATTAATGTTTTTGGAACCACAGTAACTTTTATCGCAGAATTTATCTTTACAGACTATCAGTCCCTGTATTCTCTTAAAGAATCACCTTTAGTTGCCATTATTAACATTTAGTTCCCATTATTAAATATCAAAATAGTAGATTGTTACTCGATATGTTTGTCCCTGTTTGCGGGGAACGAACTAGCTCTTTTCGAATAGATGTGATAAAAAGATTGTTCATTTCAATAAGAGCATAACTTTAGAGCTAATAACCCGGTTTTAACGGTTGTCACGTGAGTGGATTTGAAAAAAAAAACTTAGGCCTTTGCATTTACTTAAGATGATTTATACAGCGTGCAGTCATGCACCTCCACTCACACTAAATGGATGAAGAAACCACTAGACGCTGCAGCGCCTGGGGTATTGTTTAGAGTAGGCTTGCCCAGCACCTATACCATCGATCCTGACAGCTTAGTCGGCCCACCCAGGTTCGATTCCCGTTGCGGGCAATTATGCGCACTTTGTTTATTTTCAAAGATAAGTGCATTTGTGAATTTCTAGTAGAAATACCACTCGTAAACGGCGAAGGAAAAACATCGTGAGGAAACCCGCGGCTTACTTGGCTCCGTAGACAATAGAGGTGCTGAATATTATTAACTTGTTTTTCATTTAATGTTTGATGTCATAATATACTCCGCACCTGAGTTTTTATGCGTAGTATCAATAAAAATATCGATACAAAGTTGATAGTCATACACTGCAATCCACGAAATGTATATCGGAGCAAGAAACCGTGCATTCCCAACATTCCATTACAAAGACTACTTTCAATTCGCACACGGCCCGTAGACGTTTTAGTCGTATGCCACGAGGATCCCGCGGGAAATATGTCTTGAGCGGGGCCTTAGCCTGTAACGCAATGGCGTGTTGATGGCGTCCCAGCAGAAGGACAAAACCGGGGTTTCCTCGTTTTCTCCTACAACCAGAGAACTAATCCTCTAGAATTAGAATCAGAATATTCTTTGCTGTACTACAAACACATCAAAAGGACCGACAGCATTAATAAATCGTAATTGAAGCCGTAAACTGGGAGCCCATTTTGGCACCATTGCGTTACAAGCTAAGACTCCTGGCTACCCGTAACGCAGCACACACACGTGCATCATACAGGAACCATGCTGCCCCTGCAACGCGGTGGTTTAAGTATGTCGAGCTCTATAAGTTTCACTCTTTTATTCTTTTTAGAGTTCCGGACCTTAAAAGGAAAAATGGAAACATTATTGTAATTAATCATCCACTCCACTCTATTGCTTCTAAGGGTTACCTTAGGAGCAATAGAGTGGATGAAGGCCAGTTTTACAAAATCCTTCATAGTGTTTCTTGGGCCCTTAATGACTTTAATCAAGTAAAATAGAACCTTAAAGCATTTGAGAGTTCCGTTCCCGTTTCGCAGACATAATAAGCAGCTCTGAAGCTAGTATATCTCTACTAATAATACCTAATTGTACGGCCGTCCGTCCGTCCACACCCACACAACCCTTGAGCGGTGTGTTGAATAACACAAATTAGGTACACTCAGCGACATGGTAGGATACCCCACTGAACAAAAAACGTATCATGTCACAACCTCATGTCTCGGCAACCCCTCGTATAATAGGGGTCACTCGGCAGCCGATTTGGCTCATGTTCGAATTATTTATGTCTTATTTTTCAGCCTATCCATGACATTCAGAACAAATACCTATACATACATACAAACGCCGCACTAATCAACTAGATTCAAAATACTTCATGCTCATGCTCGGTATTAAGCTCTTGGACCGTGTACCGAACGTCGTAATTAGAAGCCGCACAAAAGTGGCAGACGTCTGAAAACGCATAACGTCTTTGAAGTGGAAGTGGGCGGGACACCTGGCTAGATGGACGAAGTCCATAGTGGAATTGCGACCTCAAGAGGGGAAGAGATCGGTTGGGAGACCACCAGCCAGATGGTCCGATGACATAGCCCATATAGCCGGAAAACAGTGGTTGGCACAGGATCATGATCGGTGGCGTGAGCATGAAGATGCCTTTACTCAGCAGTGGGTATCAACAGGCTGGTCATATTGGTGATGATACTTCGCAGACAAATAGCACTCGCACGTTAAAAAATGGCCAAAGCTTTAGGCTGGCACACTGAAATTTTACTTAAGCTTGTGGCTACCTGTACTTAAGTTTACCGGGGAAATATCGTAAAGGTAAAGGTTTTACCGCAGTGGTTTCGCGAATTTAAACTGGATGGTTGAATTGAACTGAACTGCCCCTCTACCCTTGACGCATTTTTCCAATACAGCCGCAATATGGCGCAATTTTCAAAATTAAATATTTTACAAATTAAGACGCATTTTGTGTTTTTATTGAATAAAACAGCCTTACCTTTGAATAAACATTACAAAGTATTTAAAATCAAAGCATTACTATGCGAATTCAAAGAGAAATTAATTTTAAAACTTTTTCAATTTGATTGCAATAGCGTCAAGGGTAACCCCCCTGAACAGGATCTTTTAGCCGATAGGTCCATTCGAATAACAACATAAATCGCCCTCATATCAACTTCCAAGTACTTACCAGCTACTTACCACTTGTAGCGTTCGGACGTAATTCATAAGTTGAAGAAAGTCCCTATATTTTTCTCGGATAATAATGGATATGGATAATTAAATCATTTATTAAACTTTTCGAGCCCCAACCATTTCATCCATAAAGGCATATTAATGTTTAATCTGCATGTTACCAACCCTGTTACTAATGTACCGCCAACGAATAGAAACAAAACAGATAACTTTCTATACATTCCTTTCTTTAAAAAGTTGATTTCAAAGTCTTCGTTATGACACGCCACGAGAAAAATATACGCATATTATACAACATATTATGTTCGTGTTTGTGTAAGCTATGTCCATTCCAAATTTCATCCAAAACCTTCTAGCCGATTCAATGTGAAAGTGCAACTAACAAACACATACACGCACTCACAAGTCACAAACCTAAACAATATTAGCGGGATAGGATAGAGCTAATCGGACCCTCTGTCGTCCTACCAAAGCCTGACATACAAAGCCATTAAGCAGGTAGGCACGTAGCTTCCAAAAGCCCTAATTTATGAAACTTAGCCCGTTTGTGGTTCCCAAACTATCCTCCAGTTTTCGGGACAACAACGCGGCCCGGGACACCTTTAACTTTTTAATTAGCCACCTTTCGATTATGCCGAAATATTATTATTAAATTAATTATTTGTTCTCACTATACAACAGCGGATAAGTGGTCACTTCCATCAACTTGGTAGATAGACAGAACGAGTCATTTCGCAAAATTAAGATCCTACCAAAAACATTTTCATGTAAAAAATATTGCCAAGACGAGGCCGTTAGACCTCGCACTGTCAAAAAGCTATCAGATCTCATGTAGAGCCAAGCTTCTAACTCTACACGCCCTAACTCTACAAGCCTTAACTTCAAAAACTCTACACCTTAGTCAAAATATGTGGCTTGGCAGGTTAACCGCTTGATTGGCCGTAAAAAATATTCCAGTACCCTCAGGGCGTCTATGAGCCGAAGTAATACCAATTGGTTAAAGGGTAAATTGATGATTCAATCTAATTTAAAACAAACAAACCTTACTCAAAATCTCGACGACCACGATGAATGGTCGGCGATTTGAGTAACAAATCAACAACCAGGATTGGGTCATTAGTTGACGGGGCCCTATTGTTTATTGGTCGATGGCTTGGAAAGCAGTGGTAGCGTAAACTAGCTTCTAAATTAAGAGTTACCTATCATCTTAAATTATTTATTTGCCCGCTAACAAAAATATTACAAGTTTGCCTAAATTTTTCCCCGCAATCGATGTCAACGTGAACGATGTCGAGGCAAAAAGCTAATCCAAATTATATGCAAAGTCCAGCCGTTTCAGCATGAAAAACCAGACAAGAGCGAGTTACACTCGCGTGGAGAGGGTTTACCAAAGAGCGATGGAACGGAGTATACTCGGCGCTAATAGTTATTTGTTATGCAAGAATGCAAAATTATTGTTTGCGGCGAGTGCTTGTATTGAAAACCGAGCTAGCGAAGGTTTCTAAAATTGAGCCACGAGCGTAGCGAGTGGTTCAAAAAAAGAAACCTGAGCGTAGCGAGGTATTCAGAAGCACGAAACGCAAATAATATTGCATTCGTGCGAAACACAAAACTTTTCATCTCACAGAAGCGAGGAAATGATTTTGTTAGCCAAGCGGGAAAAACTCTATAGACAACTACTTACAGGCAAAACAGGTGAGTCAAATAAGTTCCTTTTAAAAGCATATTTTACTGTAGTTACGGCTGCCGCACTAAAGTTTTGAGCTTCGTTGGTATTAAAACCATTCGTTTTATTAATAATTTCCTGAAGTTTATTTATCCAGACACAAAAATAATGTAAATAAAAGAATGTTTTTTTTTCCGGGTACATTCTGAACTTTTACCATATAAAATAAAAATTTGTAGGAGATAATAAATGAAATTAGTAATATCGTTTGAAAAAATGTATTTAACAAACCAAAACATAATTATCTATTTGATAAAACAGAAGCGAAGCATTTTTTTAATTTACTGGTATTAAAAATAAATATAGTGTACAAAATATTGAAAAGAGTATAAGAAGAAACCGCGTTTCTGAATGTTCTATTCCGTGACTTTACCTTTTTAAAAGATCCTTATGCCCCATTTACATTCACAGTTTTGTATAGAGAATGGGTACGAACAATCACTTTCGCTGAAGTACGCGTGTAAACGAACTATCAATGAGGATCTTTTTTCGGTCGGGATCTGGCATCTACTTAAACGGCCAGTGTTTTTTTCTTTTTCAACACCATAGGGCGCGGGAAAGACTTTCCCGGCGTCGCGTTCAAATTTCGAAGCGCACTAAAATGCAGATAGTTTAAATCCGGCCTTTACACGATCGTAAGTTACTAGTAACAGCAAACTTTCCGAGCATGAGAGATGAAAAAGAATTGACAGGGTCCGAAACACCACACTACGATCCAAAACCAACATTGCCGATGTGGGCCTTGCGACGGCAAAATTAAAGTGGACCTGGGCTGGCCACGTTAGCCGAATACACCCGGATAGGTGGGCTAGACTTGCCCCGAGTGGAACTTGGAAATTACTTGGCTCGGAAGCTCAATAATTGCTAGAGCTCCAGCCATAGACTTATTATTACCTAGACGGAGTCCGTCCATACAAAACGCCGCCCGAAATTGAGGCGCCTCGCTTTGTTTGTGTGCGTAAGCTGCGGACTGTGACAATCGCCTACACAACACATGCACCCTATTAATGCTGCCAGCGTAATAAGCTTTTCACAATATTGTGACTTTCCTTCTGGTTGGTAAGGTGATAAACATATTAAATTATGTTTGGGGACAAGAAGTCCATGTTATTAAAAGTAACATTTCTCAATATTTGTGCGTATCTAGGATCTGTGATCTAAACAAAAAAATAAGTTATCTGTTGTACCCGACTGCCCTAGAACGAGGTTTATGTTTTTCGAGTGTATGTATGTATGTGTTACCGGCCAAACCCGATTTAAGGATAAACTATGTACCTAGTTTCGCCTAGGCCAAACCTAGTCTGGCCTAGCAAGAATATGTAAGCTTCAGGATAAACTAGTATGGCCTAGCCCGAGCTGATATTGACGAATGATTAGATGTGAATGTTACCATATCTCGTAAACTAATAGGTTTAGCGCAAAAATAACGAAATTTTCGAACCCCTTAATAACTCCAGAACCAAGCCTTTTACTTCTATACGTGTTCTAAAAACCGACATACAGGGTGTTAAACATACAGGGTATTCCTGAAAGTGTGACAGACAGTCGAAAAAGATTTAAAACAAAGGTTAGGTCAGTAGGTTTGGTTGGCGACACACTGACATACCTCTTTTTGTTTACGAATGGTCCTTTAAACCGGACCAAACCGGACATACCGTAGAATTTTTGAATGTAGACTTTTTCAAATTCGGCCTCTAAATGCGTTCAGATAATTACGGCGGGTTTGTTAATTTTAAGAAAAAGTACTAGGCTAGCATAAATAAGTAGAATCTGTATTACCCCTACTTAAATAGGGCTATGCTCGTATGGAGAAACCAGTTTATCGAGTGGGGAATCAAAATGAAGGGTTTTACAAATGGCTTACAAAAATATATAGGTACAACTTGCGTTTAAATGTAATTCGAAATGAGAAATGCTAAAGAATAACAAAATTTTAAATTTTTGTTACTCAACTTTGCTTTCGGGGGAATTTATTTAGGTGCACATATCTTCTAAATATCTCATAAACGGCTGAACCGATTTTGATGAAATATGTTGCTGAACCATTGCTAGGAAACCTTCGTTCAAATAAAAACAATCTCATCCAAATCGGTTCACTCGCTTAAGAGTTACGCTGCCACAGACACACACACACACACACACACAATCACACAGACATAGCGGTCAAACTTATAACACCCCTCTTTTTGGATCGGTGGTTAAAAAAAATATATCAAAATCAGTCAGCAAGGTAAAAAGTTATTGTTGAACACCCATATAAAAGCTACACAAATTGGAAACCTCCTACTTTTTTGAAGTCCATTCATAAGTCGTTCATTGTTAAAGGAAAACTAAAACAAAGCTCTCTAGATTGATATTTCTAAAATTTTTTTTTGTGTATTGTGATTTTCGACATTCTACCTACTGGCAACCCCATAAAAAATGTTGAATGTCATACGGACGAACAATTTTGAATCTAAATACGATCTTTTTCGACATAATATAAAGTGGAATCGTTGTAATTACTGGTGTAAAGTGATCCTCGTGCCTTCATCTTTCTTATCCGTGCTGTTTCTGCAGCCAAACACAGCAAAAACCCGTCATCTATCTTCTATACTTATAATAAAACTCTAGCGAAATCAATTCTGTACATTGAATATTTTTAGAAAAAAACTAGCAGGGTTACTAAGTAAACTATACTGAATCCAAAAATGCAAAAAAAACGGTTTATGTCTGTCTGTCTGTCTGTCTGTCTGTCTGTCTGTATGAACACGATAAACGCGAACACCGCTGAATAGTTTTCAACCATACTTAACATGGTCGTAACTCACGTTTCTGGGAGTAACTTAGGCTATCCGATGTTTAGAATACATTGCGGGTTGCAATTTTAACTTCGTTTTTTGTAAGAAATATTCATAATTTGGATATGGCTTCTTGAGAAGGTATGTTAAGAGCGTGATACTGAACATATTTCTGCAAAAAAAAAAAAAGTCCGGCTTTGAACCACATTCTCTCGAAAACCTACATTGCGGGTTGCAATTTTAACTTGATTTTTTGGAAGAAATATCCATAATTTTGATACGGCTTCTTGAGAAGGTATGTTAAGAACGTGATACTAAACACATTTCTGAAAAAAAAAAAAAGTCCGACTTTATTATCTCGGAAACCGTTGATTTCCCAGGCATAGTTCCTTGGGCAAAAATGTTCGTTATGATAAGGACTATACGTATACGTGGTCTCCCGCTTTGTTGGCGGTCTTTTAACACTCTGTATAATAGCACGCTACGACTTTTGGCATTTTGGGCGCATATTGTAAATGAAAAATCGGCATTTGTTTTTATTTTATTTTGGCGGAAATTGAACCCACGTGAGGTTGAAATTTTTTTTGTGCCTTTTTTAAATATTTACTCTACTGAGCCCAACTTGATATTAAAAAAAAATATTTTGTTTGCCGTAGAGCGGGATAGACAGAGTTATTTGCGGTAGATACGCTCTAACCCAACCTTATACTTTGCTTGCTGGCTCAGCATGAGAATGGGTAAGACCTTATCTATGGGCTTATAACTTTATCTATCCCACTCTACGTCGAGGGAGATACATAATAAAACCCCATACTTCCCAGGCAATTCTTATGCTAAGCTTCCTGGTATCTTACACGGGCGATACCTAATCTAAACAAAACATATTTTATCATAAACTAGCTGACCCGGTGAACTTCGTATCACCTGAAATAGTTTGACTCTCCGCGTCAAAAATGGCGATTCCAATACAAAATTACCAATTTTTATTTCTTCCGTTTTTCAGCTAATCCTTTAACTTTTCCCATATTTCTTTGCTTTTAAACCTACCCTGAACTATGGTGAACTAAACAAAATAGTAAATATGCAAATCGGTCAAGCCGTTTCTTAGTTTTAGCGAGACTAATGCACGGCGATTCATTTTTATATATATAGATTTATTATTGTTTAGATTAGAGCACACACACACACACAGACAGACACACAGGCAGGCACACCCTCATAAACACATAAACAGACACACACACAAAGCTATCAAACTTATGACACCCCTCTTTGTTGGTCGGGGGTTAAAAAAAACCTTCCTTTTGAGTTTTCCTCCACAGTCGAATTTAAATTAAATGTCACATGTGTAAAAACGCATACGAAGTCGCGGGCACAGCTAGTTTTGAATAAAATTGCAGGAGCTCCGTTCGCTAGAAAGTGACCTTGAACACTGACATGCCGTTTTGGAAAGCGTACCAATTTGGTATGCATTTATTTGCTTCACTTTGCGAGCACTGATTGCGATTCTAGGTGTCCTAATTCTATGGCTCCAGCATGTTTTGCCTGGGGTTGCGACTTCAAGTCCCGTCCCAAGTGATTGTTTTTACCTTTTAATACCTAGAAATTGTTTCATTATAATAAAGTAAACAGCGCAAGAGCCAGTCAGATTATAATGAGATACCACAGTCAAAATTGAGATGCAAACTAAACAAAAGCCAGGAAACAAATCTTAAATGTACACTAATTGCACCGTTCCGTTACTGTACCGTTCATAGGGTTGCCGGTTGCCACCTCTCCCGGATTCCCGGGAGTCTCCCAGAATCGTGGGCTGAAATAAACATCTCAGACCAGAGTCCATAGATACGTACATAGTCCATAGACTTGTTTTATGTCAAGTAATTCTATTTCCCGGATTTAAAGGGCCAAAGGGCGTTTGTCTATACCACAACTTCAACGTCAAAGAGAACGAGAATATGGGTGTTTTTTTTATGGAATGATGTAACGTGACGTGACGTTTAGTGGACAGGCGGCCATGGGCGCCGCCGTTCGTGATTTATATTATGGTACACACGATAGCACGTCAGAGTGCACACTTTTATTGTAAAGTCGTCCGTAACGTAACCGACTAGAGTGCTAGCGTGTAAACGTCTACGTGCTGTCGTGTGTACCTAAATAGGACAACGCGCGAGCGCAACGCGCTCGAAAACTTACCGATTTCGGTGTAAATTGTGCACCAACCTAGAGTCTTCAGTTTTCATTCAAACAATAATAATTGGCAGACGTCAATAGTAGTCTCAACCCATAACCCGGCACCCCAATCCATTTATCCTGACTCTCCCATAGCCCAGATTTTTCTTTTCTGTTATTTTGCAATAGTCCTTGTATCTGACGGAGATTGTCTCTGGGTAGATTCTTGTATATCCAGAGATAAGATCCGGCAGGTACACCAAAAAAAATGGTAAAATGGTAAAACGGGCTGTTTTCCGCAACTCGACGTCTCTACTTGCGCCTATTTTGCGTCTGGTGGGATTTTTCATCCTTGCCAACCCAGCTCCTCCAGAAAGTCCAGCAGTCCACGGATGTTCTGGAGCACTTCAGGGAGCGACCCCGGCGAACCGAGGTGGGTAGCCCGGTATTTTGCCAGCTCCCTGCATTCCAGCAGGACATGAGCGGCTGTTTCGTCTGTCCCCATGCAGGCTCTGCACAGAGGACTGTCGGTGACACCTCTGTTGTTTTCACACTCCATTCCCCACAGGGGGTGGTGTGCATTGGAGTCGGTGGCGATGATGATGTTTAGTCCACCGTCCTCGCAGTATTTTACAAGCCTCGTCATCTCAGGGGGTGGTGGCTCATCGCCGTCTGGCATGTAGACAGAGGCAACGACCAGTCCCGGGGCGTCCGAGTCTTGTTGTAGGGTAAGCATTATAGCGTACAGGTCACTGGAACAGAAATCTGTTAAAGGCTGCGCAACTATATTCTTAGTAGTGTATATACAGGCCCTGATACCAGGGCCCGCACAAGTAAGTAGCCTACCTCCTGCGTTGGAAAGGCCGCATATTCTGCCGCCACTGATCCACGGCTCCTGAATCAGTGCAATGGCTGTTTTGTTAACCTCCAACCACTTTCGCAATTGAGCCGTGGCGGTGATAGCGTGGTGGAGGTTGATTTGGAGGAGTGCGCAGCTAGACGAAGGGGACGCCATTGGTCTCCTGTCCGTCGTCCTCCTCGATCGCCAGCTCCTCTAGCTCCCGGGAGAACTCGTCCACGTCGTGGTCTGCCGCCGCCATCGGGACGTCAGCGACAGGTTCCGGCGGCGGGGCGACCTCTCCCGAGGGTTCAACTGTCCCAGCCTGGCTGGCCGTGGCATCGTGTGAGGGTTTGGCGCTGTTTGTTGGCTCATTAGCCTGTACAGTCTGGGGGGTGACTTCCATGTTCTGGGGGAGGTCCACCGGGGTTTTCCTCCTTACCAGGATCTGTACGTACACCGACCCCAGCGTGAAGTTTAGTCGGCGTTGACGCTTCACGATAATTTCGAGCGTGTCCTCGGGTATGCTGACCACGATAAACGTGTTCTCGCTCTGTACATTGTTGGAGAGAACCAACCAGCGATCGATATTCGCCCAGGGGTTGGCAGCCTTCAGCAGTCGGCCGACTCTGACGCTGTCGTGCCACACCCCTGGTATGCATATCCCACACTGCTTGCGCCGCGGGACATCCATTTGGCGTTTCGTCTCCAGCTTCACTCCTGAAGGTAGGTCTAACGCCGCCACTGTGGTCTTCAGCCACTCAAGGGTGTTAAGGTCTTCACACCATAGCCTGAGATGGCCGTTCCAGTACGAGGGTTTACCCTTAAAAATAGGGAAACCCCATTGTGGCGGCGTTTGAATAATGGCCTCGATTGCCTCCACTAAAGCGGAGGACACCTCGTCGGCCTGTAGTTTGGTAAGATTACCCGTAGTGGAGGTGACGGCTGCGACAAGCTCCGAGCACATGGCCTCCGCATAGCTGGCATGGCTCGGTCCGGGTTCACTTTGAGCGGCCGTCCTCGGCTTCTTGGACTCGCCTCGGGGAGACACAGTGTCGTCGAGTCGAGTCCGCTTGGCAGAGGACGTAGCCCTCTCGGTGTTCCGGCTTTCGCTGCCATGCCCGCCGCGCCAGGATCCACGGACCCAGTTTTGTCGCTGCTGCCCGCGTCCAGGTGGTTGGGCCGCTCTAGCCACGTTCTGCGAGGCAGCAAGCTGCCCACGTCCCGAGGGTTGAGTCAGTCTCCCCACCGGCCGTGAGGGCCCGCCCCTGTTTGCGCCACGCCCATTACGATGGTGTCTACGTTCATTCGGGTGAACCGGCCCCGCCGCTGGCCGTGAGACCTCGCTCCGTGTGGTTTTGTTGCCGAACGTCGGGCGGTTGTGTCTGCGTGCTGGCGGGTGAGCCGGTCCCTCCGTCGGTCGTGAAACCTCCGCACTGGGAGTCCGCTTCACCGTCGCCTCCGGATTGGCGGTCAATGCTGGCCGTTGCTCCAGTTTTGGCGACGACGTACTCGGTATCAAGGGGCGCTCAGCGCCAACCGCAGCGTCAGCAGCTAGGCGCGCTCGGCGCTTCGCTGCATCACGCGCCTTCTTGCTGCGATGCCCCCTCTTCGCCGATGGTTCAATCGGCTGGGCGTTGGAGCTCTCCCGACTTGGCTTGGAGCCTTGTCGTTTGCGCTCAACGCACTGCCAGCCCTGTAGTAGGAGCTGATCTCCGTCCTGGGCTGCGATCCCGGAAGGGTTCACTGGTTTCCCAGTGTTCTCAACCTGGACCACTGCCCGGCCAGTGTCAGCTGTAGTTTGGGAGGCACCGGTATGGACCGAAGCCTTCGCCATGTTGGTCGGCGGAGCCACAGGTTTCCCTGCGTCCCGGCCTTTATTTTTAGTATTTAAATGTAAGGGTTCCATAGTAAGGAAGTAAAGGTTCACTCTTCTGGCTCCCCACCCACCACGGAGCCCGCCCTTTGGAACGCCCTGCCACAAACTGACAGGGTCGTTAGGGATACCAGAAGGGTATAGGTGCATTTGGCTGGACGAAGCTGCGCGACATCAGGGGCTCGAAATATAGGGCAAGTGGATCCAACCTCGACCCACAGGGGATTCCCTATACCCTTACTCCGTCAGCATGACAGTCGCCTTCCCCAAATACCCCTCGCCGTGGCCCTCTGACGGGACACAAGACCATTACCCCTGCAGTGGCTAGCTGCAGGGGCACCGTTTCGCTAAGAAATTGGGGCCAAAGAGGGCGTATTGCCTTACGAGTGTCGCAACAAACGCTTGGCTCAACCCTCCAGGATTCCCTCTTCCTTTGCTTACGGCGTTCAACTGCGTAGGCCATAAACGCAGGTGGATGCCACACTCTACTTGCCTCCAACGCATCCACAGGTTGCTGGCCGTGGTTTTGGGATGGGAAGGAGTAGGAAAGCGGAGGGGTGTGATGAGATGAGGTGAGTTTCGACTGAAAGTTTCAGCTACGTCCGTTTCTGAGGGAATCAGACCAATAACAGGCGGCAACCACGAGTAGGCTGACTTTCAGACTTGCCTTGAGGGTCGTGGCGAAACTAGCGCTCGCCCCAAAGCCATTCGCCAACTTATCGGTCGGGAGAGGCCGACAAGATAGGTGTGGATCTAATTCAGGGGAGCAAAGCGGTGAAGTAAGCAAAAGCGCGTGTGATTAGGGAAATAGACCCACCCCCGCCCCAGGTACACCTATCACATTTAGAGTAAATGGTATTTAAAAGGCCGCTGTGCTGTTGGCTTCGGCCCCACGCAAGCCTCAAAGGACCGGGTCCCCATGGACCCGTGAATCTGAAAAGTATACCAACATAATATTATAGGGATGTGATAAAGGCGTAGGGACGTAAAAAGGCGTAGGGATGTGACGACCCCATCGCCCACCAATGTGACAGCTAGCAGTAGGTGTCACAATGGCGCAGTCAGTCTTCGCAGGGCAGCTTGTGGCGGGCTGTTGGTGAATTAGCGACACCACGAACCTGAGATCCTCGGAGAGTCGATCAGGCCCCTCGTCTTCGGCTTACCTTTACTGGTTGGCCGAAGTGGACTTCAAGAGGGGCCGCAGGACTCTCACCTCTGGCTTGCCTTAACCGGCCGTCCAGAGTGGGGCGTTAGAGCTATATGCTCGCAGGGTGGAAGTGAAAGATGCATAAGACGCGAGTTGGCACTTTGACTGTGGCTACCACACTACAGTCACTGGGTAGAAAGCGGCGCACACCTCTCGACACCCTGAGCTGCTCACAACCATGTTGCCGCCTTGCTGTCCAGGGCTAGGCCCATAAGCGGCGGCTTATTTAGGTGGCCCATTTAGTGAGCGGCAAGTCATACGTCTGCCAATGATGAACCCCTTGAGACATTTTCCGTGGCAGACGTCAATAGTAGTCTCAAACAATAACCCGGCACCCCAATCCATTTCCCCTTGCCTTCCCATAGCCCAGATTTTTTTTTGCAATAGTCCTTGTATCTGACGGAGATTATCTCTGGGTAGATTCTTGTATTTATCCAGAGATGAGATCCGGCAGATACACCCATCACATTTAGAGTAAATGGTATTTAAAAGGCCTCTGTGCTGTTGGCTTCGGCCCCACGCAAGCCTCAAAGGACCGGGTCCCCATGGACCCGTGAATCTGAAAAGTATACCAACATAATAATAATAATAATACATAAGATCAAAGCTGTCAAACGGGCCTCTACGTGTTGGATACGTCCCCACGCACGCCGGCTAAAGGACCGGGACTCTGTAGTCCCGTGAATCTTTACGATAGACATACATAATAATAATATAATTTTAAATAAAAGTTTTCTGTCTATATTCTTTCCTAACCGCGTGCAAGTGCAGGGTGGCAACCCTAGCCGTTCTCATAGAAATGTCCTGTTATTACAACTGGAGATGCACAAACAAACAAACAAAGCGTTCATCTCGCTTCCTGTTTTGCAACTCAAAGGCATTTTGATCAAAGAAAGCAAATATTTAAGCGGGTAAAATAGTAGCTATTAGCCGCCCCATCTGTACTATTAGGTTAAGACAATTCTTGTAATCTTCTGGATTTCTGGTGTATAATAAAATACCTATTCTCTATTTCTCTAGCTTCGCGGTAGAGTTTGATCCAAGTATGTCTTTTACTGTAGTTATGGCTGCTGCACTAAAGTTTTCAGCTTCGTTGGTATTAAAACCATTCGTTTTATTAACAATTTCCTGAAGTTTATTTATCCAGACACAAAAACAATGTAAATAAAAGAATGTTTTTTTTTCCAGGTGCATTCTGAACTATTACCATATAAATAAAAAATTTGTAGGAAATAAAAAATTAAATTAGTATTATCGTTTGAAAAAATGTATTTAACAAACCAAAACATAATTATCTATTTGATAAAAACAGAAGCGAAGCATTTTTTTTTATTTACTGGTACTAAAAATAAATATAGTGTACAAAATATTGAAAAAACCTGAAAGAAGAAACCGCGTTTCTGAATGTTCTATTCCGTGACTTTACCTTTTTAAATATGCTTATGCCCCATTTACATTCACAGTTTTGTCTAGAGAATGGGCACGAACAATCACTTTCGCTGAAATACGCGTGTAAACGAACTATGAATGAGGATCTTTTTTCAGTCGGGATCTGGCATCTACTTAAACGGCCAGTGTTTTTTTCTTTTTCAACACCATAGGGCGCGGGAAAGACTTTCCCGGCGTCGCGTTAAAATTTCGAAGCGCACTAAAATGCAGATAGTTTAAATCCGGCCTTTACACGATCGTAAGTTACTAGTAACACCAAACTTTCCGAGCGTGGGAGATGAAAAACTCTTTTTTTTAACTCTTTAATTTACCCCCCAAAAAGGGCCCCCATGTAAAATTCATCTATTTACGTTGTACGTCCGTGTTTACGTTGGGTCACCAATTTACATCAACTCGATCGGTCCGGGAGTTTCGGAGTAATTTGGCTGTGACAGACAAACAGACAGACGCACGAGTGATCCTATAATGGTTCCGTTTTACCTTTTGAGGTACTAGGCCTTTTCATCTACGTAATGAGATGATTTATACAGGCAGCGTCCTTTACTCACACTAGATGGGTGAAGAGACCACTCGGCGCTGCAGTGCCTGGGACATTGTTTTTAGATGGAGTAGGCTTGCCTAGCACCTATAATACCATCCTGACAGCTTAGTTGGCCCAGTCCACAGGATATGGGTATAAAGCCATAGATACCCTCCAACCCATTATTGTGCTAAGACAGCTGCTCAGCCTCTAAGGGTGGTATTAATAGTCGTCTGAGTTCAACTACTTGAGCTCGATCTCAATTAAGCGAACTCAGAAAAGTCAAATGCTAATGTCAAGCCTTGGCTAATGTCAAACTTAAGTAGCTGACAGACACTATCTAGAGATTGACATTGACATTAGCCAAGGCTTGACATTAGCATTTGACTTTTTTGAGATCACCTACCTGAGTTCGATCTTGAGTCGACGATTATTAGGTAGGTAATCGTATGAGGTAGTGGCCACCCCTGGTGTCAGAGTTTTTAGGCCACCCAAAGGGTCTCTGACATGTCTTAACGATTGTTATTAATCAACAACAACCGGGACCAACGGTTTAAAGTGCCTTCCGAAGCACGGAAGCGCTCAGAAATTATTGCCACTAGCGGTCACCCATCCATGGACTGACCGCGGCCGTTGTTGCTTAACTTTGCCAATCGATTAAGAACGGCTAGTATAACTAGGCTGTGATGACTATTAATGCCACCCTTAAATAAGTTAAAATTTACGTTGAATAGCGAAAGAAAAACTTTCCACAACAAATATGCCCACGCATGAAGCTCGTTTGGCATTATTAGTACTTTGACGTGACGTAGAGAACGTATTACACGATGTCACGCACGCGACATATTCACTAACTGCTGAATGACTAGGTTCTGAAAAATGTAACGGTGCAAGTCACCGTGAGCCATTCCACTTTTTCATTGGTAAATGGTTAGGAAGTACTTATGTAGTTTTACAAATTTATTTATTTGCATAAGCACAAAAGCATATTGAATAAAACAAAAGCTTCGTCAAAATATAAAACAAAAGTCAATTAATTGGTTGCCTGGCAGAGATCGCTTTTAGCGATAAGGCCGCCAATTGTATGCATACTGATTAGTTTAAGAATTCCTTTGTAAATTATTTTCGTGTACAATAAAGAGTTTTCTATCTATCTATCTAATTATTAAAATAAACAAGTCAAAAAAAGGTACAAAAAATAAAAACAAAGTCACAATAAATATGTAAAAAAATTCGCTCGGGACAGGATTTGAACCCGCAACCTCTTGCACTCCGTGCAGCATCCTGTCCCAAGCGAAGTTTGTAACCTTATAAAAATATTTATAAAGTTCCCTAGCACGGGTAGTGCTTTAGAAAATACAAAAAATGTTGTTACATGAAATAAAAATCCTCTTATACCCGCGATTCAAACTATTTAGACCCAAATTATGTGTGATTAATGATAATGAAAATCATTAAAAACTACAGCATCTTGAAGTAATACAACTTCCAAATGCCAGTAATTTGCCAGTAATGTGTCGTTGACCAAAAAGCGTCAGGGCGAAACCCCCTGCGCCCGTTTCAGCAAGACAAACAAATAAATTCATGTTAGCTCATTGGAACCGGCCCGTTCTCGTGCTGAGCAGCCATATCCATTATTGATGGTGATTAGGTAAAGTGCGTTTTGGGAATGAACCAATTAAGGCCGGTACCCACCTCTATAGAATTATAGGCGCTAAACCACTTCAGTTTTATGCGTGTTGTGGTATTTGGTGAAGGTTAAAAAGTTTCCGATTTCAAACAATATTATGTTAATATTATTAATAATATTATTTTAAACAAGCAATAGGTAATTGCCCCCATGATGACAATACGTTTTAATTATCCGGACGCGCACTGGGAATCAAACCGGGGACCTCTTTGAAACATGAGGTCCCCGGTTCGATTCCCAGTGCGGGCATATACAGGGCGTCCCACGGCTATGCCACATGGAGGGAAAGTACCTTGAATATTGTAGATGGAACATTTTACTGAAAGAAGACATTATTTTAATTTAAAAAACAATTTAAACTGCATTCATAGATATCTAAATAATTACATGGTTGAACCGGGAATCGAACCCGTTACATGAGAAAAATAAATACCCTGTAGTTTTATCATACCGATCGAAAGGCTCCATCATAAGGATTATTTTTTGCTAAATAACATAGTGTCAGAAATAAAAGGAAGACCATGAATTTTAACATTTACCTGGTGGTATGCAACAAATCGAGCAGTATCCTGAGCCGAAAGACGCGTAAAATTTTGTCCATCGCAATGCGGCTGGCTGATTATAAAGAAATAATTCAAAAATGTGTTTCATTTTCATACTTTTATTCTTTTGTTACTGTGATTTTCATTGATAAGTTGACTAATGTTGTATTAAAAATGTTAAAATTCATGGTCTTCCTTTTATTTCTGACACTATGTTATACAGGGTGTTAAAAGACCGCCAACAAAGCAGGAAACCACGTATTGTCCTGATCATATCGAACATTTTTGCCCAAGGAACTATGCCTGGGAAATCAACGGTTTCCGATATAATGAGGTTCAAAGTCGAACTTTACAATTATTTTTTTTTGCAGAAGTGTACTATGTATCTCATACTTAACGTTTCTTTTCAAGAAGCTATATCAAAATTTTGAATATTTCTTGCATAAAACGACGTTAAAATTGCAACCCGCAATGTATTCTTAACATCGGCACCTCGAGCATAAGTAACAAAAGTTTATGTCAACGCTTGCGCAATATGACTTCTCTGCGTTACACATCCATTGCGTGATAAAATATTTTCCAAAATTATAACCTAAAAAACCAAAATCATTTCCCAGCAATAATGTATCGAAAAAGTACTTTGTTTTGGTGTCTAGTATGCGTACCTTTCGGGTCTGTTGGCGGTCTTTTAACACCCTGTATAGCAAAAAATAATCCTTATGATGGATGATTGAATCATTTTTTTTAATTTTAATTTAAATTTAATAAACAATTATTGTTGTTGTTAATTTTATATTTTTTTAAATTTTAAATGTATACTTGTTTTACGGTTTTAAAAATGTATATTAATTAGGTATTACTAATTGTAAAATTGCAGTGCCTATACACTATAGTATAGTGTCGAAATATTTAATTGTGTTTGATTTGTTTTAAGTATAATTAAATTTTCAATTTTTAATCTTATTTGAATTTATTAAGTAAGTGGTTTATTATGGTATATGTCCATACGGGGCGTCCCACGGCTACGCCACATGGAGGGAAAGTACCTTAAATATTGTAGTTGGAACATTTTACTGAAAGAAGACATTATTTTAATTTAAAAAACAATTTAAACTGCATTCATAGATATTGAAATAATTACATGATTGAACCGAGAGTCGAATCCGTTACATGAGAAAAATAATTACCCTGTAGTTGTATCATACCGATCGAAAGGCTTCATGATAAGGATTATTTTTTGCTAAATAAGTGTCAGAAATAAAAGGAAAGAAAGAAAAGGAAAAGGAGCGACTTGATTGAATATCGATCTTTAATTATCTGTCTAGAGATTCAATTAACTCTCTGATTTAACTACTTTACTTCGACAGATCTATTACATTACAACTACAACTACATACTCGCGAAAGGACACGAACACACGTAGACTAATACAGCCGCATTGCCTCTCACTTTTCCCCGTCCCGCTCTGGGTGAAACAGCTATAGAAAACAGTGTTTCACGCGCTTGGCCATCGCCAAGTTCCCACGCTTGTACAGGGAATTCTTAACATAGCCACCACCTCCCCGCTAACAAGGTACGAGTAGCTACTCTGGTAACAGCCAGCGCTGCACCATTACGTGATTAAATGAACGGATTTGCAGACGGGGCACACTGCACCTTTGTTGCGAGATAACGGTCAAGTTACGGCCTTTGTTTCTGATGGCGGGTTCTGTAGGTAAATTCAGGTAGTGTTGTTTTGACCGCTCCCATAAACTTTTAATTGAACGAGCGAGCGTGCGAGTCTATTTGAACAATCCGGCGTTTTTAAGTTTGTAATGTATGTTTGTATGTATGTATGTTTGTAAGTGTGTATGAATGTTCGTTCGACGATAACTTGAGTGAATTTAGTCGGATCTTCATGTCATTTGGAAGGCGGGCATATGAGGCACAGAGAATTTTCAAGTTCATTTAAAATAATTACTTTGGAATAGGTACTTTAAGTTCTATTTAATTCTGCTAAACTAAAACTAAGCCCATAAAAGTTATTTACCTAAATCAGAGATCGGCGCCTCATTGAATAAAAAACCAATCATATAACTTATCTGCGTACCTATTCATAATAATATTATTATGTTATTGTACAAAATAGAAAATCCATAAACACATCGGTAAGAACATTTTGCCTTTCCACTAAACGTGAATCATCGACGAACCCAGAAATATGGAATAATAAATAAAATATTTGTATTTCAGATTATTACAATATCATTATTAAAACATTATAAAATCCATAGTAAAATTAAAATTAATCAAATTACAGAGTAACAATAAAATAAATTTGCAATCAAATAAATCGGAACAAAATTAAAATCTAGACATCAATATAGTGAACTTATCAACCCTGACTGAAAACTTTATTTTTGTTGCGACTTATTTGTATCTTAACCCAATGACGTAGCATTGGGCTATCCATGTTTTCTGACAGTATTCTCAGTAGGCTGTTTGGGCTGCCGCGAAACCGGCGCATAGTATAATAATTAACAACCCTATATCTCGGCAACGCCTCGACCGATTAGGCTCTCGTGTTCGATCATGTTTTTAGGCGATTTAGGCGATCATGTTCGAACTTAAAAAAATATTTTAATTTCATTTACCCGCCTACCAAACATACCAAATTTACTCAAGTTATCGTCGAACGAACATTCATACATACATACATACAAACGCCGGATTGTTCCAGTAGACTCGGAGAACTTCGCTCGCTTCGCTCGCTCGTTCAATAATGCCAAGGAAATCGTCCACTCTGGCATTAGCAAACCTTGCAGATGCGCTACAGTATCTCGGCAGCCCCAACACTGCCCTGAGAGCATTGTTATACTGTTCACGCAGGGTGTTGTAAGCCCGATCCGTATAATGGAATAGGTACTAAAGCTTAATCGGCTATTGCTATTAATTAGGCATGGCATGAAGTGCCTATTAGCTGTTTGATGATGTAACAGTTTTGTCTAAAATAAAAGGTGTGGTGCTGAAAATACATAATATAGTTCATATTTTAGTAACAAACTAATAAATTATGACACGCGAATTCAACACAAATAATTATTTCCTATGGTGCCTACCTATTGCCCCGTAGGTTAGATTAGTCTCTTATAATACAACTAAAAACAATTAGTTTGTGGATTTGCAATAAGATTCACTTGTCTGACCTACGAGACAGAGTCAAGTGGGAGATTGATGTTGTATTAATGAAAAAAAATATATACAGGGTGTTAAAAGACCGCCAACAAACCCGAAAACCACGCATACTAGACACCAAAACAAAGTACTTTTTCGATTAATTATTGCTGGGAAATGATTTTGGTTATTTGGTTATAATTTTGAAAAATATTTTATCACGCAATAGACGTGTAACGCACAGAAGTCATATTGCGCAAGCGAAGGTATCAGTTTATGTTACTTAAGCTTGAAGTGCCGATGTTTAGAATACATTGCGGGTTGCAATTTTAACATCGTTTTTTGCAAAAATATTCATAATTTTGATATGGCTTCTTGAGAAGGTATGTTAAGAACTAGATACTGAATGCATTTCTGCAAAAAAAAAGCATACATACATACATACATACATACATACATACATACGCTGCTAAAATCATAACCCTCCTTTTTGCTTCGCGTAGTCGGGTAAAAAGTTGACGTGTTTCAGGTAAAAATTGCCTTGTATTATCATCGGCGAAGCGTGGATGGCTTTGTTCAGATCTGAATTATCAAACATCATTTTAAATACAACATAACTGTAATTCAATTAAATTGTTCCTACAGTTGTAGGTACTCGAATCAACGCTCCATTCCAATGACATTCCAATACTCCATTCTGTTTGTTTTTGGCACAATTGGGAAAACAATGCTTTATTCGTAATCGCATTTCGTACACTAAAGCATTTGGACAATAGTAGAATAGCTTTGCAAAGCAGAATGAAAGAGAAAAGAAACAAAATGGATGTAAACTAGTACCACGATCTATTGCCAATCGAAAACATTGGCTAAAAATAAAACTAGTGTTAATCCGGTTAAAATTTGTTTCTATCAGCTTGTTAGAGTTTAAAAAATGGGGAATATTTATCAATATTATGTTAATGTGTTACAAATACGTATAATCATATCATTTCACGTGTCCTAGTCAATATCTTGCGAGTTCCGAATTAATTTATCTAAATATTTTGCCTGAGCACTATCTATGCCACCCATAGAAGCGCTCAGGCAAAATATTTAGATAAATTAATTCGGAACATATTGAATTCCCTAATATTCCCTTTATCTTATTTCCAAATTATTACTCAACGTGGGACTTTGAAAATGTCTACATGGGGTGCCTGCCTAATGGGGGGTTATGACACCGTTCGACATTACATTCGATACTTGCGAGTAAAATGTCGGAAAACAGAATCGACAAAAAAATCGAATTGAGAAATGCGACAGAGGAGAAAGGACATCCAGACATACGAAAGTATTTTTTCCCAAGCTGAAATGGAGACGCTACGCTCGCTCGGTCAATACACACACACACACATATACAATAATTTTCTATAAATCACGGTTTTTTTATTTAAAACTTCTTTATTTTGGCAACAAAGGCCCAACCAAACATATAAACTAAAACATAGACACAGTAGGTACATTATTTACAAAAAACAGACACATATTGTAGCTACACGTCCACCTTTACATTAATCGATGTGGATTTGCTCACACATTGATTAATGTAAAGGCAGTCTAGCCTATTGGCTATCATGGCCAGGATACTGTTGGCGCTGGCTCGCACGCGACGCACCAGGGACGCGCACCTTTTTCGCATTATTGTGTTAAAACAATCAACACGAGCTTCGGCGAACATCCCTGATGCGCTACAGAACCGAGGCAGCCCCAACAGCACCCTGAACGCATTATTATATTGGATTCGGATGGCGTCATACGATTTTTGCGTATGATTGGCCCATAGGCTGCAAGTGTAAAACGATGAACAGTATGCTTTGAAAAGCGTAAGTTTTACTTGAAATGAACATCTAGCAAACCTACGGGCCACCATATTTGCTCTGACCGATAACGCCCTCCGCTCCCGTTCGATGTCGTCATCGTCTTTAAGGTTAGATTTTAAGATATGTCCAAGGTATTTAAAAGTGTACACCCTCGGCAATGCAACCCCATTCAGGTACACTGATGGCACATTAGCCAGTCTACTACCTCCGCCCGCCTCGAAAACCATGACCTCACTCTTTTTAACATTGTATGTCAGGCCATGCCGAGCAGCATAGCACTCGCAGATAGCCACCAGCGTCCGCAGACCGCAGACCGAGGCGCTCAGCAGCGCCATGTCGTCAGCATAGCTGATGTTATTGACGCACACGCCCCCGACGTGGCAGCCGACGCGCGCGCCGCTGAGCGACTCGATCAGTTCGTTCACGTACAGGTTGAAGAGCGTGGGTGAGGTCAACCCCCCCTGCCTCACCCCGCACTCCAGCCCATACGGTCGCGAAAGAGCTCCCGCCCACTTGACAAAATTGACCTGGTTTCCGTACCAATATTTAAAAATATTTATAATTGTGGGTGGTAAATTGGCATTTTTCAGTTTTTCCCATAGTATGTCGTAGGAAACCAGGTCAAAAGCCTTCGATAAATCCAAAAAGCAAGCATATGTTGGGGTTGCCCGTCTCTTATAGTAACCGACAACATGCTTAAGGGACAACACTGCACTTTCGGTTGAAAGTCCAGGGCGAAAGCCAAACTGGTTATCATGTAATCGGATACATTTATTTATTTGCCCATTAAGCAGGCCATCAAATACCTTTGAGATAACCGTGGCTAGGGAAATAGGCCTGTAGTTGTTTTTATCTGCACTATCTCCCGTTTTATTTTTGAGGATGGGGACCACAACAGTTTTAATCATCTCGCTTGGTAAATACGAGTGGCTTATACAAAAATTAAATAACAAGGCCAGTACCCTCGCAGCGTGTGGACCAGCAAAACGGAGGTGCTCAATGCTGAGGCCGTCGTGACCTCACTAGTATTTTGTTGGTGTAGCCGACTAGTTATACAATATGTTACAAAATATCCTTACTCACTCACCGACCGCCGTCTGTAGGTACTATTAGGTTAAGAAAATTCTTGTAAACAATGAATTCCTGGTGTACAATAAAGTGTAGTCTATCTATCTAACTCTTTTAACCCGACTGTCCAAAAGAGGGTTATTACAGGGTGAAATCTACTGTATAAATCAATTTTGTAAATAAAAAAACAATTTTCATTATATAAAAAAGCCATGTCAAAACATTGCGAAAGTCAATTAAAACAATATTAAAATACCTTTCTCCCACCAAAGCGTTCACATTTTATTAATTAAAAGTCAACGGAACGTCATAGAGCAAAAAAAAAGGGTTGTTATCTCTATTACCCTGTAAAAAGAGTGAGGATGTGTTGTAACACCTCGTAGGAAAGGAACTGCACTACTACAATCACAATATAATTTCGGGCACCTTCTTCTTCTTCTTAGATCCCTTTACTCCTCCGTGGACACAAGGGCTTTCCATCTATCTCTGTTCATGGGTAGCTCTGGTCAAGTTGCTCCTTTCTTTTTCGTCTCAGAGAGAACGGATCTCTTCCACGTCTGGGATGGTCTTCCGGGTGGTCGTGAGCCTCCGGCGGGTTTCCAGTCAAGAGCCACCTTCAGGATGTGGTGTCCAAGTCAACGCCATTTGCATTCCCTGATTTCTTGGCACCAACACCGGGTACCTACAAGCAAATAATTGTATACGAAAAATAATATTTCACGTTGAAAATAGTGTAGTTTCCATCGCATCTGTATTATGTTTACACAGCCAACTCCGAAATAAGATTTACAGCAGGATTTCACAAATCCCGAAATTGGACGCGAAAGTCTGAAAATCTCAAAGTGGATTCAGATTGCAGCCACAAATTGCTTACACAGTTTTCACCCTCAAAGTTAAAGAAATTTTAGGGTTCTATAGGTAATTGGATTTTTAGGTTTCTTAAATTTAAAGCCTTTTAGATTATAATAGATATAAAGGTCATTGGGCGAAATCCGACCCAAGTTGTAAAATACATCGTTCTTGAACATTTTTTTTTTAATTTTTAAATAAAAACTCACTTGCTAATTATTAACAAAAGTAGGTAATTAGGCAAATACCTACCTACTGTTTCACTTTTAGGGAAGAGACTGCCCCCCCCGACACAGGGAATCCTAGTGGGGGAGGTAGAGAACCTTCTTGTACTGTAAATCTTGTGTTTTTGTTTCAAAATAAATTTATTCTTATTCTCTTATTCTTATTCTTGTGTTTCACATTATTTGCTCCCGAGTGTAAAATTGAGTCTAAAATCACAGAAAAATGTGTAGGTATATTTGCGATCACAGATTATAGGTACATTTACCAAACTACCAACCCTGAGAAGAGGAGGGGATCAAACCTGTCATATTCGAATGCTCACAAAATTTACCGCAGCGCTGATTTTCCGGCCGACCTTTACCCATTAGACCCTAACAAATGGACCCTAAGATTTAAATTACCTCCAGGCCATTATCGGAACAAAAAGGTCCGGTTTACGCTTTAACATAAAACTTGTTTTTATGTTGGGTCGAAGCTTTACATCAGACAAAGGAATAAGGTGTGTATTGACAGATAAAACACGAAAATAAAACAAAAAAGATTCAAAGCAATTAATTAACAGTCTATCAAATAAACAGTTTGTTGTATCAATTCGCCCTTTTTTGAGCATATTATGCGGTCACCACGTCAAACTCTGGAAAAACAGATCATCTTGGGCCAGATGGAAAGCAGACGAGCGAGAGGAAGGTCCGATGCTGGTCCGATGCCCTAAAGAGGGCAGCAGGTGAATACATCCAGCACGCATGATCACGCATCCCATCGCGCCCATGACCGTGATGAGTGGAGAACCATTATATGAATACGGTGACGATCCTCAGAATTGAGGGACCGATCCAGAAGAAGAAGAATGAAATGAATGAACTCTACTGCAATGAAGTGTGCTGAAATGCCATGAATGGTCATGTTTGATGACGTGTGCTGAATTGTCAGTGTCATGACGTGTGCTGAATTTTCATGTTTCATGACGTATTCTGAATTATAATGTGTTATGTATGTTTTATGACATGATATAATTTAATATCACGCGGAATGAAATGTCGCGAATTAATCATGATTTCGAAGTGCACTGTTTTGCGCATGTCTCGTAAAATGAGTCGCGTGAGATACGAGTAATGTCCTGTGTACTTTGGCACTGACTCCTGTATTTTTTTTTTATTATTATTTTTTTATTAGGGTGTCTTGGGTCCATTGAGTGCAAATCTCGGTTCGGTTTGCCCCTGACAACATCCGCCCTGTATACGCTTTGATAGCGACGGGAAACTGCGCTTGTTTGTAAGTGTAATTAAATTTATAACCAATTATCAAGTTCACTGCCCACTTTTCCTTATCAAGGAAACCGGCGGCTTATTTTCTATACATAATTTCACCGTTCAGCGGGGTTACCCTTGAATGCGTTCATATCAACGAAGTTTTAAAATTAAATTATCTTTGAATTCGCATACTTTGTAATGTACCTAAATTCAAAGGTAAGGCAATTTTTTAAAGTAAAAATATAAAATTCGTGAAATAATTATTGTTTTTTTTTAATTTCCGCATATTGAAAAAAACCGGCCAAGTGCGAGTCGGGCTCGCGCACTAAGGGTTCCGTACCGACATACAATAAAAAATCATTTTTTTGTTACTTTAAATACCAGATACTTCAGGTTTTCCTTTCCTATTTTAAGTATTTTTTTCAAAATTTTAAGCCCAGAGTTTCGGCGACAGGGGTATGAATCTTTTCTTAGATAACTTCAAAACTATTTATGTTAAAATTATAAAAATATCCTTATTACGAGCCATTCATTTCATTTGATAATTATGTCACACGATATACAGGGTGGATTTTTGAGACAAGGCAGTAAGGGCAAGTACCCTAGCCGTTATAGTTACAGCAAATCGTTCTCAGGAGACCTTCCATAACTTTTTGGGATATTATGAACTGCATTCACAGATTTTGGAAAAAAGAACGGTCTGTAAAAAAATGCAGAAATAAAAAAAAATGTTTTATGCCAATCAATCCTCTTTCATGTAGAGATCAAAAGACTCTAAGGACCTCAACTGAGGTTTGAGTACTAGAATTGTCAGAAATTTACAAAAAAAAAACCCATACATTTTCAATGAAAAAAAAAACTTTTATAATGCCATTCGATCCTCTTTCGTGTAGGGATCAAAAATCTCTAACCTTTTTGAGGTACGAAACCGTAAAAGACTCTACATTACACGTTTGTATGAACTGTATTAACTATTTTCGTTACCTCCTAAAAGTGGCATAAAATACTCATAAACGAGGGTAATATACTCGAGGTTATAGCACTTCTGCATAAAATATGTTGCTTGATTTCGTTTCGAGGCGAAAAAAAGGTGTCTCTATTAAAACCCGGCTGAGCTAAGATCCACCGTTTTTCAAAATTGCGCTGTTTAGCCTAGCGTCCATATGAGGCGGATCGGGGCGGGCCGGGCCGGGCCGCAACGCAACGCAACGTTGTGGTGCGTCCATCTAAGCGCATCGGGGCGGATCGGCGCATCGGCTCGGCGGATTTTTTGGTGTTGCCACTTTGTCTAGTCACAAAAATTGTAACTTTTGAGCCCTCGTTGTGACTTTTTGTGACATTGCCTAAATTGTAACTTTTTGATGCCTAGTCGATTGAGAAATAGATTGAAATTATTTTGTATGATTGAGACTGAAATTTTCGGTCGCGCTGACGCGCGCTCATCTCACTCTGAATATACTATGGGTAAAATAATTATAGGGTATGGTAAGTACCTACCTATAGTTTCAGGTACGGTCCGCTTTTATGCCATTTTGGCTCTATGTGGCCGTTGGCTACAAAAAAATTGCCAAGCCCTATTCAAACATTTGTAATAAGTTGAAAAAATTCACTCGGGACAGGACTTGAACCCGCAACCTTCCGCATACCGTGCAGGCGCTCTACCAATTGAGCTACCGAGTCAAGTCCTGTCCCGAGTGAATTTTTTCAACTTATTACAAATGTTTAAATTATTCCCTAGCACGGGTTAGTGCTTTAGAAAAAACAAAAAGAAGCCCTATTCATTCATGCCAAAATTACAGACTATTTTATATTAGGGATTTCATGCACTTTAAACTAATAAAATTGATGATAAATACTCGATGACATTTTTTTTTACTTACCTAGTGAATAACACGCAGTATACGTAATATTTTTTCATTTCAATATTTAGTTACAAAAAAAATCCCGCGTTGAGTTACGTCCAACCTGCGTTCAATCTGGATCCGAAACGGAATAATTGAACGAGCGAGCGAAGCGAGCGAAGTTCTCCGAGTCTACTGGAACAATACGGCGTTTGTGAAAACAATAAACTTAACAAAACCAAAAATCAACTTCTAATACTTCTGCTGGTATTTCTTCATCATCATGATCGGTTAAGGGTGGACGATAGCAACGTGGCGGGAAATTCAAAATTTTCACAGATTTTTACATTGTGTAGCTAAACTGAGCTATTTTTGTTAAGCGATTTTTCGTTCGCGGTAATAAAACAGTATTCTTTTCATTATTGTAAACTACAGAACAACAATAATTCAGCCGATTAGTATGTGTTCTGGTCTATGAAGCAGTGGCACTGCCCAAAAAACTTATCGTAGACTAGAACACATAATCAGCTGAATTATTGTTGTTCTGTTGTTTACAATAATGAAAAGAATACTATGTTATAGCCGCGAACGAAAAATCGCTGAGTTAAGCAAAAATAGCTCAGTTTAGCTACAAAACGTAAAAAACTGTGAAAATTTTGAATCTCCCGCCATGTTGCTATCGTCCACCCTTAAGATTGGACGATAGCAGCGTGGAGGGTAATTCATTTTTTTTTACAGTTTTTTTAAATTTTGAAGCTAAACTTTACTGAGCTATTTGTACTAAGCGTTTGTTCAGCGATTTTTCGTTCACGCCAATAGCATAGAATTCTTTACATTATTATAAACAAGAACAACAATAATTCAGCCGATTATGTATTCTGGTCGACAAATGGCAACACTCGCGCGCATTCGCATGCGCGAGCATGCTGTTGCCCCTGCGTCCACTAGGCGCATCGGGGCGGATCATGCCGCCGGCAAAAATCCGCCGGCAAAAATATTGCGTCGCGGCCCGCCCCGCCCCGATGCGCTCTAGTGGACGCACTTCCATACAAAATATAGGCAGGCGGATTTTTCCGTCGCGGCCCGGCCCGCCCCGATCCGCCTAATGGACGCGAGGCTTTTGAAAAAGCGGCTAGCCTACTTGTAATGTTGCGTTTTTATACTATTTAGCTGCGACATAACCATAATGTACCTTATGCTCACTCTACAGGATGTCCCAGTTCCTTCGAAAAGGCACGACTTGACGCCTAGCCTAAGGCCCGGTTTCTGAATTGAGAATTTTACTAAGTAAATACTTAACTATGGTTCTGTCACGTTCTTTTGTGACAAATCCGCAGAGGCAGAACGATATTTAAGTACTTGCTTAGCGATTTCTCAAATCAGAAACCGGCAGTCCGTCGCCTAACACAACTTCTGTACCCACGCGTTTGGCACTAAGCTTACTCACAACATGAATATATGAAAAAAACGCTAGTGCTTTAGAAAAAACAAAAAGTTATAAGAAAAAAATAATTATTTTTAAAACAATTCTAAAGAGCATTTATTTGCACATAGAGTAAATCTTATCTCCAAAGAAGACCAAAGACCAAAGAATATTCTCAAGTTATATTCAAGATAGGTAAATGATAACTATGTTTATAATAATCGCTTCATGATAAGGCCATACGACGAGTTATTATGAAAATATAGGTACGTACTTTTTTTTCTCAAGCCATTGTGTATAGTCTATACAACAATAAGTCAGCGTTCTAGCCTAGATACCCACAAACATTGTGGAATTCTATACCCTAGTCAGTTTCTGCAGCTAACAACTTCTAACTTAACTCATTATGGTAGCTAAATCCAGCGTAGGTAAACGGATAAGTTTACAAAAATAATCCTAGCTAAATGGGGCGTGCAGCGCTCCAGCGCTTCATTGCAGCGATGCAATAAAGCGGAGGTTCTGGACGGCTAGCTCATTTCATGGCTCGCAGACTCTGGAATAGCTTACTTTATGAGGAAAAGACAATGTGTGCCGCTTGATAAACGACCCTGTTACCAAAGCAAATGTAAACACGTAAATACGAAAAAAATATGAAGGCATTGGTGTCGTGCTCGTGGTGTGTCCGAGACGAAAGTTTGGCACTGAAGAGAGTTATTTCGTATCGTCATAACTACATTTAATTGACTTTTAGCATATAATTAGAATATGATTTTATTTCCTTTAAAATCTTAAAACTTAAACTTTTGTAAGTACCTAACTGCACATTTTTATTTTTATACGCAGCTAGTAGAGTTTAAAGTACCGCGACTCAGTACTGGTGTCAGGATCTGAAAGGCATCTTGCCTCCGGCCTTGTGGGCTGGGACCTTCGCATCATTCATCATTGTCCCACTGTACATGTTTTTTTGACTCAACCGGCGTCGACAATAACCTTGTGCAATAAAACGACACCCAACTAGGTATTACACAGCTTGAAGAGCATTTTCTCCACATCATACGTGAACACAACACTCAACTAGGTATTTCACCAATTGCACAGAGCAACCGGAGTAATCTCAGTGACAATCGAGTTCCCGCCTCTTTTGACATCTGTCATTCATCTGTCATTAGACAACTGCGTTCCGTTCCGAAGAACGTTCCATATGCGTTCCGTTTTGCCCACGCGACATTATGTAAAACCGGTCAAGTGTGACTCAGACTATTTCGTTCGGGTCCAATCTAGGGTCCTGAAAAAATACAGTTTCTAGTAAAAGAATCCTTTGGGAGAAAAGTTTATGCCAAAACACACTTCTCTAGATTCCAGATCCTAGAACCTACGAATAAGACTTCTTAATAAGATTTTTTGCAAAATGGGCATCCAAAAAAATATGATTTTGTTTTTTCATTGGTAGCGCTAGTGTGCCTCGACCATCACCCTAAATTGATCGAATAATAATTTCAGAGACTTTTATCTCCGGTAGCGAGAAAATCGTCTTCTCGATAATTTTAATTAAAACTGATGATCCCACTCAAATTAAAACGAAGAGGAAGTCCTGACCACGGAAATGTAAGATACCTTGGAAATTACGTAAATTGGAAACTGAAACATGTTTACATAGAATTTAGATCGGAAATAATAACAACACTTGTGACAGTAAACGAAACGTCCTCTTGTTCGTAGAAATATGCTTAGTACAGTCAACAACACAGCTTATTATGTGAGTGAAACACCGTTCCAATAGGTAAAGCGCAGTAATAAAAGCAGTCTGTTGTATGTAACTTTACTGTATGCGGGTAGGGTACCTACGTATGAGGTAGTAGTGGCCACCCGTGTCAGAGTTTTTAGGCCACCCCAAGGGCCCCTGGCATGGCTTCACGATTGTTATTAAATCAACAACCGGGACCAACGGTTTAACGTGCCTTCCAAAGCACGGAAGCATTCAGATATTATTGCCACTAGCGGTCACCCATCCATGGACTGTGTTGCTTAACTTTGCCAATCGATTAAGAACGGCTAGTCCAACAAGGCTGTGAGCGCTTCCTGCATGTGAGAGTTTGATAATACTAGGTAGGTACACAGTCTGCTTTAAAAAATGCCATGAAAAAACATACATACGTTACGGATGCATGGTGGATGGCTATAATAACGAATGATGGAGGCAAGAAAAAAAAAGGAAGAATAAAAGCAGGCAATATTCAAATTGGCATATCAAACGTCTACTCCCTTTTAGAGTACTTACCTGCCGTTTAATTTATTTTTATGATATTCAAAATGCCCATTTTCCTTCTTTTGTGTCGAACAATAGATCTTGGTGTATAAATGGAAAACGTCTTGCTGTCATTTGGGGAAAAATATCATGTGAGATGCCTCCGGGAGCTGTAATGACATATTTTTTACTCAAATAAATTGTTGTTGATTTGTCAAGAGCTTGGACTAAAATGCAAGGGGCCTAGTTTATGACGGACAGAGAACACTTTATTGTTCACCAGAAATTAATTTATAGGAATATTCTTAACCTAAAAGTACAGACTGCGGTCTTATCGCTAAAAGCGATCTGTTCCAGACGACCTTAGGATGGACTGGAAAAGATGACTGGTTGACTTAATTTACACAATGGGCGGAGTGACCAATCGAGCGCTGTCAGATTCTGTGTGCTTGTATTTGTATGAAATAGGGCTCGCCAACCCGCATTGAGCACTAGGCCTTTGCCCAGCTAGCGGGACATGTACAATTGTACAGGCTACATCTTCTTTTTTAGGGTTCGCCCAATGCTCTGGGGATATGCCAATCGCTGACCTTAGGGCGAGGCCCCATTCGTGCGTTGCGCTGCGTTGCGTCGTCGCTACGGACACGTTTATATGTGTCTATTGCGAAGGCTGAACTGAGACGCAGATGCGACAGCGTGTATACCCTCTTGCGTCGCGACGTTGTGCGTCGTCGCAGCGCGGATGTGACATACAATGCGTCGATCCGATGCAACTACGCAACGCAACGCAGCGCAACCCTTAGTCGGCCTAGCTAGTCCACGTGTATGGCAATTTATCTGCAGAACCAACTAAACCACGGATTTTAACACTATATTTTCCTTCTCAGTTGGCGGGTAACACATAAGTACACACACACCCACTGAGAAAACGAAAAGGAAATTGCATTAGGGCTTTGAGAAGAAATTTTGCCACCCAACTCCCGGTCGAAAATATGGCGGGCACACAAAACAGCTCTCTATTTTGAAACACAAAGGGCGATAAAAACGACCCGTGCGTCTGATGACACAGTCGCTCTCCTTCTCTCTCACTCCCTCTATCTCTGTATCTGTCCGTAGGTATACATGCCATCTAATTGGACAGGTCCGTGTTTTAAGGAGATAAAGCTGTCAAAAGCGAATGCTGTCTTAAGTAGAAGTAACGAAAAAAAATATTTATCTTATTACGAGATATTTAATTCGGCCCCTCTTTTTAGGACTCAAGGATAAAGTAGAGACCTTTTTAACAGATTTTAACATAATGCCGCTAGGTTTTTGTTTTATGATATTATTATTGTTTTAGTGTATTTTTTGCCTGTAACATTAATTATTCTTATCCTTGATAAAAACAATACTACAACGTGTATGTATAAGTAGGTAAGCCGATCAGAGCTAGTGAAGATGGAGAAAAAAAAAGTAGCTAGATACTTAGTATAAGATAGCAATAAGTACCTGATTTATATACTTTGTTTACTTTAGATAATATTTGGACGTTCAATGTAAATAATGTATTTATGGCATATTGAATGAAAAAAATCTGAAAATTGAATTCTGATTCTGCAATCGATGCTGAATAAAGTAAAAAAGGAAAATAGTTATTTGTTATGCAAGAATGCAAAATTATTGTTTGCGGCGAGTGCTTTTATTGAAAACCGAGCTAGCGAAGGTTTCTAAAATGGAGCCACGAGCGTAGCGAGTGGTTCAAAAAAAGAAACCTGAGCGTAGCGAGGTATTCAGAAGCACGAGACGCAAATAATATTGCATTCGTGCGAAACACAAAACTTTTCATCTCACAGAAGCGAGGAAATGATTTTGTTAGCCAAGCGAGAAAAACTCTATAGACAACTACTTACAGGCAAAACCGGTGAGTCAAATAAGTTCCTTTTAAAAGCATATTTTACTGCAGTTACGGCTGCCGCACTAAAGTTTTGAGCTTCGTTGGTATTAAAACCATTCGTTTTATCTGGGGGCACGGCAGTGCCCCCACCAAGTCGAGCTAAAAAGCGGCACGGCCGTACCATACTTTTCTCGAAGCAGTTCAGGCCATTTTCGACCCCCCTATAACTTCGTTTCGGATAAAACTAGAAGCCTGAATTTTCTGTAACCAAGAAAGCGCTGTATAAACACGGAATATTTCAAATTTCATTCAATTTGGACCAGTAGTTTAAGAGTTATAACTAGTCAAAGTTTCGTATTTTGTCACTCACTCACTCACTGATTGATCATCAAAACTCTAAGGCACTTCTAGCATACATAGAAGCTTCAAATTTAGAATACAATTAGTATTTAGTGTATAAATCAAGGAAAAACTAAAATATTTTGCAATTTCAGTCCAGGTTTCTAAGTACACCAACTGCATATATAATTTTGTATTCCCATATAAATATATGGGATTACAAAGTTTTATTTGCATAAATGTACAATGCAAATGTAACTTTGTAATCCTATATATTTATATGGGAATACAAAGTTTAATTTGCATACATGTACCCACGACAGCACGACAGAGTGTACAAACGTAACCGAGTAGAGTGGTAGGGTGTAAGGATCGACAAGCTGTCTTGTGTACAATGCAAATGTAAGTTTGTAATCCTATAATGGAATCAATAGGTACCTACATAATATGTACCTACCTACATATTATTATGTTCAAAGGTAACTTGTACAATGAAAAAGCCAGAATGGGATGTCTTGAAGTTGTACCAAAATCCCGCAAAGTATTAAGTAGATGGACAGTTTGGACAGAGGCCCGGTTTCTGAATTGAGAATTTTGCTAAGTTTAGTTGCCCGATCGTAATTGAAGCCGTAAACTGGGAGCCCGTTTTGTCACCATTGCGTTACAGGCTAAGGGCCCTGGAAGGTAGAAGACGTACTCGTAGAAGTAGAAAGCAAAAAAAAGTAGGACTATCTACAAAAAGAAATGAGATCCCATCAAAAACAAAACTTGTAAAAAAAAACCAAGCCTCGCTGCTCAGTTCTTCTACCGTAAAAAGTTTTGAGATCCATGTAATACCAAGTCGGTTAACTTATTCAGTCCCTACTTTTTAAGGGTCCTTCTGTCTTGAGTAATTTATTACGTAATTAGCTAACCTAACAACATCTTTTAGTGACCATATCAAAATTAAACATCCTTTATGTTTTAAATAATTAGATTGACTTGGCAATCGCATTAAATAATCTAATTTAATATAATTTGTATTACTTGTGTTTTCATGCGATGGCCAAGTCAATCTATTTATTTAAGACATAAAAGATGTTTAATATTGATATGGTCACTAAAAGATGTTGTTAGGTTAGCTAATTACGTAATAAATTACTCAAGACAGAAGGACCCTTAAAAAGTAGGGACTGAATAAGTTAACCGACTTTGTATTACATGGATCTCAAAACTTTTTACGGTAGAAGAACTGAGCAGCGAGGCTTGGTTTTTTTTTACAAGTTTTGTTTTTGATGGGATTAATAATTTCCTGAAGTTTATTTATCCAGACCCAAAAATAATGTAAATAAAAGATTTTTTTTTTTCAGGGTACATTCTGAACTTTTACCATATAAAATAAAAATTTGTAGGAGATAAAAAATGAAATTAGTAATATCGTTTGAAAAAATGTATTTAACAAACCAAAACATAATTATCTATTTGATAAAACAGAAGCGAAGCATTTTTTTTATTTACTGGTATTAAAAATAAATATAGTGTACAAAATATTGAAAAGACTATAAGAAGAAACCGCGTTTCTGAATGTTCTATTCCGTGACTTTACCTTTTTAAAAGATCCTTATGCCCCATTTACATTCACAGTTTTGTATAGAGAATGGGTACGAACAATCACTTTCGCTGAAGTACGCGTGTAAACGAACTATGAATGAGGATCTTTTTTTGGTCGGGATCTGGCATCTACTTAAACGGCCAGTGTTTTTTTCTTTTTCAACACCACAGGGCGCGGGAAAGACTTTCCCGGCGTCGCGTTCAAATTTCGAAGCGCACTAAAATGCAGATAGTTTAAATCCGGCCTTTACACGATCGTAAGTTACTAGTAACAGCAAACTTTCCGAGCGTGGGAGATGAAAAAAACTTTGAACCTCATACAAGCATCTTGGGCACTGTTAGCTATGGCGGCGGTCTTTCAACACCCTGTATAGTCACAGTCAGTCATGCTAGAAGTATGGATCCTAATCCTTTTGCCGCAGTTTATACAGGGCGTCCCACGGCTATGCCACATGGAGGGAAAGTACCTTAAATATTGTAGATGGAACATTTTACTGAAAGAAGACATTATTTTAATTTAAAAAACAATTAAAACTACATTCATAGATATTTAAATAATTACATGGTTGAAACGGGAATCGAACCCGTTACATGAGAAAAAAAAATTACCCTGTAGTTTTATCATACCGATCGAAAGGCTTCATGATAAGGATTATTTTTTGCTAAATAACATAGTGTCAGAAATAAAAGGAAGACCATGAATTTTAACATTTACCTGGTAGTATGCAACAAATCGAGCCGTATCCTGAGCCGAAAGACGCGTAAAATGTGTCCATCGCAACGCGGCTGGCTGATTATAAAGAAATAATTCAAAAATGTGTTTCATTTTCATACTTTTATTCTTTTGTTACTGTGATTTTCATTGATAAATTGATTAATGTTGTATTAAAAATGTTAAAATTCATGGTCTTCCTTTTATTTCTGACACTATGTTATTTAGCAAAAATAATCCTTATGATGAAGCCATTCGATCGGTATGATAAAACTACAGGGTAATTATTTTTCTCATGTAACGGGTTCGATTCCCGGTTCAACCATGTAATTATTTAAATATCTATGAATGCAGTTTAAATTGTTTTTTAAATTAAAATAATGTCTTCTTTCAGTAAAATGTTCCATCTACAATATTTAAGGAACTTTCCCTCCATGTGGCATAGCCGTGGGACGCCCTGTATATTGTCCAACACTCCAACTGGCTTCGCGTTAGTCGCTTATATTTTATCTGGACCCCTCATAACTTATTACTTGACCCGCCTCTAGCCACATCGAGCTCTTTGTGCTACTTACAATCTTACCCCTAAGGTATAAAGTGCATTTTAGAAGCGCACAAGAAGAGCCGGGGAGGTGTGCAAACTAATTTCACCGTAGAAAATTGTGTCGTACCGTATGTGGTCGGTTTGAATCGAGGATTTCTCGCCTTTCTTTTTAACGTTTATTTAATGTAATTCCACTTGCCGTAAATAAATACTGAAAGACAGAGAAAACTGGCAAATAATTCAGCCGATAAGGTGTTCTGGTTTACGAAGCAGTGGCACTGCCCAAAAAACTTGTTGATGACCAGAACACATTAATCGGCTAAATTATTGTTGTTCTGTTGTTTACAATAATGAAAATAATACTTGTTACTGCCGTGAACGAAAAAATTTTGAACAAAAATTGCTCAATTTAGCTTCAAAATTTACAAAACTGTGAACATTTTGAATTTTCCGCCACGCTGCTATCGTCCAACCTTAAGTTGAATTTTGTTATTGTTTGTGTAAACTGTGTTTGCAATCGATCGAAAATATTTACTCACGAACTGCGGCGTTCAGCTAGTTAAATGTTGGGCTAGTCTTCAAGTGGTTCGAGATCTGCTTACTCGTTCAGGAAAATGAGCATGAGTGTGCGAATAGGACTTCAGGATAAATTTAGTACATTACTGCCGCGATCTGTAATGAGTGCGTTTCTGGCGCGCTTTTGATGGCCGACAGAGCGCAGCGTAGCGCAGCTCAAGGCCCTCACAGTGCGGTCAGCATTGCAGCCCTTGATGGACAAGCTGAAATGAAGGCCGAGACCGAAGGTCGAGGCCTTTATAGCGCGGCCAGCAAGGGCTGCAATGATGACCAAACTTGAGGGCCGAGAGCGTAGCTAAGCTAAGCTCGAGGCAATCATAGCGTGGCCAGAAGCGCACTCATTGCAGACCAAGGCTCGTATAGTGCTTTACTCAAACAATGCGAGTAATTAAAATATTAATTAGAATAGACATTAACATAGTAATTTAATTAGCTTACCATTTGTCGTAGATTAAGTACTTTTTGTCGATTTTCCATTCCGCAAACTTTTTGTTGGTAAGCTTGCTTGTATTTTTCTTTTGACTTCGGTGGCAATAAATTTCCAATTACTAATTTCGCTTGATTTTGAATGTCCGGCGGTGTTAAACACATTAAATCCGAGGATTCGTCGCTTTGAGAGTTCACTTTTTCAACAAAAACACAGAAAAAAATCACTTCGAACAACGCGCGAAAAGTCGAAAACAATATGGCCGCGCTTTTTTTTTCTGTGCAATGTGTCGACTGCCAGTACCCATACAGCCTAATTCTAAATAAATACTTTTTGCACCTGATGTTTGAGTTCTATTTATGAAACAAAACTCGACATTAATGTTTTTCTGGCCGCAAAACACAAGACATTAATGAAATTCCATACAACTTTTCTGGCGCCTAATCCAAGTAGCCCGCAAGTCCGACTTTGCTCAAAGAAGGTTGTCGAATTAATGTCCACATTACGAGCTTTTTTGAGTAAATAATATTAACATAAGTTTTAGCTAACCAGAAATTTACCAGAGTAGCTACCACGAGTGCGAAAACGCTGTGCCGGACGTCTGCCGGAAGTTTGTAATTTTAATAATTTTTTTATGACTATAAGTGAGAACCTATAATTAGCTTCATGTTTATACCATAGTTTCTATACTGTTTTTCTTAGCTGTTGGTCCTCCATAGAACCTAATAAATAAATAAATAAATTGTCCTAACACTATAAGGTCCACTTGCGTCAACAAGGGTTAGCCAGTTAACTCCGAGTTAACGTCAAAATTTGTATGGAAATGTCAAGTTAACTCGGAGTTAGTATGCTAACCCTGAGTGACGCAAGTCCGCCTAATAGTAAGTTTGTTTATCCAACTTACAGTGACAGTAAGCACTCGTGGTAGCTGCTCAGAATCCAATTTTGTTAGCCAATATACAAAGTTTTACAAAAAGTCCTAACTCTTTATACAGGGTAATGGCAACCAGTAACCAGAGGAATTACACAGCAATTTTTTTTGCCATAAGACGTTCCGTTGATTTTTAAATAAATAAAATGTAAGCACTGTGACGGGAGAAACGTATTTTTTTTAACACGCTTTTTATATAATAAGCTTGGCCTGTATGTTTGTATGTATGTATGTATGTATGTATGTATGTATGTATGTATGTAACGGAATCTTTGAGCATAATTTTTACCAATTTCCAGAAGTCTGATTAATTTTAAACTTTGCATACCTATCAAGGACCAATGACAATGCAATAATTTGATAACAGTTTCCCATTATTATAATTTCCCATATTATAATACCCCTACAGTGCTATTACACAGGGTGGATTTTTGAGACGGGACAGTAAGGGCAGGTACCTTAACCGTTATAGTTACAGGAAAACGTTCTTAGGGGACCTTCCATAACTTTTTGAGATATTATGAACTGCATTCACAGATTTCGGAAAAAATGTAAATCAGCAAAAAAAATGCTAATATACCAAAAAAAAATATTTTTATGCAATTCTCTTTCATGTAGGGATCAAAAGAGTCTAAGGAGCCAACTGAGGTTTAAGTACTAGAAATGTCAGAAATTTACAAATAATTGATAACTCGAACTAAAAAATTAAAATAAATAACAGTTTAAAAAAACACGCTTTTATAGCTGCTAACCGAACTAAAAAGTAGAAAATAATTTTTAATTACAAAGAGTTTAAAATTATAATAAACTTTAAGTTATTAACAGAATAATACAATTCAGAGTAAAAAAGCGTGGGGTGCATCTCATAGATAGTTGCCAAAACGAACGAAAAATAGGAAAAATAATTCGTGTAAAGCCAAATTTTGGCACAGTTGTAGAGGAAAGTGTCCTGAATAACATACTAAAAGTACTGATGGGTAGGGGGGGAGCTAAGGGAGGGAGGGGGGTGTAAAGGTCCCTTTTTTGAGTTTTTCGTGAATAACTCGAAAATTGCAGCCTATAGCAAAAAATGACCAATTACTGAATTAATCTACATAAAATTTTCTACAAAATGGGTTAATAACATTTTTCACTGGATTGATACAATAAGGAAAAATGGCGGGGAAATTATATTTGTCGCTTTGGTATAGGCACGATTTTTAGCGAAAGTGCGACATCGCCCTAGTGTCGTGGGTTTTGGCACTACGCAGCTGATTGGGGTGTCAAAAGAAGCGTCTTGACAAGGGCTACAAATATAAAAAAACTGTTTAAAAAAAAGTCAAAAACTTTATGTTTTTAATCGAAAAAATTGGAAAAATGCTGTTGTTTTTCGCCCGGTTTTGGCGAGAAAAAAAATCATATCTCAAAAACGAAACAAGATATCGAAAAAATTTAAAAATGGTCTAATAGTTATGATTTTGAACTATGTAAAAAAAAATATTGGAGGTGCGTAACACTCATGAATTATTCAGAAGTTGTACCTTCATGACGCGGAGTTTACGCGCGGAAAGCTCTAAATATGATATTGAGAATGGAGTCAGGTGCCACAGAGTCGTTGGTGGTCACTGATTTATGACCATTGTCTCCTCTAGTCCGACCTCATCAGGTAGGTGGTAGAGATTTGCCGAATCATTGTTGTATCTGTAAGTATTTAGGTCAAATGTTTTTTTTCGTCTACCCACGTTAATCAGTGCACTTGTGTTTTCTTACTGCTGCTTGAAATAATAGCAAATTAAATAATATAATTGATAATTAAGAGTTAAAAACGCTTTATTAGTGATTGTTGATATACAATTAGTGTGTGGAAGTGTTATCTAAGTTCGCGAGTCTTTTTTAGTGCAAAAAAAAATCCGTTAACGAAACTGTTCAAAATGGCTCTTTGTCTAAAATGCGAAATAGTTTTGCCAAAAATCGATGATAAAAACCCAAAAATTTCGTGTCACGGTTGCGAACGGCGTATATGTGTGAAGTGTAGCGGGTTGCTTGTTACCGAATTGCGGGTTATAGCTCTGCAGTCGCCAACTCTAAAATATTTGTGCCCAGACTGCCAACTCGGAGTACGCCAATTACCGGCCCTAAGGCGTCTTGTCTCTGAGCTGAAAGTAGAGATTGAGACCCTCAAGTCCTCGCAGAACAACCCTATCAACTTAGAGTCAGTGCTGGGTGAGATCGGTGAACGTGACAAGCGTAGCAAGAATGTTATCATGTTCGGAGTTCCGGAACCTTCCGACGGGATGGACGTAGAGGCACGGAAACGCCACGACCAGGACCAGGTCATTAAGGCCTTGTCGAACATTGCGGAGGCTGAAACACCTGTCGCCGTTATTCGACTGGGTAAACCACACCCATCGGGCCACACCACTCGCCCTGTCAAGGTGATCTTTTCGAGCAAGTCCTCAGCTATTCGTATTCTCAAAGGTGGAAAAAGGCTGCGTAGTGGGGTGAATGTGAAGAACGACCTAACACCTTACCAACGTGAGTACCTAAAAAAACTCCGAGAGGAACTGAACGAACGGGTCGGAAAGGGTGAGTCAGATATCACAATTAAATATGTGAACAACACACCCAAAATTGTAAAGGTAGAAGAACCTCCAAAAAATTAGAAAACTTGGATTACATTGACCTTACATTTTTCTACACGAACCTGGCATCCTTAATGGCAAAACGAGATTTTCTACTGATTGAAATAAATAAGCTGAGACCCACATTCATTATAATAACAGAGACCCACTTAAAACCTAGTATACCAGACCAACTCATAAACATCCATGGCTACAACCTGTTTAGACACGACCGAATAAAAGGAAGTGGATGGGGAGGGGTAGCTATTTATACCGCACAAGAACATGCGGGAATCCCTATATATGCAACACCTCACGACACCTACAATAACAACACTCATGTGGAGGCTCTATGGCTAAATATATCTTACGGTAGCTTCACACTTCTTGTTGCGGGAATATACCGTCCAACCATCTATACTCTTGAAGAAACAGACTTATTACTATTTGATACAATAAAACAAGCTGATAACAGTAGAACAACTTTTTTAATGGGCGACTTCAACCTACCGGACATCAAGTGGCCACTAAGCACAACAGAGGGCTACAATCCTCTACACGAAAAATTCGTGGAAATGTTCCTTGATAGTAACCTACAGCAATTAGTTACGGAGATAACGCGTAAAAGAAACGACCAAGAGTCCCTTCTCGATCTAGTAATGTGCAATGAGGAAAACCTCTGTACATCCATAGACCATTTACCTAACATAGGAAAAAGTGACCACAGAGTACTACTAGCCACCTTACAAATACCACACCCAAACAACAACAAAGGGCTACATGGTGACAAGACCGCAAGACGAAACTTTTTCCACGCTGACTACGAAACAATATCACAAGCCATGGAAAATACACACAATCTTAATGACCCGCTAGACTCCGTATTAGAAGTATGGAATGCATTCCGAGACAAAACTCATAAAATTATAGAAGAAAAAATCCCTCTAAAAGGCAAACCTAAAAAACACAACCACAACAAACCCTGGATTGGACCAAACATAATAAAACGATCACGAGAAAAAGCCTCGCTCTGGCAATCCTACAGACTAACAAACTCAAAAGATAGCTACGAAAAATACAGGAAGGTAAACAACGAATTAATAGCGGACGTGAGGAAGGCAAGAATTAAATATGAAGCCAATATAGTCAAAAGCGGACCAAAATCCTTTTATAGCTATATACGGCAACAACTAACATCAAAAGTATCACTACCACCATCATTACTTGATGATACCTCACAGACCATAGAAAGAGACCATAGCAAAGTAGCAAATATTTTTGCGAAACAATTTGAAAAATCATATGTGAGAGAACCACCCCATATTCCTATACCATCTATCGGAGCCCCTAGGATCAATAACTCCATAGAAACGGTAGATTTTACTCCAGACGGTGTGCGTAAAGCTATTATGTCCTTTAAAGACGAAACAGCAATGGGACCCGATGAAATACCGGCCGTCCTGCTAAAAAAATGTAGTGAAGCCATAAGTCCCCAGTTGGCCAATATAATGAACCTTTCACTAGACGAAGGGAAACTGCCTCCTGACTGGAAGGAAGCCATTGTAACTCCAATCTACAAAAAAGGAAGCAAACGAATAGCAGCCAACTATCGACCAATAAGTCTCACAAGCATAATTTGCAAAACAATGGAGAAAATTGTTGCAAATAAACTCCGAGAACATCTGTCCAATGAGAATGTAATTATAGAAGACCAACATGGCTTTATCCCAGGTCGTTCAACAGTAACCAATCTCCTCTGTTGCATTGACAAGTGGACAAAGAACTGGGACAAACAAAACCCCACAGACGTAATATACCTCGACTATGAAAAAGCATTTGACAGAGTACCTATAAGGCGATTAGTCTCCAAACTTGAACACTTCGGAATCAGAGGCAAACTCCTAACATGGATTGACAACTTCCTCACCAATAGAACTTTCAAAGTACGGGTTGGAGAAGCAAAATCTGAAACCCACAAGGTGCTCAGTGGCGTACCGCAAGGATCCGTACTTGGGCCCATACTCTTCGGCGTGTTTCTGACTGACCTAAAACAGATTATTCACTCGCAACTCTCACTATTTGCAGATGATACAAAAATTATGGGTAATCCCATAACCAAATTATTAGCCATAACCAAATTCAGGAGGATCTCGACCACATATATCAGTGGACCCAAGACTGGCTAATTACATTAAACGAATCCAAATGCACAGTTCTGCACATAGGAAACAAAAATAAAAATCCCAGACTACCTTACAGCATCAACAAGAGTCAACTTAAAGTTGTAGAGTGCCAAAAAGATCTTGGAGTTAATATCGCATCAAACCTGAAATGGGACACGCATATCGTAGAAATTGCCAAGAAAACGAACTCCATCCTCTACATTATACGCAAGGCATTCTCATATATTGACAAAGAACTTTTCCTAAAGCTATATAAAACCTATGTTAGACCACTATTGGAATATGCATTTCAGATATGGAACCCTTACTTTAAGAAAGATATTGACTTGCTCGAGAGAGTACAACGGCGAGCCACTAAAATGATACCATGTCTCAAAAACCATCCCTATGAATACAGACTAAAAGAATTAGGGCTAACCACCCTGGAACAGCGCAGAGAACGAGGCGACCTAATAGAAACATATAAAATCCTACACAACCACTACAATGTACCGGATCTTGCTATGATATACGAGCTAAATACAAACAAAATGCTAAGAGGGCACTCACTGAAGTTGAACCAGCAACCATGGACAAGCAACCCCAGAAAACACTTCTTGCCGAACCGTGTAGTGAATGCGTGGAATAAACTACCTGAGGCAGTAATCAGTGCCCCCTCGGTGAACTCTTTTAAAAATGGACTCGATAAACATTTAAAAAGTGCACTAAAGTGATATACACGCATCAGCTTTAAGCTGCCAGTGTATTAATAAATAATAATAATAATAATAATAATGCACCGTCACTACCGCGCTCACGCACTCAACTCCGCGTCATGAAGGTACAACTTCTGAATAATTCATCAGTGTTCATCACCTCTAATTTTTTTTTAATATAGTTCAAAATCAAAACTATTAGAGGAGTTTTATATTTTTTCGATATCTTGTTTCATTTTTGAGATATGTTTTTTTTTCTCATCAAAACCGGGCGAAAAACAACAGCATTTTCTTAATTTTTTCAATTAAAAACAAAAAGTTTTTGACTTTTTTTTTAAATTAATTTTTATTTTGTAGCCCTTGTCAAGACGCGTCTTTTGACACCCCAATCAGCTGCGTAGTGCCAAAACCCACGACACCAGGGCGTTGTCGCACTTTCGCTACAAATCGTGCCTATACCAAAGCGACAAAATATATCATTTCCCCGCCATTTTTCCTTATTATATCGATCCAGTGAAAAATGTTACTAACCCATTTTGTAGAGAATTTTATGTAGATTAATTCAGTAATTGGTCATTTTTTGCTATAGGCTGCAGTTTTCGAGTTATTCACGAAAAACTGAAAAAAGGGACCTTTATACCCCCCTCCCCCCCTTAGCTCCCCCCCTACCCATCAGTTCTTTTAGTATGTTGTTCGGGAAACTTTCCTCTACAACTGTGCCAAAATTTGGCTTTACACGAATTACTTTTTCTATTCAGCCTTTTTTGGTCTTCGTTGCTCAGGCTAATAGAATGATAGCAAAATTTAATATATCAAGCACCCCACGCTTTTTACTCTGAATTGAACTATTCTGTTAATAACTTAAATTTTATTATAATTTTAAACTCTTTGTACCTAATTAAAAACTATTTTCTACTTTTTAGTTCGGTTAGCAGCTATAAAAGCGTGTTTTTTTTAGTTTTTTTAAACTGTTATTTATTTAATTTATGGTTTTCATTGATTTTCTCAATGTTTTAACAACTTAATACTTGCACATACGAACACAATCATGTGTTTAAATTTGAAATAAATCCAAAACCAAAAAAAATGCCATCCAGTTGACTAGCAGGTTACACTCTGCCAAAAGAGAGGACCTTTTGTAACACCTTATTATACCGGGTGTTAAAAGACCGCCAACAAAGCGGGAAACCACGCATTGTTGTCATCATAAGGAACATTTTTGCCCAAGGAACTATGCCTGGGAAATCAACTGTTTCCAAGATAATGAGGTTCAAAGTCGGACTTTTCAAAACTTTTATTGCAGAAATGTGTTCAGTATCTTGTTCTTAACATGCCTTCTCAAGAAGCCATATCAAAATTATGAATATTTCCTACAAAAAACGAAGTTGAAATTGCAACCCGCAATGTATTTTGAACATCGGCACTTCAAGCTTAAGTAACATAAACTTATACCTACGCTTGCGCAATATGACTTCTGTGCGTTACACGTCCATTGCGTGATAAAATATTTTTCAAAATTATAACCTAAAAAACCAAAATCATTTCCCAGCAATAATTTATCGAAAAGTACTTTGTTTTGGTGTCTAGTATGCGTGGCTTTGTTTTGGCGTATGTCGCCGAGAGGATGGCAGGTGGAGCCGAAAAGTCCTGTCATGGAGGCCGCGTACAGGAACGCGAAGTGTGGGTAGACCAGCTGCACGATGGTCCGACGACATCAAGGCCGCAGCAGGCTCAACCTGGACCACAATAGCTGCAGACCGGCTGAAATGGAAGAAGAATGAAGAGGCATACGTCCAGCAGTGGACACATAAATGCTGAAGAAGAAGAAGAAGAAGAAGATGCGTGGCTTTCGGGTCTGTTGGCGGTCTTTTAACACCCTGTATGAATCACATAGGTACAGTCGGCCACACGCTAGGATACCCCTTTTTGTTCGATTGGCGCCCTTATACTGCGCGCGGTAAGAGCTAACATGGGGTATCTGTAACTGTGGCCGACCGTACCAAGGTAAGATAATGCGATTAAAGTTTTAGACATTCAGGGTTACTACATGTTAAAGCAGAAATGTATGCCTCCGCCCAATCCGTTTAGTATTTAGTATTTAGTTGGCGAGAAAGAGAGTCGTGAAATTCAATTTGTAGCACAATAAAAGTTGCGATTGTAGTCTTGGTTGTAAAAGCCAGGTTTTGTAGTTATTTGTTTTATTAGCTCACCTACCTAGTCCAAGTCTTACATTGTGACGGGAAAACGTATCTGCTAGCTTTTTCCCGCAACTTTATCCCACTAATATCGATAACGGGGGAAGTTTTAAAATAACGTTTAACCTCAGACACCCCAACCGAATGTTTTTGTTGCTATACCAAAACTAGTGGTTTGCCCCAAACTGTGAATTCGAGATGTGTAACTTTTTGCTAACACCATTTGCGCACGCATTGCATATAAACTTTACAACCCTATATGACAGCAACCTCTCAACTGATTTGGCTCATGTTCGAACTAAAAAAATATTTCAATTTAATTTACCCGCCTGGTGCGGTGCGGTGGTGCGGTGGTGGTCTAGTGGGTAGAACAGTGGACTCTGAAGTGAAAGGTCCTAGGTTCGATTCCCGGTGCGGCATGTATCTATGACTTGTTTAATTTCAAAGTTACGTACATTTGTGAATTTGTAGTAGCAATACCACTCGCTGACGGTGAAGGAAAACATCGTGAGGAAACCTGAGCGTGTGAGGCATTATACCCTCAACGCAAAAATCGCCAACCCGCATTGAGCACGCGTGGTGATTAAGCTCGAACTCTCTCTCTGAGAGAAGGCCTTTGCCCAGCTAGTGGGACATGTACAATTGTACAGGCTACATCTTACTTTTCTTTTTTTACCCGCCTACAAAATTTCATGACTATTCGACCAAATGTAGTCATGTTATAGTCGAACGAACATTCATACATACTTACATACAGACAAACATTATACAAGCGCCGAATTATTCCAGTAGATTCGGAGAACTTCGCTCGCTCGTTTAAAAATGCAAGCGGTGCAGTGAGTACACGGGAGCGGTATTGAAGTAGGAAACTTTTCCCCTACAAACAGAGCGACAGCCGAAAGCTAGTCAAGTGTGAAACTAGCTGGAGCTAAGCAGGGGCCTGAGTCTGTAACGCAATGGTGCCAAAATGGGCTCCTAGTTGATGGCTTCAATTACGATATACTGGTGGTTCGCCCCGAACTATGAACTCGCGACCCTTTATCTCAGCAACCCCTCGACCGATTTGGCTCATGTTCAAACTTAAAAATTCTCTTTGCCTCATTTACCTGCCTACCAAATTTCATTACGATCCGACTAAATGTACTCTAGTTATCGTCGAACGAACATTCATACATACATACGTACAAACATACAAACGCCGCGCCGGATTGTTCCAGTAGACTCGGAAAACTTCGCTCGCTCGTTCAATTAATGCTGTCAGTCCTTTTAATGTTTTTGTAGTACAGCAAAGAATATATGATTAGTTCGCTGGTTGTAGCCTGTAGGAGAAAAAGGAGGAAATCCAGGTTTTGTCCTTCTGGATTTCCTCCTTTTTCTCCTACAGCAACAACAGGGACGCCATCGATACGCCAGTGCGTTACAGACTTAAGCCCCAGTTTGTAGGTAAAGTTTCAGACCGAAACGCGCTTCCTTCACGGCGGGCCGAAGTTCCTGTACAAGGGGCAATTTACACAAAGAACGTCAGATTTCCACCGAGATCACCTAAACTTTACTATAGTATGGCACATGGATAGATAGAAATATAAATAGCATAGTAGTCTGAGGCCAAAGTTATACTTACTGGTTTTTACAAAAAGTCATACTTACTGGTTTTTTCACATTCCGGTTTTCCAAAACTAACCAAATTGAATAACTCGCCGAAGCAACCTTATTACGAAAACCAATCAACAAAATTTTCGAGACCGAAAAAATAGAGACTCAGTGGCGACTACTCTTGGGAAAACTGCAAAGAAAATACTAACAATTTCTTGATTTGTTCAAGTGAGACGAATTTATTTATTATTAATTGTTTTGGGGTCAATGTTTATTTAATTTTGTAACAGTTGAAGAAAAATAATACAAGGAAAACTTACTTTATTCCAGTATCGCAGAAAAATTTTAGCCTATCGAATTTAAAACGTTTTATATTCGTGACATGACTTACATAATATTATCGACGATGTAGTACCAAATACTCGAATCGATTTTTTTTCGATTTATTTTATTTTTATTGTTTCAATCGACGAAAAATTCGAATATGTATGGGATAGAAAAAACTCCCAATTCAAAAGTGGTCTAATTCGGTTCGAAAAGTCTCAGGGAAATAGCTACTAAGTTCGGTAAGCACCAATTTGTGCTGCGAACTTCTTCTATCTTTATACAAAACTTAATATTATGTTGCAAATACCTCCTATCTTAATTGGAATTATAGCTCCTAAGTCAAATTACCTACGTAATGTTTTGATGGGATTCAGAGAGTAATGTAACGTTGGATAGCTAATATAATACCATCATTGTGTTTACCAAACAAGTCAATCGGTTTGGTAGTTTCGGAGCAAATTGGGTGTGACAGAAGGACAGACAGACAGACATACGAGTGATCCTATAATGGTTCCCCAATAACCGTAAAATCGAGATGAAGGAGGAGATAAAAATAAGTACAAAGAGGAAGACAAAGGGAGACAAGAAGCTGTAGAAAGGGCAACAGAGTCCTTTTAGCGAAAGCCACCACCAATTTTATATTTTTGAAACTATCATTCGAAAGTCGTGGTGAGACTTTAATTTTCTATTATTGACCATACGTATTATTATGGGAAGAACCCAGTACTTATTTGAATATTTTCAGCAGCTGTTCCACCGAGCGTTTTAACAGTGTAGACAGACGTCGGCCGCGAAAGAATATAAATAGTTGTTTAACGCTTGGAGAGAGACGAGGGGCATCGTGACAGCCGTCGACACAGAACAGAGTGCCACAGAACAACATTACAGTCATCAATCTATTCAGAGTAATAGTTGTCATGAAAATAGAATATAAATAAGTAGTTGTTTAACGCTCGGCGAGAGACGAGCGGCATCATAACAGCCGTGGACACAGGCTCTGTTGTTTTCATATATTTTATTGCCGTGAAACAAATATTGATAACAAATTTTTGTTAAAATAGCTCAGCTTAGCTTCAATATTTAAAAAAACTGTGAAATAATGCTGCTTTGGACCTTAAAGAAATGTCAAAGAAAATCCCATTGGCCATCAAGGTCGTAAAAATTGTAGCTTCTGGCCGTATTTTGTATTAGGGCCCAGCAGCTTCTACTGTCTTTGGTCTTTGTTTAGTGGTGACAGGTTGAAACCGAACCTTACTCAATTCATCACGATCCCTTCTCTTAAACTTTCACTCAAGTTACGAAACAATCCCTATTATAAAAAGATCTAAAATCCAGTTTTACTCGACTTGTTTGTTTGTTTTGTTGTATTTGTTATAATCCGCGCGGGATGAGAATGGGATGCGACCTTTTGGAACTGAGACGCGCGTGGTAAGCAAACTCGCGTCGAAGCAATCTTGTCAAATTGTGTTAGTTACACCATTTATAACTCGAGAACGGGTGGACCGTTTTTTAAGATTTTTGATTTGTTGGATATCTCTCCGCCCCGAATAGCAGAATAACCATTAAAACAACGGAAAACTCACGAGAAAAAAATAAGTCTGTGAGGACGAAGTCGTGGGCAAAAGCTAGTAATAGTTATTTGTTATGCAAGAATGCAAAATTATTATTTGCGGCGAGTGCTTGTGTTGAATGCCGAGCTAGCGAAGGTTTCTAAAATTGAGCCACGAGCGTAGCGAGTGGTTCAAAAAAAGAAACCTGAGCGTAGCGAGGTATTCAGAAGCACGAGTCGCAAATAATATTGCATTCGTGCGAAACACAAAACTTTTCTTCTCACAGAAGCGAGGAAATGATTTTGTTAGCCAAGCGGGAAAAACTCTATAGACAATTACTTACAGGCAAAACAGGTGAGTCGAATAAGATCCTTTTAAAAGCATATTTTACTGTAGTTATGGCTGCCGCACTAAAGTTTTCAGCTTCGTTGGTATTAAAACCATTCGTTTTATTAATAATTTCCTGAAGTTTATTTATCCAGACACAAAAATAATGTAAATAAAAGAATGTTTTTTTTTTCCGGGTGCATTCTGAACTTTTACCATATAAATTAAAAATTTATAGGAGATAAAAAATGAAATTAGTAATATCGTTTGAAAAAATGTATTTAACAAACCAAAACATAATTATCTATTTGATAAAACAGAAGCGAAGCATTTTTTTTATTTACTGGTATTAAAAATAAATATAGTGTACAAAATATTGAAAAAACCTGAAAGAAGAAACCACGTTTCTGAATGTTCTATTCCGTGACTTAACGTTTTTAAAAGATCCTTATGCCCCATTTACATTCACAGTTTTGTATAGAGAATGGGCACGAACAATCACTTTCGCTGAAGTACGCGTGTAAACGAACTATGAATGAGGATCTTTTTTCCGTCGGGATCTGGCATCTACTTAAACGGCCAGTGTTTTTTTCTTTTTCAACACCATAGGGCGCGGGAAAGACTTTCCCGGCGCCGCGTTCAAATTTCGAAGCGCACTAAAATGCAGATAGTTTAAATCCGGCCTTTACACGATCGTAAGTTACTAGTAACAGCAAACTTTCCGAGCGTGGGAGATGAAATGTATATTTTCGATTGACTTCGACAAGGCTCCTTCCCATTCTCATCGCGCGCGGATTATACATGAGAGAGCTATGACTACCGTTCCGGGGCATACCTGGCGCAGAGGATTTCCCTGGCAGTGCAGCGGGGGAACGCTGCTAGCGTCATGGGAACCTTTGTGTCGGGTGTGTCGCGGGACGGTATATTTGATTAGTTTTATTCTTGTTTTGAACTTTTTTGTGTAGGTACAGTCGGCCACACGCTAGGATATCCCTTTTTGTTCGATTGGCGCCCTTATGCCGCGCGCGGTAGCTGCCATGGGGTATCTGTGACTGTGGCCGACCGTATGTACTTTTGTTAGTTATGACTTTTTTCCTTGACTAAATATTTTGACGAAGCTTTGTTTGAATTTTTTGTATTTTAATATTGCATGCAGTATTTTTTTTTTATTGTAAATAAATATTTTATATCTACAAGAGAGGGTAGTTGCTTTGATCACTCCGTATGTTACCTATGTAAGTAAGTACTTATGTGTTGACCGCGTCTGTCTTGTGGACTAGGGCCCGGTTTCTGAGTTGAGAATTTTGCTAAGCAAATGGGTAAGTATCGTCCCGTCTCTGCAGATTTCTCACAAAAGAGCGTGTCAGAGCGATACGTAAGTATGTGCTTAGTAAAATTCTCAACTCAGAAACCGGGCCTAGGCTAACTAAGCTGACAAACCTATTCCATCTAAACATGTCCCCAGGGCCCTTAGCCTGTAACGCAATGGCGGGTCAATGGCGTCCCGGCAGAAGGACAAAACCGGGCTCTCCTCGTTTTTCTCCTACAACCAGAGAACTAATCCTCTAGAATTAGAATCAAAATATTCTTTGCTGTACTACAAAAACATTAAAAGGACAGACAGCGTCAGCAAATCGTAATTGAAGTCGTCACCTGACAACCCATTTTGGCACCATTGTGTTACAGGCTAAGGGCCCAGGCACTGAAGCGTCCGATCGGTCACTTCACTCGACTAGTGTACGAGTAAGTTATTATTACCCGACTATGACATAAAGTCTATTAAAAATGAGTGACAAACATTATAGAGTAAATAGACTGCGCACTAAGAACAAATTCGAATAACTTGAAATTGAGGGTTTTTATCGCAAGAATGAGTCCCACAGCTCACCCCATCAGGGATTAATCTCAGTTAGTCAGCCTGTAAGGTAAGTAATTGAACGAGCGAGCGAAGCGAGCGAAGTTCTCCGAGTCTACTGGAACAATCCGGCATTTGTATGTATGTATGTATGTATGTATGTATGTATGTATGTATGTATGTATGAATGTTCGTTCGACGATAACTTGAGTAAATTTAGTCGGATCGTCATGAAATTTGGTAGGCAGGTAAATGAGGCCAAGAGAATTTTTAAGTTCGAACATGAGCCAAATCGGTCGAGGGGTTGCTGAGTTATGGGGTTTTTAAGTTTATATGGGGTCGCGAGTTCATAGTTCGGGGCGAACCACTAGTTATATTAAACTCACTAGCTTTGCCACTGGGAGCGTGACTTCAATAAAAAGCCGGCCAAGTGCGAGTCGGACACCCGCTCGAAGGGTTCCGCACCATGATCTATAAAAACGGCAAAAAATCACGTTTGTTGCATGGGAGCCCCTTTAAATATATATTTCTGTTTTTTAGGGTTCCGTAGGTACCCGAAGGGTGCCAACCGGGACCCTATTACTAAAACTCTGCTTTCTGTTTGTCTGTCTGTCTGTCTGTCCGTCTGTCAGGGGCCAGTCCGTCTGGACAGGCAACAGAAATACATCATCTGTGAAAACAACTGTCTAACTATCACGGTTCATGAGATACAGCGGTGACAGATGGACGGACGGACAGCGGAGTCTTAGTAATAGGGTCCCGTTTTACCCTATGGTATGGAACCCTAAAAAGAGAGTTGGAATGGCGTATCGCGTAAAGAGAGTTCGTGCTCACTAAAGTGCAACGTCCAAAAAGCCCACTCATGGATATCATGGCACATACGAGTATTTCAAAAGTTTTCATTTCAAAAATTAACTGGGATTGAAGGGGTTTTTTTATTAGATGGAATATGAGTAATACAACTACATATTTAGTAATCTAATATCAAAGTCTTTAATCAACAACGAACTTTTCATTAATCAAAAACAAAATATACTAGTGGTTCGCCCCGGACTATGAACTCGCGACCTCATATCTCAGTAACCCCTCGACCGATTTGGCTCATGTTCGAACTTAAAAATTCTCTTGGCCTCATTTACCTTTCTACCAAATTTCATGACGATCCGACTAAATTTACTCAAGTTATCGTCGAACGAACATTCATACATACAAACATACATACAAACGCCGGATTGTTCCAGTAGACTCGGAGAACTTCGCTCACTTCGCTCGCTCGTTTAAAAATCTTCTTCAACAATCAACTTAACGATAAATCTTCTATTGCGAAATAAGTGGTTAATACTCGTATTTCCATTTTGTGACTAATCGCTTTTTGCCAGGACTTTTCAAATTCCTAAATGGTAACCCTACGCGACCCACTGGTGGGTTAAAAACCACGCAAAAATCCGATGCATCCAACGTGGTTTTATCATTTTTAAGTAGTTTGTGGTGTGGGCAGAACGTCAAATTCAGAGTAAATAAAAGAAATTCAACATTTATTTTACCTTTGCACGTTTTGCTGGGATACCTACCTCGTATTTTGTATTTCAGCTTTGAAAGTAGAAAGAAAAACACAAGAAAGGTGCAAGGCAAACTTTACTAAATTGGCAGGTCAACGCTCTTTCGAAAGTTTCAGACTGTTATATGACTAGTGGTTCGCCCCGAACTATGAACTCGCGACCCCATATCTCAGTAACCCCTCAACCGATTTGGCTCATGTTCGAACTTAAAAATTCTCTTGGCCTCATTTACCTGCCTACCAAATTTCATCACGATCCGACTAAATTTACTCAAGTTATCGTCGAACGAACATTCATACATACATACATACATACATACATACATACATACATACATACATACATACAAACGCCGGATTGTTCCAGTAGACTCGGAGAACTTCGCTCGCTTCGCTCGCTCGTTCAATTATATCATATAGGTACTGAAGGAAAACATCGTGAGGGAACCTGCGACTTAGTTGGCTGTGCGCGTATTGTCTTTCCTGTGGGCTAGGCCGACTAAGTTAGGGTGGTACTGGGCAAGCCTACTTCATGTAAAACAATATCCCAGGCACTTCAGAGTCCGGGTGATCACTTCACCCATCTAGTATGAGTGAAGGTGTCACTAGACGCTGTGTAAATAATATTATTACGTAGATGCAAAGACCAAGGTTGTGGGTAGGTATTTAGGTATGTAACCTGACCTGAGTATAGGTCTGAGAAAGTTTCACGAGTGGAAGCAACCATTGGTTCAGTCCAATAAAATACATGAATTTCGTAGAAATTGAATTGCGAAATACCATCTTAGCCACTGAATAATGTATTATGTCGCCGACTTAGTTTTAACGCTGAAAAGGGTTTTCCAAAGTCAATTCTGCTATACGACAAGTCTGTGTAGACAGCCTCACGTATGGAAATTCGCAAATGTAAGCACACTAAAAAAGTCTATCGCAAAAGTTTATGGAGTGACTTTTCTAAAGTTTGTATCAAAAACCACGCAAGATCCTCAAAAAGGTCAAAAAGCTTCGAATTGGGAGCATCAGAAATTAAAATCAATTTCAACAAAAACCACTTACGTATCTTTATAAATCCATGTATTTGCACAAACTTTGACTGATTAATAGTGGTTGATTGATTAACATTTTGTTTATTTAGTTTATTTTTCTGCGCATATTCATTTTTTTTTAATTTACGTTAGGCTAGCAGCTAGCAGATAACATGTGAAATTACGAGTATGTTAATATTCCTAACCGATCTAGATAGATAGATAGATAGAGAACTCTTTATTGCACAACAGAAATAATATTACAGATCACTTTTACAACAACATTTTGTATAAATGGCGGCCTTATAGCTAAAAGCTATCTCTTCCAGACAACCTTGGGATGGACAGGACTGGATGCGGAAATAAAGTAGCAAGTAGATGCATAATAAGTAATAATAACTTAATAAGACAGAGATATGGTAGGATTAAAATACTTAGATATCACTAACAGAGTTTACTTAAACTTACGTCTACCGGGGTTTTAATTACAAAGCTTGTAAAACAACCTTTAATTTTTTTTGGTAATTTTATAAACTCCGAACTTGGCTCACATTTTCATCAAAACAAACTATACAAAGGTAATTTTCGCCTAATTTGGCTCTGATTCCACATTTACGTTCTTTGTGTTTCAGTACATTGTATTCTCTCTCCTGTCACTTTCATGAATTCAAAAAACACAAATTGAAATTCATTTCAACAAAAATTGCCTTGCGCACGGGCGTTTCATTCAGGATCATCCAGCTTAAATAACAAAGACCACATAATTCAATCAGAACTCCGTCTACAATTTACATAAAGACATTTGTCTATAATCCTCTCTCATCTGCTTAATCCGGCATTTGGCGATGTTGTTTTGGGGCAGTGGGGGAATACAAAAAATAAATAAAACACGGAGATAAACAATCCCTTCTCATCAATCTCTGGCTAATCGTTTAGCACACTGCTTCCCTCAATAAGCTTTTATCTGGTGTACCTAGCTATTATTACAAAATTTAAGTTCTACACTTTCGCTAGCACTCCACATTCGATTCGATTTTTAACTTTTGAAGGTCTTCGTCTCTAATCTATTCCACTTTTTTAGATTTCAAGTAGGGAACCCCTTCCAATCAGGCAGTATAGTTAAGCCCTAGGAAATAAAATATTTTAACACTAAATTAATTCACAAA